>CM053599.1:13811127-13834719 GCA_028646575.1 Pseudocheirus occidentalis | reverse complement strand
GTGTGTGTGTGTGTGTGTGTGTGTGTGTGTGTGTGTGTGTGTGTGAATTTAACAAGAGAATGACAAAACTCCTCTGCTGGCCTGTGTTCCCTTCTACACATTTTCTTCAAAGATATTTTATTGATATTATTCCCTTTACAAAAACTGATCCTATCCCATGGCCACAGCCATGTTCCCCAACCCACTCATGCCAGGGGTCCCTGACCCTGTCAAGAGCAGTTCCTTCTCTGAGCTCCATCATTAACCAAATCTCCAGATCACTTGAATGGAATCACATTGAGCCAATTCACAAAGCTTCTGCAAAATTTTCCTGCTGTTTCTAACTACCCTCCCACACTGCAAGATTGTCAGCATCCTATGTGGGTCCTTGGATTAGTCATCAGGCATGGGGAGGCTGGCTCTGGATGACTTCAGAACTGGTAAATAAGCAAGAGGCAGGAGACTCGTCAGCTATCCCAGGGAACCATCAGATCTTGGCTAGTGGGGACTGCCTTTCAAGTGCATTTAGCAAAGGATAGAAGAGATGGCTTCATTCATTCATTCATTCAACAAGCTTTTATTCAGCAAGACAGTAATGAAAAATCTAAAACTTATCTGCCCTTACGGAGCCTACAGTCTGCTGGGGATGCACATGTGGGACCTTGATGAGGCAGCAGTGACAGATATTCTAGAAACTCTGACTTTTGACAGAGCATCACAAAGTTTGTCCATTGGTTTCCGAATGACCAAGTGACCCTTCTAGACAGGACAAGGACATTGATATGAGGGATCTGACTTCTCTGGGATGGATCCATCCCTGACTAAGAAGTCTTGCATATAGTACTTTACTATTACTTTACTATCTATAGAAGCAAGACCCCATGAGTAGGACTTAACAGTCTTTTTAAAAATTTAATAGTACTTTATTTTTTCCAATTACATCTAATGACAATTTTCAACATTCATTTTTGAAAGATTTTTAGTTCTAAATTTTTCCCTCCCTCCTTCTCCTTTTCCCTCCCCAAGACAGCAAACAATCTGCTATAGGTTCTACATGTACAATCACAGACAACACATTTCTACATTCAGGACTCAGCAATCTGGAATCCAAGTCCTCACTCTGAAAATTTTGCCTACAATGAACTTAATCATAATATTATCTGTGCATCTAAATTACCAATGATCTTCTTGAGAGTCCCTCTTCTCCTTCAGCCCTCAATAATTGAGAAATGACAATCCTGTTATGTAACTAGAGCAATAACAAGGAAAGGGTGATGGAATTGTGCGCCAAATTTAGAGATGGACTCACAAGTGGATGGAGTAGAGTCAGGAAGACCCAAATTCAAATAAGGTCTCAGACAAGCTATATGATCCTGGACAAGTCACTTAGCCTCCATCTGCCTCAGTTTCCTCAGTTGTAAATGGAGGATAATAGTAGCACCTACTTCCCAGGGTTGTTGTGAGAATCAAATGAGTCACCATATATAAAGAGCTTTGCAAACTTTAAAGTGTTTAAACTTTAAAACTTTGCAAACTTCATTAAAAAACAAATCATATTTATTAAAATAAATAAATATTTATTATTATTAACTACTACTGCTACCAGACTGAGTGTACCAAGGATCACAGAGATCATAGAATAAGACCTTGATCTCATTTTTCTCTTCCTCATTTTTATTAATGATCCTGATGATGACCTGGAAAACAACTACATTTGCAGGCGTAAGAGGGAAAGCTAACAATTTACATGACAGAATCAAGATCTGAAAAGACTCTAAACAGATTAGAATGAGGGGTCAAACCTGGTAAGATGAAGTTAAACCAGCATAAATGGAAAGTTTCTCACTTGGGTTTAAGAAATTAACTTCAAGGGGTGGCTAGGTGGTGCAGTGAATAGAGTACCTGAGGGAGGACCTGAGTTCAAATCTGGGCTCAGACACTTGACAATAAAACTAGCCATGTGGCTTTGGGCAAGTCACGTAACCCCAATTGCCCTCCAAAAAGCAAAAAAAAAATCAACTTCACCAGGGTCAGATTGGGTGAGTCTGGCCAGAGAACAGCACCCATAATTCAGTCAAGAGTAATGTGGCACCTACAAATGCTAATTTGATCATAGATTGGCTTATCTGAGTCACAGTAATAAGGACAAGGGAAGTGAAAGCTACAGAATCATGGAATCCCAGAGTCAGATTAGACATGACAGACTCTCCGGTTCCAATTCATATCAGAAAAAGAATTCTCTTTGCAATATATCAATCTGTCATCATGTAGTCTCTTTTTGAACGCTTCCAGGGATGGGGATAACTACCCAGTCAACCCATTCAACTTTTCAGATTGCTTGACTTGTGAGAACTTAAAAGGTATATAGAGGCTAGCTCCACCACCTGGCAGTTTCCACCCATCTAATTCTGCCTTTGAAATGCAAGCAACACAAGTCTGAATACTCTTTAATAAGAGAGCCCTTCAAATACCTGAAAGCAGTTCTCTACTTCCTCCCTGAGATTTCCTCCCTTTCTCCAGCCTGACAGCCCTAGTTCCTTCCACCCCACTTGAGATGGCATGGTTTATGATCCACTGCCCATTGTAGCTGCCCTCCTCTGGCTGCGCTCCGGCTTGTCAAAGTGGCTCCCAGAACTATAGCTAGTAACCCCAGATGCAAACTGAGCAGGATAAAGTACAGGGAGACCAGCATCTCCTTTAATCTGGATACGAGGCATGTCTCCAAATGACCTGAGGTCCCATTTGTATCGGCGGCTGCCATGTCATGATACTGGTTAGTCCCGGACTCTCAGGCACCTTAGAACCCACAAGTCTTTCCATGCAGCAGTTTTATTACTAGTCCTGGATGTTTTGTGCAGTGAATTCAGTCTCCTCCTTCACTTGCACATTCTTCCTCACACATCTAGACTACTGCTCTGCACATCCTACATTAGGTGTCCAAAGAAAGATAGAAATCTTAGATAAGACCCATTCCCAGTCTTCACTGAGCCTACAGTCCAGGAGAGATAAAGCAGAAATGTAGAGGAAAGCAATAGATATCTCTGAGCACTAGAAAGCACTGTGAGATAGGAGGTTGCTTCTGACTGAGATGAATCAGGGAAGGCTTTCTAGAAGAGGTAAACTTGGAGATTGGTTTTAAAGGAGGAAGAAAAAATCAGCAGATGAAAAGCAGGAGGAAGGGCATTCCTGGCATCAGCATTAGCATCAGCATGAAGGCTAATGGGCAGAAGGGCAGATGAAATATTTGGGGAACAGAAGATAGAAGAGTTTGGTTAAAACATTGAGTGCATGGAGGGAAGTGATATCAAATAAAGCTGGAAATGTCCAATGATGCCAGATGGTACAGGTCCTTGAATGCCAGACAAAGCAGCCTGAAATGTGCATTCTGGACAATAGACGGTCACTGAAGATGTTAGCATAGATGAATATCTCAGAAGGATCTAGGCATAAGAAAAAGTATCCTGATGGCAGCATGAGAGATGGATTAATAGAAGATAGTCCAAGGAAGTTTGTGCAAATTACCACACCCCTCTGATACTCAGTTCTTTTATACAAAAAATGAAGAGATGGGAATAGGCAGACTCCGAAGTCTCTCTCAGTTCCAGACTTGACCTTCTAGTATGATGACTCTAAAGAGAAAAGGATGGATGAGAAGGGTGTTGACATTCCAGAGATAGGATTGACAGAAATTGAGAGTTAGCTGGATGTGAAATATTTGGGAGATGGAAGTACCCAAAACAATGTCTATGTTGCAAGCATAGGCTAATGGGTAAATGGTGCCAGGGACAGCACTAGTGAAATCAGAGGTGAAGGACAAGGTGAAAGCTCAGATGGTGACATGCCAGATATGATGTGCTGGTCAGACATACAGCTGGAGATGTGAGCCTGGAAATCAGATAGACATCTGCAGAGTTGAAACTGTGAAAGAGAATGAGATGACAAAGGAGGAAGAAATAGACCCAGAAAAGAAGAGGGCCCAGGTCAGACCTTGGTATGTCCTCCAAGAACCTAGACGAGGTGCTCTAGACAAAGTAAGCACTCAAATAATGCTTGTTGAGGAAGGAAGGAAGGAAGGAAGGGAGGGAGGAAGGGAGGAAGGAAGGAAGGGAGGGAAGGAGGAAGGAAGGAAGGAAGGAAGGAAGGAAGGAAGGAAGGAAGGAAGGAAGGAAGGAAGGAAGGAAGGAAGGAAGGATAAGGAAGGAAGGATAAGGAAGGAAGGATAAGGAAAGAAGGAAGGATAAGGAAGGAAGGAAGGAAGGAGGAAAGAGGGAGGGAGAGAGGAAGAGAAAGAAAGATGCTTAAACATACAAGACCTTAGTCTGCCTCAACCAGGAAGCCTTGTATTTATCTTCTACCCATGACTGGCTTCACAAAAACCCATTAGGCTTTACAAGCCAACCTCTTCTTTTGGGCAAGAGTTTGGTTGGTTTTTTTTCATCTATACCCAACTCTTAAGGACTGTTGCTCAATATAGATGGCCTACTTCACCCTACAGTTTAATGAAGGCTACATACTAATATTTCATTCTTAGAGCACATAACCCGGCCATGGGCTGCCCTGGGTTTGGAGCTCTATGGGAAATCTGCATTCTGAATTCAGCTTGCACATGCTTCACTGAAGCCCATTCTTTTTTGTTTTGATGTCTCCCTCCCAGCAACAACCAGGCAAGCTGCTAATTAGCCTGAGGCCCCTGGGCAGCACCTTCCTCATCCGGCCATAGCATCCTGGCCGCATTCCAGCCAATCTTCTAACAAAATTAGATCCTGAGAAATTAATCTCCGGAACAAGTGGAACAAGTCACTGGTGGAGGCCAACTCTTGCAAAGAGCTCTCGTGGCCAAGCCCCTAATGATCCTGAAATACACAAACATGCTGTGGGAGCTGTGGTTTCATCAGTACAAGAGACCCCTGCTACAAGAACTTCTACCAACCCAGACTGAAACCTTGAAGTACTAGGGATATGTCTTGGGGACTTAGGGGCTGGGTATATCTTAGAGATCACAGAATCATAACTCTGCAGTTGGGAAGGGCCTTAGGGGCCACCTTGGCCCAGGAAGATTCAATAACTTCCCCAAGGAGGAGTAAGAGACAGAAGGCAGATCTGACTGACTCCAGAGTCAAGTGTTTTTTTCCCCTGTACTGTTCTTCCTCTGAAGTTTCCTGAATGAATACAAGTCAAAGACTCTAGTCTTTGCTCCTGGTCACACAACTAGTAAGCTTGAGAAACCGTATTCAAACGCAGGTCTTGGTGCCTTCTAGCCTGGCACTCTACTTCACCAGAATGCCCCAATCCTTAAACAGAGCTCTTCAGCTTAGATTTAGAAGCTTCATGACACAGGAGATAGATGGTGTATCTCTGAGTCAGGAGGATTTGTGTTCAAGCCCTGCCTCTGACACAGATTGGTGGTGTGCCCTGGGCAAGTCACAGCCTCAGTCATTGGACTCTAGGCTAGAGATGAGTTCCTGATTTGCATTGGGGCTTTCTGTTGTTATTCAGTTGTTTGCAGTCATGTCCAATTCTTTGTGGCCCCTTCTGGTGCTTTCTTCATGAAGATACTGAAGACGTTTACCATTTCCTTCTCTGGCTCATTTTATAGATGAGAAAACTGAGGCAAATGGGGTTAGAAAGCTTGTAAGATCAAAGATTTTGAAGAAATATAGAAGAGGTGCTCTCTAGTCGAACTTTCCACTTCCATCCTTGGTGACTACTAAATTGTCCACAGTCATGTACCTCGCTGGTCTCACCCGTGATGTCAGCAGTTTTTATTTGGATAGGAGGGTGTTTACAGACTCATGGTGGATCCAGCAGTTCCACACAGACTGACAGAGCCACTCCCAATCTGGGCCCTTTCTCCTTGTCATGAAAAGAAAACCAGCTCCTGCTCAACTCCCGGGATGGATACGTAGGCTTTTAAAAATGGTTTATTTTCTGAACGAGAGACTGATTTGGGGGAAAATCTCTTTCTATTCAGAATCATTATGATAAGTGGGTAGCAATTCAGATTTGAAGATGGCGCATCTGTCAAATCCTGAAATCTTGCCTCGCAACAGTTTCCTTAATGCAGAAAAAGCATTGGGGAGGGGGACAGAGAGAGGCACACAAAAGCAGATGGCAAAAGAGTTCATTCCTCCTAAGAAGGACAAAGGACTAGCCAGAGCATGACATGGAAGAGTTCAAAGTTAGAGCGTCTTCATGGGAAATGGTGGGGTTTAATGGAAAGTGACCTGGGTTTGGAATCAGAAGACCCTGGAAGCAGAAGTCCTGAGTCTACCTGTGGGACCTTGGAGCAGCACCTAGCCTCTCTGGGCTTCGGATTCCTCATCAGTAAAATAAGGTTATTCCAGATGGTCTCTGAGGCCCCTTCTAGTTCTCTGCACTATGAGGATCATCAAGATATCATGATATATCAGAATCTTTGCTAGTGAACAGATTGACTACTTTTGGAAGGAGAAGGGCCAATAAACAGAGGAATAACATTCGAGCCTTGTCCTTTACTGATCCTAATCTGCCAAATAATGAACTTCTGAGTTCAGTAAATTGAACTTGTATCCCCAGCACCTAGAACATTTTGTTCAGTCTTGTCAGACTCTTTGTGACCCCATGGATCATAGCACACCAATATGGTCCATGGGGTTTTCTTGGCAAAAATACTGGAGTTTGATGTTTCCTTCTCTAGTGAACTAAGGTAAACAGAGGTTAAGTGGTTTGTACAGGATCACATAGCTGGTAAGTGTCCAAGGTCAGATTTAAACTCAGGTCTTCCGGACTCTGGGCCAGAGCTCTATTCACTGAGCCACTTAGCTGCCTCTAGCACATTACAGGTGCTTAAATAATTCCTGTTGATTGATTGAAGGATTGATTGAAATAATATATTGAGTTGAAATAATTGATTGAAATAATATATTCCTCTGTTTTCAGACAGTACTCCATCAAAATCAGCCTGAATTAGTGGAGATCTCTCTAGCTGGCCTCTGTTTGTTTATGCCAGAATTAGGTGAATGCAAGAATAGGCTAGCTACCAAGTAAAGACAGCTCGATAAAGATTGTCAAACATCACAAGACAAGGCAAGAAGCCTACCCTAAATAAATGAAGTCTCACTCACAAGTCATTGGCAACTGAGCCCTCAACATATGGACCAGATGTACCTGGAAGTTGGCCAGATTATTTATCCATGAGGGTGAGCCAACAGTTACCCCCAGAAAAGACAAAGGATTGGAGATCTGGCTTCAAGAATAGAAGGCAATGAAAATTTGGCAGTGATCTGCAAAGAATAGGGAATGTTTGTGAAATACAGATAACTCCTAATGGAAGAGAAGAATGCCAGACATAACCTAGTATACACTTTAGAGTGACAGAACAGATTTCAAAGTATTTAGACAGTGAATAGATAGGTAGACTTTAATGACCTAATATTCTATGAGGGAATTTTTTCCAAGAAGGGTGAGGAGTATCCAAACAAAAGTAATTCTGATGAGGAAGAATAAAAGAAACCATACAAAGAGACCAATGTGGTTGTACAGGGAACTCAAAGACCACTGAAAAATTTAAATATATAGAAGATGGGAACAGGGAAAAGTAACTGAGAATGAATAAAAAGGAGTAACCAGAACTCTAAGGATGACTGGCTTCCAAAGTTCTCAGAGCCAGAACAAATGGAAGACGTGAATTAAAGCTTCTATGAGAAAAGCAGTGTAGGGTTGTTATATAAAGAGGGAACAGAACTGTTGCTCAGGACTGGGGATGACGACAATGGATAATAGGGAAAAGGCTGAACTATCTTGCTTGTTTTCTCTTGCAAGGACAAAGATCCCTGAATTGGGAAGAATGGAACAAGACTCTAACAGGGAGTCAACAATTAAGTGAAGAGATTAGAAGGGAACACTAAGCTGTCCTCAATGAATTCAAGTCAGATAACCCAGATAAACCCTACTCTAAAGGATTAAAAGAACCAAATGATACAATTGCTGTGCTGCTCTCCAAAATCTTTCAGAGATAGTAGAAAACAGGAATGGAGCAACAGGACTGGTGAAGGGCAAAGACTGTACTGATTTTCAAAGAAAGAAAATTAGTAGAACCTTCATCTTCTGAGTAAACAAACTTTCTTCCTATTCCTGGTTAAAATCCCAGGGCATGTTCCTAAAGGGATGATTTTCAGCATTGCCAAAGACAAAGAGGCAGGATAGTTTAGTTGTGGAGAGAGCACTTACCTAGGAAGACCTGAGTCCAAGTCCTACCTCTACCTCATACTGATTGTATGACCCTGGACAAGTCACTCAGCATCTCAGAGCACTGGAAGTCTCTTAGGCCAAGCAAGTTGCATAAAAAGTACTGGCCTCCATTGACTCATAAAGAGAGTTTCCTATATCAATGAAACCATAAATCTGGTCCTTCTCACTTCCAAAGAGAACAGTAATCACTCAAGATCGGCTTCATCATGAATAGTTCATGCCCGACTAACCCCATTTTCTTCCCTTTTTCTCTTTGCCAGAATAAAAAAGACACAGATAACCTGGACCATATCCATAGGAGACTTGCCAGGATGATGAGAGGAAGGAAGAGCGTATCGTAAAAAGAGGACTTGAAAAAAATTAAGATACTTTGCCTGGGGAAGAGAAAACTTTAGGGGGACCTGACAGCTTTCTTCAAGCATTTATAGGACTATGAGACCTGTAGGTTTGTAGGACATGGAAGAAGAGTTATATTGAATCTTCTTGGGCTGTAGGCAAGAACTAGGAAAATAGGGTACAGTCATAGACAGACTTAGGATTGACGTTGGGAAAAACTTCCTACCAATTATGGCCAGAGGCTTAAGAACTGGAGGGATATCAGAGGCTCCCCCATTCAACCCCTCATTTACGTACAAAGAAACGGAGGCCCAAGAAGATGACAAGAGACAGTCAGAGGAGACGTTTGAGCTCAGCTGCTCTCATGCAAAAGCTATTCCAAATTAGAGTGAGCTGCCTGTGGAGGTCGTGGGCGCTCCCCCGTTGGAGAGGAGGAGGCTGTGGCTGGAGATGGGTCTTATTAATCAGGCCCAAGGGTGGTGCGGAATGGCTCCTTAGGTCCCTTTGCTGCCCTTAAGCTCTGATTTTAAGAATCAAATGGTAGTGGGAAGTGGGCTAGGTGGAGGCAAAAGAAATAGGAATAGCAGGGGAAGAGCATAGAAGCTGAAGAAGAGGAGGAAGAAAAAGGTAGGACCATGAGGCATCCCAGATTCATAGCCCAGAGCCTGGAGGAAGCAAAAAAAAAAAAAAATCCCGCTCAGGATAGGCTGCCCACCTGATTCTCCCGACTTTCTCTGCTCTTCCACAGAAACCTCTTCAGCCTGGCAGTTCACCTTGCCCCTGGACTTCTCACCCTGGACTTACCCAACACTGCTGTAGTCCCTTCCTCTGATTGGCTGGTTCCTTCCAGAACCTGAACTATCTCCCCTAACCTTGTAGTCTCCTTTTATTTGTTATCTTCCCCCATTAGAATATAAGTCCCTTGAGGGCAAACCCAGTCTTTCTTCCTGCATTTGCATTCCAGTGTGTGGCACAATAGCTGGTAGAGAGTATGCCCTTAACAGATGTTTGTTTCCAGGGTAAGCAGGTCCTTGCTCTCACGTCCACTTGATTGAAAGATTTTGAGAGAGGTAAGTGAGAAAAGCAGTTACCCAGATTAGGCACCATGAAGAAGAGACAAGCAGCTAATTCACAGAGTGGAGAAAAATACAGAGAAATGTTCCTCCAAGTCTATTTTCACTATTTACTTTTTATGCATAAATGGTTACGCACTTGTGTGTGACTGACTCACAGTTTCAACAGCTTTGGAGCTATTAGGTACTAAAATAGTCTCTTTCAGACAGAAAAACATGGTGCTAGGAGATTTTCCCCCCTCATGCACATTACTTAAGAACAATTGAATCAACTTCATTGGAACTTCAGAATCATCTTCAGCTAAGGCCAAACATGTGAGATGGAACGCATCAAGACTTTCAGGTCAGAGCAAGAGATTTAAAAGCTAGCAGAACAAAATTACTTTATTGTACCTTACCCATAATATTCTTTAACATTATTCAACTTTGAGCTGTTAACTGCCCTTTTTCAAATTGAGACACACTGCATTTAAGGTCTTCCACCGAAGGATTGTCATTTGTGTTTCCCTGCATTCCCAGGGCTTAACACAGTGACTACCACGTAATAGGTGATTAATTAGGTACTTGTCCATTGATTAATAAAACACTCATTGGTCATACCTATGTTCTTGCCCAGATGTCCCTTCATATTTGCCCTGTAATCCCATTTATGTTTTCTTTTTTTAATTCATGTCATTTGAGTGAAATTACAAAAGCCCTCAGTCAAAAGTGAGCTCAGTGGTCAATGTGGACCCTACATCATTATCGAGCTACTTTCAAAGCTTCACCAGGTGTCCTCCAAGCCTATTTCAAAACATAAGGTTTTTTTCACTACTTTTTGGTGTATTTATTGTAAAGGGGCTATGGTGAATTGTTGTCCCCTGAAATTTTGCCTGGTAGCTTTGTCTAGAGAAATATGTTGGGCATGTTTTGTAAAAGTAGCTCAACCCTCCCCTAAATCTTGAGAGAATCTCAGCACTTGGAGCCAAGACTCCCAAGAAAGGCCTTGCCAATACATCCTAAGGAACCAGTGGCTTGCTTTTTGGCCTTGACTGCAGCTGAGGACTTCTCTTTACCCCCTGACTTTGCAAACAAACATTCCAAAGCCAGTTCTTCCATCCAGTCACAGTAATAGAGTTCTCTTACTCACAAAATGATCCTTCCTAAAGACTCAGAACTACATCTATTAGGAGCCAGCTACCTAAGTTATCTTTAACACTACCTTAGTTCACTGGTTTTCAAACTTTTTGTCTCAGAGCCTCCTTATACTCTTAAAAATTATTGAGGAGTCCTGGAAAAGCTTTTGTTTATGTGTGTTATACCTAGTGATGTTTACCGTACTAAAATTAAATCATCTTAGTATTATTATGAAAATTGTGACCTTGTGGATCCAGCTGGGAGGATCCCTGGGACCTCTCAGGATCCCAGAGCCACAATTTGAGAATCACTGCCTTCAGTAACAACTCAAAGCTGTTTATCTTCTAGCTACTTGGAACTGGGGGTGGGGAGCTTATAAAAACTCACCCTTGCTCCATTCACTCAGCTCCAGACCCAACAATAAGTCATGGGAAAGATGATAGCATTGAATTATATACTCAATGGAATAGGCAGCTTTCTGTTCTTAACTGGGTTAGACCTTCTTGATTAAAAAAAGACTGCTCAGCAGATTTCAGAAAAACCTGGAAAGACTTACATGAACTAATATAAAGTGAACAGAACCAGGAGAACATTGTACATAATAACAGCAACGTTGTGCAACGATCAACTATGATGGACTTGGTTCTTCTCAGCAATACAATGATGCAAGACAATTAAAAAAACTTGTGATAAAAAATGTCATCCTCCTCCAAAGAAAGAACTGATGGAGTCTGGATGCAGATCAAAGCAAACTATTTTCACTTTCTTTAATGTTTTTCATGGTTTTTTTCCCTTTTTTTCTATTTTTCTTTCATAATATTACCAGTATGGAAATATGCTTTATATGATTACTCATATATAAGCTGTATCAAATTGTTTACCATCTTAAGGAGGGGGGAGGAAAAGTGGGGAGGGGAGGGAGAGAGAAAATTTGGAACTCAAAACTTTAAATGAAAAAATTAATGTTAAAAGTTGTCTTTACATGTAGTTGGAAACAAAATAAAAGAGTATTTTAAAAAATAACTGCTCCCATTGCCATTACCACCCACTGGCCCTGAGCTCAGGTAATGAGCTTACAATACAGAGAGCTACCTACAGACATGCAGGCAAGAAGGAAGATGATTGTATATGACCTGGCTAGAACAGTAGTACAGGGAAGTGCTTATGGATACCCAGATCTCCTGGGCCTTTTCTCCTTAGGCTCACCTTTTCTGCCAGGTGGCCTGGTTTTAATGCCCTGTGACTAGAAAAAATGGCCCCAGGGTATTAAAACTCTTCACCACTACCTCTATGAGAAATTCATTCCTTCATGGGCTTCTGTAGCATTGCTCTGTCAGGATTCCCTTTCTACCTATCCTGGTCAATCCTTCTTTTGTTTCCTTTGTAAAAGCACTCTTCATATCTCACCAGCTATGTGAGTTTGCTCCAAGTATCTGCCTTGGGCTCTTTCCTCCTCGGGTCTCTATTCTCTCTCTGTCTCTCTGTCTCTGTCTCTTTCTCACTCACTCACTCTCACTTTCCCCCTTCAATCCCATGGATCCAACTACAGTCTTTGTTCAGACAGCTTCCTTATCTTATATATGCTTTTATATACTCTTTTCTCTCCTGGTACTCACCTCCACACTGCCAAGTGCCAGCTTGAGATCTCCACCTAGACGTTCCACAGGGATCTCCAACTCAACAAAGCCCAAACCAAGCTCATTCTTTTCCCCTCGAGAGTTGTCCTTTCTCCTAACTTCCCTGTTTCTGCTGATGGGACCCCCATTCTTCTAGGAGCTCAGGTTCACTGCCACAGAGTCATTCTTGACTCTCACCCCATAGTCAATAATTTGCCTGAGTTTTATTGATCCTACTTCCACAATATCTCTCTGGCCTCTTCTCTCCTCATGCCATAACTACCCTACTCCAGACTTTCTTTATCTCTCACCCACACTATTTATTACAATAGCCTCCTAACCAGTTTCTCTCTGAATCCAGTCTCTCCCCTCTCCAATCTATCCTCAATATGCTTGCCTGACTGACATTCCTAAAAGACAGATCTAACCATATTCATCCTCACCTCAAGAACACTCAAGGGCTCCCCCTTCCCTTTAGGATAAAATACAAAGTCTTTGTTTGCCCTCCACAACCTAGCCCCAGTTTGTCTCTCTAGACCGATTATCCATGACTCCCTCTTTCACACTGTATGCTCTGACCAGCCTGGCCTTTTTTGCTGTTTCCATTCTACATCATTCCATCTCCTACCTCTCTCTTTGCACAGAGGTCATTCACGCCTGGAATATCTCCCACCCTGCCTACCTGCTGGAACCCCTATGTTCCCTAAAAGCTCATCCCAAATGCTGTGTCATACAAGAGGCCTTTTGAGATGTCCCCAATTAGTGCCTTATTCCCAATCACTATGTACTCATTTTGCATACATCCCATATTTACTTATCTGAAAATATGCTGTATCCCATCAGGAGCATGCAAGCTCCTTGAGGGAAGGGGCTGTCACCGTTTCATATTTGTATCTTTAACACCTAGCCCAATATCTGGTACACGGTCACTAATACATGCTTGCTGATGGGCTGGTTGGTTGAGCCGATAGGTTGAAGCCATGTCAAAGGCAGGAGGACTCTGTACTTAATCCCAGAGGCAACAGGCAACCACAGACATTTCTTGGGGGAAAGGGGAAAATATCACATAAGCCCTACACTTTAGCAATATCAGTTTGTCAGCTCCATGAAAGATGGGCTAGAGGAAGAAATTTGTGTCCAGGAGATCAGTTAAGGGATTCTTAGTCAGGACAGAGGTGCTGAGAGTTTGAACCAGGCAAGGGGAACAGAAAGGATGGATGGGACAAATGTGTATCAGCTTGACAGGTCTTGGCCATTGGCTATGAGAGGGGAGGGGTGAAAGGACAAGTAAACCGTCCAGGATGACTTTGAACATCTCACCTGTTCCTTCTTTTCTGGCTAAGACTCTGCTATTGGAAAGGAGAAACATTTCCATTAAAGCCCCAAGTATAATCCAGTGTTATCATAAGGATGCCACCCTGTCCTGTGTGGTTGAGATTTGCATGCTATCTCATTAAATACTGAGAAAACGGAAAGTGTTCCAATTAAGTTAGGAAGTATTATAATAATTACACTGAGAGCAGGAAGATTTATTTTTTTCTTTAATTAAAACAACTTTTGAAGGTCAATAAATATGTCCAGAAAATGAAATAACAACTCAACAAAATCTGAATAAATATGCACCCTGTCACACAAAAACAAAATGTAAATTCCAAAGTTCACTGAACACAACTTCGGTATTTCCACAGTTTTTTCACACTTAGTCAAAAAGATTTTGATAGATTAGGACACTGAGACAAGACTAACCAGAAAGAATGCACTAGGGATAAATGCAAAGTCTTAGACTTGGGATCAAAAAATCAGCTTCACAAACACAAGAGGAGGTTCAGGGTAGGACTAGATAGAGGTACATTGGAAAATTACATGCGGGGTTCAGTGTAAGGCAAACCCAACATGAATCAATGGGGAGCCAAGCCAAGAAAGCTAATGCAGATTTAGGTGGCATTAAGAAAGGAGTAATGTCCAGGATTGGGAAGTTCATGATTACATAACACTCTGCCCAGTCAAGCCACCTCTGGTGTATTATGAGCATCACAATTTAGGAAGGACATGATCAGCTGTAGAATACCCAGAGGAGGTAAATTAGAGCAGTGAAGGGTCTGGAGTCTATGTGCATAATAAGCAATTGAAAGAGCTGGGGAAGGATAGCATAAAGAAAAGAAGACTCAGGTGATGCCATGATGATTGTCTTCAAGTATCACATGGAAGAGGGATTAGATTTTCTCTGGTTGGGCCCAGAAAGGGGGACCAGGAACAACATGTAGAAGTCATAAAGGGGCAAACTTAGGCTTGAGGTTATTTTTTTAAATAAATCTTCCTTTTCATTCCTAACAATCAGTTATGTCAAAGTAGAACAGAGTTCCCTGGGAAGAAGTGAGGTCCCCTTTAGAGAAGGACTTCAAAAGCAAATGTTGTGTGACCACTTTTCAAGTATGTTGTTGAAGGGATTCCTAGTCACCAAGGGGATGGATTCTACTGCCCCAAGATCCCTCCAAATCCAGAGAACCAGTCTTCAATTGTTCTTCTGACATCCTACCAGCATCCCCTTCTCAACTGCCCAGTTTACTACTATACCATAAAAACAAAGCCACCCAACTTGAATCTCAGTAAGTAAACTGAGTCTACACAAGTTCACACTGCCTCACACTAACATGTTAAATACAAAGTCATTTGGAGAATTGGGGAGGGCACTGCCAACTTGAGGGATCAGGAAAGGCTTAATAAAGCACATGGCACCTTAGCTGAGCCTTGACTGGACCTTGGGGTTCCAAACACTGGGTGTGAGAAGGAAAAGTACTCCAAAAGTAAAGGAGAAGCTGTCCAAAGGTATATGGAATACTGTATACAGGGGAAAGCAAACAGGCCAGTCTGCCCAGGAGGAAGAATGTGTGACAGGCATGAACTTGAAAATAGCCTAGAAAGAGAAGCTGAAGACAGCTTGAGAAAGGCTTAGAAGGTCAAACAGAAACATCTGCATTGTTCCCTAGAGGCCACTTCCTAGAGGAAGCACCTAAAGCTTTTTCCCTGAGCAATGAGTGACATGGTCAGATCCATGCCTAGTGAGAGAAAACTGGGAAAACTAGGGACCAAACCCCCTGGGCAGAGCAAGGCCCCAAATGGGTTCAGCCTCTCGAGCCTGTTACCGCTCAACTTCATCTTAAGGGTTACAGCCTTTCATGGGGAGGGGAAGCACTCCACAATGCAAGAGTTTGTTTCAGTGACACCTGATGATGGACATGACGGGAAGAAGGCCAGAGACATGAACGGCAGAACAGAGGTAGCTCCACTATTAAACCAAAGCACAAGGTGGACACATAATGCAGTCACATTTTGTTCAAGGAAAAACAGTCCATTCCTTTTACTCTAATCCAACCCAAGGAACCTTTATCAAATACCTCATATGTGCTGGTGTTAAGAATACAAAGGTAAAAACACAGTCCTGCCCACAAGAGGGCACAGCACCAGGCATGCAGTAGACACTATATGAACGTTAGCTGTTATTATTAAACTAATTATTTTCAATTTAATTTAATTTATTAATTTAATCTATTATTTTAATTTAATTAATATTATTAATCTAAATCTCTCTCTCACCTATCTACTTGTCCCCCATAAAACAAGACTGAGGTAACTGGAAACATCTCTCCTCCAAGGTTAATGAGATATGAAGATGGTAAATGACCTCAATGACTTGCCCTCCAATCAAAACGATTAATTTCCATCACAATCTAATGATTCATCTGCAGTTGCTTGCATAAGGACAAGCCAAGCCAAGGCATTTTGGCACCTGCAGAGTACCAGTCTTAGCAGAAAAGCCTTCACCACCAAGCTTTGGAGTCCAGCCTCTCTAATTCAGCTCCCCAGGCAGGTCCCCTGACTTGCACCCATTTCCAAAATGGCAGCATGAAAGATAAAACCACCGCCCATCTAGGGACACAGCATGCTGTTGAACTACCAACTGTGAGATGATGCTTGTTAGAGAAAATGAGATTAATGTGATCATGATCCACAAATTTCATTGTTGAAACCCATTAGCAGATGTCAATTGCATTAGCTAGCTTTGATCTGGATATAATGGACTTAAACACTGAGCCCAACTCACGGAAACTGGCCAAGGGTGTTTGGGACCGAAGTAGAGGGGTCGAGTAGAACAGGACACAGTGAGTCAACAAAAGGCAAGCCCAGGCGGCTAGGCAGTGCAGTGGCTAGAGTACTAGGATTAGGACCTGAGTTCCAATCCAACCTCAGACACCTACTAGCTGTGTGACCTTGAGAAAGACATTAACCTCCATCTGCCTCAGGTTCCACATCTGGAAAATGGAGATAATAGTAACACCTTTGTCCCAGGGCTGTTGTGAGAATCAAACTAGTTAATCATTTAAACACACTTTGCAAAGCTTAAAGTGCTTTATAAATGCGAGCTATTGTTGTTACCATGATTGATACCTCATTTCTTTGAGAGAAACCTAACAAAGAAGGACCGAAGGTTGGCACCTGTGCCCAGTGTGCTGAGAATGCAGAGCCCAACCCAGGCAGTCCTAGAATTGTCTAATTTCTCTTTGAAAAATTTACCAGAGTTCTAAGAATATCACATTATATAAGTAACTTGAACAAGAGGATAAACTAAGGCCCCTGGTGAATAGGTGGTTCCATAGTGCACAGAGCACCTCGCCCAGAGTTAGACTCCACTTCATGAGTTCAAATCTGACCTCAGACATTTACTAGCTATGTGGTCCTGGGTGTCACTTTACCCTGCTTGCCTCAGTTTCCTCATCTGTAAAATAAGCTGGAGAAGGAAATGGTAAACCATGCCAGTGTCTCTGCCATGAAAACCCCAAATGGGATCAGGGAGAATTGGACATGACTGCAAAACAACTCAACAGTGAATAGAGTGGCAAACTTGAGGTCGGAAAGACTTGAGTTCAAATCTTGCCTCAGAGTCTGTCTAGCTGTGTGACCCTGGGCAAGGGCCTTAAATTCTCTGTGCCTCAGTTTCATTATCTGTAAAGTGAAAGGGTTGGGCCAAATGGCCTCTAAGGCCCCTTCAACCTCTAAATCCATTGTCATTAGGTTAAGCCAGCTCTAGACTGTTGTGCCTCTGGTCCATCTCCCCAGGGCCACTAGGACTAGCAAACAAATACAGAAATTGAGAGGTGCTCCTTGAGACAGAGGCTGGTTCATTTTTGCCTTGGCATCTCTAATGCCCAGCAGAACATCCCTGCACTTGGCAAACAACAGGTGCCTAATAAATGCTTGGTGACCATAGTCTCTAAGAAGAGCAATCATCACATAAGACTTAAAGGAGCAGTCAACAGACCCAAGCCCAAAAGGAGGCTGAAGGGCTCCAAGAGGAAGATGCACAATGTAACAAGTAACATCATCATCTGTAAGCAGATCAAAAATCCCAGAATGCTCTGGACCACCAAACAAGATGGCAAAACAGCAAAGAAAATACCCTACCCTTTGCCAGCTCACAGGATGCTTCTTAGCATACAGGCTCTCTTATCTGAAGGACTTCCCACCCAAATGCACACAGACTGGAAACAGGCAGAGAACTCCCCAAAGGCAACTGACCAGGACATTTTTAAAAACCAGGAAAACTCTGGGAAATCCCCAGAGATTAGAAGACCACTCAAGTCCCCAAATCTGTAGTGGATGTAATAATAAAACCAGTGCCAACAGGAGAACACAGGAGACAAGGCATCAACACGCCGTGCCTTCCTGGGAAACAGGCAGCCCCGTCATTCATCACTCTTCATCCACCATCGCTTCCTCCCCACCTTGTCATGTGAAAGTGAAGAACCAGAGCCCAGAGGAGGAAGGAAGGAAGGAAGGGAAGAAGAGAAGGAGAAAGGGGGAAGGACATCAGATCACCTAGACACAGATACATGTCTATGGAAGCACCAAGGTATTCTGATTCCAAGTGTCATTTCCCCATCCATCACTGCTTAGATAACAGTGGGAAAGAGAGAAATGATGGAAACAGATGTGCCCTGAGCATGGTTTCTGTATCTCACGTTGCTTAAAAACAATGTGTGTACATGCATTTATACGTATCTATGAATGTGTCTGTATGTGCCCATCTATAATATTTAAATAGGGAGATATGATTATTTTTCTTGGAGTTTTTTTGTCTGTTTTCAAAGCGTGACTTACATAGAAATGTGTTTTCTATGACTATACATGTATTATAACCTACGTCAGAGTGCACGCCTTCTCAATGAGGATGGAGGGAAGCAAGGAGAAAATTTGGAACTTGGCATTTGAAAGAAAACACGGTAAAATTGTTTTTACATTTAATTTGGAAAAATAAAATATTAACATGCTAAAAATATATAAATGAAAGAGGGAGACAGAAAGAGAAATACAGACATAGACCTGAACAAAATGGTTTCTAAACAATATGGCAGAGTGGAAACCGCACTGGGAAGCATAGTGCCTCAGTCCAAGGACCCACTTACTAATGAACTAATTGGATCTGGCCTAAGTCCCTTTCCCTTCCTGGGTCTCCATTTCCTCTCTGTAAAGTGGCAATGGTAACCTTTGTACTAATTCTCTCTCAAGGGTGGAGCACATTGCAAACTTTGACATGCTATAGAAACATAAGCTATTCAAATTCTCTGGCATTTACAGAAAGGAGAGATATCATAAGGGAAGGGGCAGAGGTTCAGTCTGAGTCCAAGCATGAGTCTCTGCCACATATGAGCAGTAAGACTTCAGTCGAATCCCTTCATCTCTCAACACTTCAGGTAACTGATGCCGATCTGCATCAGTTGAGGAGGGAGGGCACTCTAAGCTGGGGTTCCCCACACTGATGACATCACAGGCCAAAGTCAAAAAGAAAAGATGTGGTCCCAACCAATGTCGACTCACTTTAAATTTTCCCTCCCAAACAGCATCGACAAGTAGCATCATCATCTGTAAGCAGATCAAAAATCCCAAAATGCTCTAGAACACCAAACAAGAGGGCAAAACAGCAAAGAAAATACCCTTCTCTTTGTAGGCTAGACAGACAACTTTAAGGCAAATGAAAACAAGATTCCAAAAGGCAATTCTAGCTCACCATCTATTCCCTTCAATGGGTCTGTGGTCAAGTATAGTGTTAAGTGACTAAAAGGCAACAGGGTTCTTAACCCATGGGTTTCCTCCTCATCCCCAATCTCCCAGGAAGACATACACTGACTCAGTCATGCAATGTCCACAATTGCTACTTAGAGCACAGATAATGACAAAAAGATCATGACCAAGGACCAAAAAGGAGTGTATTAACAACCAACATACTTCCCCCAGTATGCCCAGACAAAACTCTCCTGCTGAATGAACAAAGCCTCCAGCAGGCAAACACTGCCCCAAATGCTCCCAAGTCACCTGGGAGACCTTCTTACCTCTGGGATGTTTTCTTATATTTTCTCCTGTAGGGAAAAAAACATAAACACACATCAGAAAAGAGTTTGTAGGGAGAGGAGTCAGGGAAGATGAGTTTAGATTGGTGGAATACATAAATAAATAGCTTAGGAGAAACCCAACACCAAGACTTGTTGCTTGAAAACTGTCTAATGTGTTAAATTCCTGATGGTGCCTGTGGTCATGTCAACGTACTGATAGGCCCAGCAATGAAAAGTGAAAAGGACGGCCTCTTCCTTGTCACTCTTAGATTTTAGCTGATGACCTCTCAAGGTCCTTCTGGTCCTGAGGCTCTATGATGAGTTTTTAAAAATTTAATATCTATTTAGGCAGAGGCTATGGGGATATCAAGGATCCATTCTTAGGGGAAGAAAGGGAAATGAGGAAACCCAGAAATCAAGGGCAGAGGAACCGTGTAAGAAATTAACAGGTGCTTCTTTTTCTGCAGTCACAGGAGTCTAAAAGTTGCCATCTCAATGTCATCCAGCCCAACTCCTTTACTCTACAAATGAGGACACTGAGGCCCATAATGTTGTAGTTCCAGTGCTGGAAGGAACCTCAGAGACCATGAAGTCCACCACCCACGTTATTTGGGTGAGGAAACAGAGTGGCAAAAAAAGGAATGGTTTCACGCGAGGCAGGATTTGAAACCAGGCCCACCAGTGCCCTTTCTTCTCTACCACGGGGTCCTTGGAAACTCTCCTGAATGGCTGCCATACTTGATTGCTCTCCCAAAGGCAGGGGAGAGTGTTAGATGCTCTACCTTATTAGAAGAGTGCAATTAGCTGGGGTAGTTCAGTGGAAAGAGCACTGATTACGCATTCAGAGAACCTGGTTCTCCGTATGTCATCTGATGCCTACACATGTCATTTAACCCACCCGAGCCTGTTTCTTCATCTGTAACTTGGAGTTACCACTGATGCCTTTCCGCCCTGCCTATGGTAATTGTGGTTAAGTTCAAATGAAACTTATAAAGGTGTCAAAGGGGGGGGGTTATGATTTTTAAAGCTCTCCCAGGTGAGTGGCTGTGCCTTTACAGTCACTCCAAGCTGAGTTACACTGCTCTCTATAACATCTCAAGTTTTCTGTCATTTGTGCTTCAGTAAGGGTAATTCAAAGGAACAGTCCCATGACTTTTCCCTAGAGGAGCTCAGAAAACAAACTATATCTCTGCACCTAGTTGCCCCAAGCAATGGAATTCTTCACACCTGCCTCCCCATTACAGTCACCATTTGGAAGCAGACCTAGGCACTGGCTTTGTTAAATAGAGCTATGATCATCCACACAGCATAGAAAAAGACTCAGTCAGTAAAATGTCATTATTGCCAGGGCTTGTTCCCAGTTTGGGGAGGTGAGGAAGAGAGACAAAGGAAGGGAGAAGGGAACCAGCATAGCACCAGATCTCAAGGTGTCTCAGAGAAGTCCCCAGGGCTTATGTACTAACATATACATACACATACACATACACACACATATACACACATATATACAGACACTCATACAGACACACACATATATTAAACATATAATACTAATACTTATATGTGGATTGTGCTTGCCTTATGGGAGGGCGTTCTCATATACAATTCACTATAGTGATACATACACACATAAACGCAAACATATGTGTGTGTGTGTATACATATATATGTATATATATGAATACATGGGTGGATATGCCTTTATATGTGTTTGTTGTATACATATATGTGTGTGAATATATAAAATATATGTATTATTATGTAATGGAACACTGGCCATTAGGACTCAGTCCTTACATCATGTGCAAAACTCCCTGCCTGCTTTCAATTCAATGGTGGAACTGAAGGAAATCACTTTCTAGTCACGAGTGACTAAGGAGTCATGAGTCTCTATGCAATAAAGAAGGGTTTTCTAGTTGGACTGAGAGGCTGGAAGGGCTACTGATTCAGGGTCTGGATGGAGTGGAGGTTAAGCTGAAGCAAATGATTTCTGGCAGTCTCTCCTGGCATCTTTCAAAGGAGAAAGATGATTTGCTGTGAGGTGATGGGTAGGAGAGTGACTGTGAAAGCCTTTTGTCATTGTCAGTCTGTAGCATACAGCTCTTCCTGACCCCATTTGAGGCTTTCTTGGCAAAGATGCTGGACTGGTTGGCCAGTTTCTCCTCCAGTTCATTTTACAGATGAGGACATTGAAGCCAAGAGATGACATGATCTGCCCTGGGTCACACAGTTAGGAAGCAACTGAGGTTAGATTTGAACTCAGGTGTTCTTGACTCCACACTCTACCCACTAAACCACCCAGATGCCCCAGGGAAAGCCTGGTGCATTTTTCTGGTCCTTTTTGTCTTTCTAATTTCCTGAGCTTAGGTGAATGTGTATCCTGATAAGGAAGCACCAGGTGATAAGTGACCCTCAGAGATCCATCAGAGCCATCCCAGGTCCCATCAGCAACCAGAGTCCTGGATTCAGGGGCAGCAGCAGCCAAGTCTGCTGAGGAGCTGCAACATCTACCAGCTAACTTGCTTGACTCAGCCCAGCAGCTGACTGAGCCAGTAGCCCAAAAGTAAGCTCTGCAAGAGCTAGTTTGGCCAAACAAGGGGTAATGCATCCCAAAGAAAAACTGGTGGGGACCCTGAAAAGGGTGCAAAAGACTCTCAGGATCCAGGAGTCTCGAGGATCCCACCAGCCACATGGGTCCCCACATCTGTGCTTCAGTTGGATTATTATTATTATTTATTATTATTATTTTTTACTAATTTAAGCCCACTCTGTCTAGGGACTGAGTGTGTGTATGTGTATGTGTGTAGAACAGAGGTTGCAACTCCCAGCTCAAGGATATGCCTTCATAATTTCTTTCCTTGATATATCTTCTCATCAACTATACCTTTGTAGAAAGCCAATTGATGTTAACTGGCCCAATGACACCAAGAAAATGTCAGATGGCTAACCGACCTTGGAGAAGACATGTGAGATGGGGACTCGTGAAGGTTTGCATTAGAAGCCACAACCCTCAGGAGCCAAGATGGCGGTGTAGAAGCAGCAAGGTTCCGCAGCTCCCACGCAGCCACTCAAAATACCCAGAAAATATGACTCTCAACAAAGTCTAGGACTCTCAGACTCACAAAAATTCAGGAAACACATCTCTTGCTGAAGGCAGCTCGGGAAGAGGGGCTCACTGCGGTGGGCCTGGAGCCAAGGCCAGCCAAGCCTGAAACGGAAACACGGCCAGGCCCCAGGGCAGTTGGGAGGGGTTGAGCCTCCCAAACCCCAGCATGAATCTAACCCAGGGAGCAGATCTACAGCACCTCAAGGGATTTTCACATCTAGCAAGCCAGGATTACAGAAGGTCAGTGAAAGTGGAACACTGAAACTTAATTTGGGGGAGGAAAAGCAGTTTGGCTAATCTGCCCCAAGGGCAAAGAAGCAGTGGGGGAAGGGCAGGAACTGCTTCAGAGCCGTTGGCCTGTGAATCCCATAAGGGGGCTGAGTCGATTGATCAGGGCCAAGTGCTCTTGAGTTGAGTGGCCTGGATCCAGATCATGGTCTTGGGTGGTGGTTCTGGGGAGCACTTTCATCAAGCCAAAGCTGGTGGGGGCTGCAACACCCCCCTAATAGATCCAGCAGCGGGGAAAACCCCAGCAATTTGGAACAGAGCTTTCCCCCCTGGAAGCAGAGTTCCACAAAGCTTTTTTAAAAAAACCGACCAATTAATTGACTGGCCAACATGAGGACAAGGAAGCAAAATAAGAACAGCAATAAAACTCTAGAATCCTTTTTTGTGGACAGAAAGGATCAAAGCATGGAACGGGAAGAAGATAACACAGTCAGAACTCCCATACCAAATGCTTCCAAGACACT
>CM053599.1:13774943-13810627 GCA_028646575.1 Pseudocheirus occidentalis | reverse complement strand
GACAGGGTAGAGAACAAAACAAGGGGGGGTGCAGGATAGGAAGGAGGGACATACAATCAGCCTCTCACAATTTGCCCACCATGGAGATGTCCTGCATAATTACACATGTACAGCCTGTATTGAATTGCTGCTTCTTCCAGTGGGAGTGGGTGACAGGGGAGGAATTACAAGAATCTAGAATTTAAAGCTATACAATAAAATGCAACTGGGAAATAATACATACAGGGACGGGGGCAGGGAGACCCTCCCTGCCCTACTAGAAAGCTAGAGGGAGGTTGGAGGAGGACATAAAAGGGAACAGATTGTGGGAGGGGCTTTACGGTGGGAACAATGCTTTGGACTGAGGGGTAAGGGAAAGAAGGGGAGAAAATTTGTAACTCAAAACCTTGTGGAAATGAATGATGTAACCAAGTAAATATATATATATATATATATATATATATATATATATATATGTAAATAAAAAAAGGTCTTAAAGTTGTCTAAACTCCAGCTATCCCAATTAAGTTTCACAACAACCCTGTGAAGTAGATACTACTATTATCTCCTTTTTACCACTAAGGAAAGTGAGGTGACTTGCCCAGGGTTACCCAAGTAGTGAGAGTCAGGATTCAAACCTAGCTACACAAAGCTTCCTCTCTTAATGGAAAAGTCAAATTATGGGCATAGAACTGATCCAAATTAGGAGCTGAGGAGACAAATATTCAAGGAAACTCTCATAGCTTCAAAGCCAAAGGATACCTTAAGTCTCTACCTCATCACATTCCCAGGTTGCAAATGTACCCTTTAAGCCAAAACTCCTATGTTCTTCCTTTAGTCTTTGGAAGGTGTGAAGCATCTAACCAATAGGTATGGAAAGAGAAGAGACTGCAGCTAAGTATTCTCCACAGGTGAAAATCGATTCTGTCCATTCCCAGCACAAAGAAAAGGAGCCACACAAAAGTATGGTATAAGACTGAGGCCAGGACAAACACTCTTTTTCTGCTTCTCCTCCTAAGGCACAGGGTCTCCACACTGCTTCTTCATGTTGTCTGAAGCATTCTGACTGAGTTCCCACCACAGTAGACTACTCCCATTTGAATGGAGGTTAAAAAATGTATTGTGAAGTCAAATAAAAATCTTTGGATTGTCTAGTTCGGATGTTTGGGTTCTTGGAGATGATGCTTGTTCCTGTTAATCTATAAGCCTACTGAAGGCAACAACTATTTCATCCTTGTCTCTGTATCCCCAAGGCCTGCCATTGTTCCTGGCACATAGTATGTGTTTAATAATAATGTTTATTGATTCATCGTTTGACAATGAAGAGTTGACTATATTCAACACTGATAAATATAAGGTCTCAACACTAAGGATATTCCCTTCCAGGGATGCCAATCACAACCCATCCATGCCTGGCCATCCTGTGTGCCACACATATGTGGAGGGAAAATTATTCACTCAAAGAGCAATCTTTGAATTTGGACAATTTTCACATTCCTTTTATGATTTCTTCTTTTAAAAATAACCTTGAAAATGTCACAAGAACCACTGGTAAGTTCCCCACCTAAGCACTGAAAGAAATATTGAGGTGATTAGTAGCAGGGATTGTTGATATAGTCTTACCCTGGGGAAAAAGGAAGTTTTACCATCAAATTAGAGTTGGGTAGGTTACAATGTAGACTTGACTGCACAATAATTGAAAAGCTGAAGTCCATAACCTGGGTCTTGAATTTGGGAGAGAAGCCAGGTCAAACAAAGGAGTTCTGAGTCATATCAGCTGTTTGGGGCAGGCCAATGATAGGCCAAGGATAAGAAGTGGAGGAAAATAATAAGAGGAAATGATAGGTTGATGGATTGGTAAGTGGTTGAGGTTCCATAATAATATGACTGTGACAGTCTCAGAAGTATTTATCCCTTATTTGGGCATGAAAATCTCAATGCCCAGGAACCCCAATATCAGGAAAAAGATGGAGGAAGTAATGGGATAACTTAGATGTAGTCTGCTTGACAACATTTCCCAAAAATTCTACCACCTAAATAAATATTTAAACCTAACTCACACGTAAAGGGCAAAATTGGGGCTCATATTCATTAAAAAAAACATTTTCTCTTTTTTGTCCGTTTCTTAGATTGTCATGACCAAATCATTATGTAGTGGCCAGTTTCTGGTGGTTAGGGTCCCTGGTTCCATGTAACCTCCTTGTGCCCTCACAGCATATTGGAAAAGAGGACAAAGAACACTTAGAGCATCATGAAAATGGTAACCTAACTCTTTGGTGCTAGAGTCCAAAGACAGAGAAAAACAATTCATAAATTCATGAATTAATCTGAGTCATGTTTAAACTGTTATTGTCAAGTATAATCATTTGAGGGTTCAAATGAATTCTCCTTAGTCATTGTTACAGGTCAGTAAGATGTGAAATTTAAGTGTGTGTGTGTGTGTGTGTGTGTGTGTGTGTGTGTGTGTGTGTGTGTGTGTGTGTTGAGCATGCCTTTGCTGTACACAGGTCTCAAATTTCCTACCTGGGAACAGCCCTTCTAAAGGAGTCATCGAATCTCAGCATTGAAAGTCACCTCACAGGTCATCTAGACCAGCCTGTCCTTGAATAAGGATCTCTCTGCAGAACACCTGATAAGTGTATGTGATAAGCACTCCCTCCTCAGGCAGCCCATCTCACTTTTCAGTAGTACTTATTGTTAGGAAGTTTTGTATTTTTCTAAAATTCTCCTCTTTGTAGCTATGTAACATCACCTCTGGCTCTACCCTCTAGGATCAGACAGAACAATTCTAGTCCTTCTTCCATGTGTTTTCTCTTCAAAAACCTTAACGAATCACAGAATGTTAGTTAGCAGGCAGCTCTCATGTTTCCCTCCATCTCCTCCTCTCTGTGTAAACAGCCCCAGCACTTTCAACCCTTGCTTTTATTCATGAATTCTTAATCTAGTCCAGGAAGAGATTTCAGGAAGTATGCGAACTTGGTTGGGAAACACATTTTCACATCTTTATTTTCATTGACCAGTAAGTGATTTTTAGCATTTCCCTTTAGAATAATTATTTTAAAAGATGACTCTGAGTAGTCCATAGGTTTCACTGGGCTCCCAAAGAGGTCCATGATACAAAAAGATTTTAAACCCCTGATTTAATAAATCTTCATATGACTTGAATGAGACAGGCAGTGTGTAGGAGTAATTGAGTATGGTGTGTAATAGATGACCTTCAAGCCAGGAAGATGTGGGTTCAAATTCCACCTATGATACCTGACCAAGCTACTTCAGTACTTTAGGCAACTCTAGAGAACTATGAATTAGAGAGAAGGTGTAATCTGAACTGGAAGGTGGAGTTTCCTCATCTGAGATTTCCCTAGACTAGTGAGTTCTCTCAAGTCTAGTCTCTAATCCTTTCCCTATCCCTGTATCTTGAACAAAAAGGCTTTCATCATGCTAGAGGCTCCACTGTGGATACTTTCAAGCTTAACAAGTGTCTTTCCTTTGTAAAATGCAGCAAGTAAAACTGATTATAATAATAACACGAATGCTCTATGGCCAAGGCAGATGTTAATTAAGCTAGCAAAGAATTACCATTCCCAATAAAAATACAAACAAGACCTTCAGTAATGAATTTGCTGGTTGTCCATCCTGAAATAGGGATTTTCAGTTTAGAAGGCATTAGAATAAATCAAAATGCCTTTGACACTCAAACTCTGCTTAACATAACTTAATCTTTCTTAAAAATTAAATAGTCATCTTATTATATAGCTCAGTGCAATTGTGGATATCAATTCTCCTGAACTCAGTCAATCAACAAGAATTTATTAAATGCTTGCTCAATTCCAGGCCCCGCACAGCCCTGTTGTTGTCGATATCAAGGAAACTGGAGCTTTGGTCTTTGCTGACACTATGACCTTCTTGGGGAGTTGATTTTTTAATGAATCTTTGCCATCATCTTTTCTCAACAGTCTCCTCATTGGTAACCCTACATTCAGTTTCTCTTCCCTCTAATCTTTCCCCAGGAAAACTACCAAAATAGTCTCCCTCATACATATTCCTGACCATGTCACTCCCCAGAAGCTTCAGTGGTTCCCATTTCCTCAAGACTATAAGTTCTTCGATTCAGCATTCCAATGTTTCCCAATCTGGCTCCAGCCGACCTTTCAAAACTGCTTCCATAATCTTTCCCTTCATACATCCTATGCCCAGTCACACTTGCCTAGTTGATGTTTTCCATCCTAAATCTCCATGTCTTTGCACAGACTGTACCCCATGCCTGAAATGCACTGTCTTCCATGCTACCACCCCTTAGAATGACTGGCTTCCATCAAGACTTAGCTCAAATGCCAGCCTCCAAAGGGAAGTCTTCCTGAATGCCCTCTTTGTTCATTCTTTTCCCCTCCTCCAGTGATCACGTATCTCCTGATCTGTTCGTAGGTTGCAGGCTTTCAGTAGAATAGAAGCTTCTGGAGGACAGGGACAATGTCACTTTCGTGTGTGCAGCCCCAGTCCCTAGAACTGGAGAAAGCCCATAGACATCATGAAATCCCTGCATACCACAGTGCCTACAATGAAGGTTTCTGGAACTGAACTGAACCAAGCACATTCAATTAACTCATCGAGACTGTTTAGAACAGCAATAGGCAACTGACCTCCTCAGCCAACTGAGTTCTAGCTAGGAAATCTGCATTGTTCTTAACTTCATCATCTGTTGTAATGCACTTGACTAACATTTGCTAGGAGATGCTTGAGTAATGCTTACATGCTTAATAAAAGCCTGCTGGAATAATATTAACAAGTTATATTTATACATTTACACTAGAACTCCATCATGTCCTTAGACAATTCATCCTTGACACAGGAACCATCCCCAAATATGTCCCATGCCCTTTTATGGGCCAGTGAGCCATAAATCATTTTTCAGAGGTACGGCTCAAAAAGTCATATGAGGCAGGCCACTAGACTTCCCTCCATTTTCTGATTGGGGAAACTGAAGAAGAAAAAAGCGGTTATTCCCTGGGCCAGAGAAGTTAGAAATAGAAATATGGGACTTGACATTCAAACCCTTCCAAAGCAGGGCTGCTTTCTAACCTAAACAAGTTGAAAGCGTGGGCAAAAAAAAATTTTTTTTAATCAACAATCAACTATGTTGGAGTTTCCTAATGAGAGTCTCCACTTAGAAAAATCCATAGCTGTGTGGCCTAAGGCAAGTCACAACATCCCTGGGTTTACATTATCTCATCTGTAAAATGAGATTGGAGACTTCTAATCTCCCCCCAAGCTCTAAATCTTGATGAGCGATAGACAAATCAAAGCTTTCCATCTCCATTGAAGAATGTTGTGTATTCTCCCTGGGCCAGCTCCCCTTGCCTCCATGTCATCCGTCAGTCAACAAGCATTTATTAGCACTAGAAGGACCAGGTGTGTCTATTGATGCAACATTTTTCCTGGTCCTTGGAGATATTCTTAAATTCCAATCCATTAAGGATTTTCTATGTGCCAGGCACTGTGCTAAGCCTGTGGGACACAAAGAGAGGCAAGGGATAGCCCCTGCTCTCAGGGAGCCTTAGAACAGATTCCCTACCTTATATAAGGACATTTTAGCTAATGCATAATAAGGATTTTGATCTACATAAAGTGAAACATAATATTATTCTGACTTCCCTGGTGGCTTCCTGGAAGGAAGGAATATATGACATCTCAGCTAAGGATAAACGTAGTAGAAACACATGCCAAGCATAAATGAGCTTGACGCAAGCAGTTCTCTAATACGGTAGGACGTCATGTATCTGAATGATTCAGGGCTGGCAGAGATCCACAGAAACTGAGAGCATTTAGAAGCAGATTTGAAGCCTCTTTATGGCATCAGGAATTACATGGCAGATTGGTAGCAAGAAAAATCCAGGATAAAAAACACAACTTGGATGCTTTGTCCCATATACAAAATAGGGTGGAAGGGGTGGGGGAGGTGGATTTGATGCCTGTGAGGCCATTTCCAGCTCTGATCCTGTGTAGTCATAGTCCCTTCTTCTCTCAATCATCTGGGAAGAATATATTCATATTTTCCACTAGACAATGAACAATTTTACACATTTCCTAGCCAAGTCAAGGTCCAAGGAAAGCCTCTAAAAATCTTTGACCAATTTCTGCCAACTGAAGTAGGCAAAACAACCCTCAGGGTATGGAAAACACTGAAAAGAGTTAGCATCAGGCTAAAAAAGATTTTGGGGAAACTGAGGCTCACCACCAGCAATTTCTCATGGATGTGCTTAATTAAGAAACCTCAGCAATTATAAGACAGTGAATATGATGGAAATGGAGAAGCCTCAGAAAGATTATATGAATGGATGCAAAGTGACATAAGTAGATTCTGGAAAACAGCATAGAAATGACTATCAGGTAGCAGCTGGGGATGCACCAGACTCAAGGTCAGGAGTCCTCAAGCTCAAATCCAGCCTCTGACACTTAGTACTTGTGCGACCTTGGGCAAGTCACTTGAACCTCTCACTGCCTCTGTTTTGTCATCTGCAAAATGGGGATAAATAATCTATCTTCCAGTATTGTTGTGAGGATCAAATGAGATAATATTTGTAAAACCCAGTAGGTGCTATATGTTATATATTAAATATATAATATTTATAAATAAATATATATTAAATAAATATATATATATATATATATATGTTAGCTATTATTATTATATATAACCATTACAAAACAGCTCTAGGAGACAAAGTGGGTAAGAGCACTCGATTTAAAGGCAGAAAGGCCCAAGTTCAATCCTGCATCTGACACTAGCTGTTTAACCTTAGGCAAGTGAGTTAACCTATCTTGGCCTCAGTCTCCTCATCTGCAAAATGGAGGTGATACTAGCACCTACCTCCCAGGGTTGCTGTGGGGATCAAATAAAATGCCCTATGCCCAGTGCCTTACCTTAAAGCACTCTATAAATCCTCATGGCTATTACATGAATGCAATGTCCATGAAAAGAAACAAAAATAAAAAATGAATGTGAGATGATAATGACCAAATTTCGCCCCCAAAAAAGGATATGAGAAGGAACCTCCCCCCATTCCTTTCCAGAGATGGACAAAGAACACTGCATAAAACATTAGTATTTTTATGTGTTTGTATTGCTAGATATACTTTGTTTTCTTTATTGTCTTATTCTTTGTTACAAAGGGTGGCTTTCTGGGAGGAGATTTTGAGAAAGGAATGTAAAAACAACAGATGACAAAAACTTTTTTTTCTTAGAAAAAGAAACCTCAGAAGTATGACATTTTCTCATGGCTGTAACTAGACTGAGGTAAGTGGGCTTTTGCCTCAGGACACTAACATTTAGAGGATGATAATAGCACTTATATTCCTTCAGCAGGTATAAACTGACTGAAATTAGTGAGCATTTCTTTAGTAAGAATAATTCATAGAAATAGGAAGTTGTTGGATGGCATGCTTCCTTCCCACTGAGACCACCCCCAAGTAGTGTCTCAGCCTAGGCTCTCTCTGCTCCCTCCATGGTGGTGGTCACTGAGTCTGGTGGTCACACACACACACACACACACACAAACACACACACATACTGGATTTTCTTAAAAGTTTACTGCTGCCATCTTCCCCAGAGTACATGTTATACTTCCCCAGAGTACATGTACTATAGTACATGGGGCTGATCTCTTGGTGATAGCTCTGTTTTTGTTCCTTTGAACTCAGAGAAATATCACCAAAGCTTCAGTCGGGAAGACCCGAGTTCACATTTGATCTCGGATACTTATTGGCTCTGTGACCCTGTCATTTAACCTGTTGCCCTCAGTTTCTTCATCTGTGAAATGGGGATAATAATAGCACCTACTTCCTCAGACTGTTGTAAAACCAATATGGATAATATTTGCAAGGCACTTTGCAGACTTTGAAGCATAACATGAATACCAACTATCATTAGTTATTAAAGCACTTCACAAACATTAAAATGCTCTAAATGTGACCAGCTCTCGTAATTACTACTTCTTTGACCCTGAGCAGACAATTACTCGTCTCTGGGCTTCTATTTATTCATCTGTAAAATGAGTTTCCAGTCGATGAGATCCCTAACGTCACTCTGAGATCTCAATCTCAATCTCAATCTCAATTTCATTCTCATTCTCATACTCCAAGAACAATGGGTGCTAGGTGGTGTCAGAGAGGAAAGGGGAGGGTTGGTTCAATTTGGGTCACAGCCCAGTGATAGGGGTTCTCTCTCTAACTCGAGAATAACAAAGAACAAGTGTATTATTCAATTCCTTATTCTCCAGAAGGACAGGGAAGCACCAAGGGGGAGCTGCTATTTGAGACTTGGTTCTCACCAACAAAGAGGTAGAAATGATGAGAACCTCAAGGACAAGTAGCTGCATCTTCTTAAGATTTGGGAGAGAGAAAGAGAAGACAGCTGGGCACAGTCAGCCATGCATTCCAAATCTGGGGAAAGCCCAAGAAAGTCTAGGTAGAGTATCCCAGACAGAATGGGAAGCACTCAAGAACAGCATTTAAAACCCCTAAACAAATCAGAAATATGGAAGGAAAAGGGAAGGCGGAATCATCTGAAGAGATGAATGTGGATGCAAAGGGAGCTCCTCACCAAGGCCTACTAGGCCAATGTAAAGACCGCCAAAAGCTGAACGAGTTGAAACTGCCAACAAATGCCAAGGACAGCAAAAATAGTTTTCTTAGTTTTTAGCAATGCCAGGAAGAGAAGGAAACTAAAGAAAGGTCAAGATCATATTTTAGGGTAGACAAGAAGATGATTTTGAGACGGCTAAACTTCTCAAATATTATTTTGCTTCTTTTTAGTTTTCCAAGGAGAATGATGTTGGCATGGGAAAAGATAAAACAAATAAACAAAACATAGTAGGGTATTAAAAACTGGGGCAGTTAAGTGGCACAGTGGATAGATTACCGACCCTGGAGTCGGGAGGACCTGAGCTCAAATCTGGCCTCAGATATTTACTAGGTATGTGACCCTAGGAAAGTCACTTGACCCTAATTACCTCTCCCCTTCAAATAAAAAAAAAGATAAGGGAAGAGAGAACGAAAAACATTTCACTATTCTCAATAAGTTCAGAGTCACTAAGTCATGATGAATTTCCCTGTATCCAGGATATGGGATCAAAACTAAAACAGACCTGACAACATCTAACTCAACCTCTGCATTTTACAAATGAGAAAACTAAGGCCCAGAGGGGTGAAGAGATTCAGCCAAGGTCCCACAGACTGTCATTTATTGCTCAGTACCAATTTGGTACTAGACAACATTCCTCTGAAAAAGTTACAGGAGTTTTAGTGAGCAGTGAGCTTGTTCATAATCAATGGTGTTTACTGGCAAAAACAACCTAACACTAGTCTCTTCTTTGCTAAAGGCATCATTTGTAGAATGAATGAGGAGTGGTCCTTTATTCTCTGCCCTAGTCAGACCACAGTTGGAATGGCACGTTTTAGGAAGGACACTAACAAGACAGAACACATTCAGATGGTGAGACTGGGATGGTGGATTGACTAAAGAAACTAGAAAAATGGAATCTAGGAAAGAGAAGGTTTGGGAGATACTTGATAGCTCTGTCCAAGTGTTGTGTGTGTGTGTGTGTGTGTGTGTGTGTGTGTGTGTGTGTGTGTTTCCTGAGAAGCAACTGGTAGAAATTGCAGGGAGGAAGATTCAAACTTGATATAAGGATTGTAACTGGAGCCATCCAAAAGTGGACTGGTCAGCCTCACAAGGTAATATCTGCTCTCTTCCTAGAGGTTCTCAAGGCTGGAAGAGCACTTGCCTTATATTCACTCATCATTCATTCATGATCAGCCATATCACAGAGGGGATACTTGGTCAGGCATGCGATGATTCCTGAGGTTGCTACCAACTCCAGTATCCTATAATTCTGAGTTGCTGTGGGATACTGCAAAGAGAACCCAGGTAACCCAGTTTCAAATCCTGACACTGAACTGATTAGTTGTGAAACTTTAGACAAGACACTTAAACCTCTCTGTACATTACTTCTTCACCTATAAAATTAAGATAACTGCAACTCCTCCCTCACAGAAGCATGGCAAGGATCAATTAAGAGGGAGTCAGCAAAGTTCTCATGAAGCCATCAGGTTCTCTGGAAATGTCAGCTATAATTAGCAAATCATATTAATTATCTCTGTTTGTGCCTCTGAGTCCACACATGTGAATTGGAGCTAAAAATTCCTACTGCCTCGCTCTCTCATGGGGATATTCTGGACAGATGTGTTGATATATGTTGTCACATATCAGCTAACTCAGGATGTAAGCCCGCCTCGACTTGGATGCTCAAAAAGCCATGTTTTGTCCTTTGTGCTCCTAGCTCTACATGGAGCTAGAGAACTGTTATGGCCTCTTTGCATGTAACACAGAAGGGAGAAACAAGGGTCAGTTCATTCCCCTGGGATGACAGCCTCTACATCAGCAGCATTTGGATGTAATGCCCCCAGTCACGCTAGCTTCATCCATGCCCTGAGTCCGTATTAGTCTGGGGGGAAGGGAATAAGTATTTATGGAACACCCACTATGAGACAATATCACAAGAAGTACATTACAAATATGATCTCATTTGAGCTTGGGGAGGAAACCTGCTTCTTTTCTGGTTTCCTTCCTTCAGCCCTGGTGAGGGACCTTGCACTAGCCCTTTGATTTCATTCCAGGGTGAGAACTCCCTCTATAATGCAGATCAGCCCATGGTCAGTGACAAAGTCACCCAGAAAGCTGACTGGGGTCTGCAGGATCTGTGTGACTTGCCTAGAGGCATGCAGCAAGATCACCCATGGAGGTAGGACATACAATTTCCCACCCACCCCAACCAGAGAAGTTGACAAGCAAATAGAGCCAACACTCATTCACTGCAAAGGTAAAAGTATAAGTAAGTGAGCGGTGAGGGGGGCACTTTGGGCCAAAATAATAATATTCATGATCATAACTCCAATGCCAAGGCTCCAGGGCCATGACAGAAACATGGCTATAGGCAGTCAGTCCATCCCACACAGGACTTGCTCAAGAAATCCCTGGACAGAGCCACAGCAATAGCTCACTAGCAGTGATTTATTGTTTAATTCACAGCTGGGCAATTTTCAAACCCGACAGGCCATTATAGCTCCATTAGCCCATGTCCTGATGTACTCTGCTAATTTGGAGTAATAGATCAAGAGGGCGTGAATTTGAGCATGCAGAGAAAAGACAGTTGTCAAGTTACTACACACACATATGTATAGAGAGAGAGGCACAGAGAAACAGAGACAGAAACAGAGAGAAACAGGAGACAAAGATGCAGAGAGATAGAAAAGAGAGACACAGAGAGAAAGGGAAAAAAGAGGAGAAAGGGAGAGGGAGGATTCATTTTATATCTGTATATATCTGTACATATATTTGTGTCTGTCTGTATGAATATATGCGTATGCACATGAGGGGCCCCATAAGAGGAATGCTCAGTGTGGAAATGGCCTCTGCTAAGGCTGATAAGCAACTGATTTGTTAACTTACAGATCTGCTGGGAGGAACTGAGTTTCTTTGCCTTGCCTAGGGAGAGCCAGCCATTCTATATCACAGGTGACACCTGAACTCAGGTTTTCCCAATTCCAAAGCCAGCTCTCCACTTCCTGTGGCACACTTTCTCTCATCTGAGCATGTATGTATGTGCCCCATGAGGAGATGGGGGTGGGGATGGATGGCACTGGACCTGTGAGCTCATCTCTATAAAGAACTCCCATACTCATGCAGATTAAATGCACCAGATCTGCAAATGAAAAGTATTCAAGAGCATTAAGAGTCTAAGTGAATTACCTAAAGTTCCACAGCTAGTCTTGTCACAAGACTTTAACCCACCTCCCTAACTCCAAGGCTGTCTCTTTGGCCACTACACCACTAATGAGGCTGTCTCATCACTAGTAGTAGTAGTAGTAGTAGCAGCAGCAGCAGTAGCAGTAGTAGCAGAATGGCAGTAAAGGTCATGCAAACAGTTAGAGCAAGAATTATCACATGTCAGGAATTACAGGTCAGGAGTCCCAGAGAGGGCAAGGGGAAAGATTTAGAAACACAGTTAAAGAATATTCACCCAGAAAACCCCAGAAGCTTCCAATAGGCAAGGCATGACACAGAATGAAGAGTAGCAGACAGGTGGAATCAGACCTACTATAAAACCACATCCTGACCTCAAGGAGTTTCCCCCTCTTTGGGGAGACAGAACTGAGTGCCAGGAAACAATAGCCCCGAAAGCATCATTAAGCAGAAAAGCTATTTATTGCCAAAGGCAGTCAACTCCACCAGCCAAGCCCAGGAGCCTGAGAAGAGTAACTGATGTTTAAGCCCCTGGAAGGAGACCAAGGCACAGCACCCTTGGCGGTGCTTGAACAACAGACTGGTGCTAGTGGACAGCATAGAAATCCCATTTCCACAGATAGTTTCAGCATGTTCCCCAAAAGAAAACTGCACTTCACTCCCCAAATGGGGTCACTGACTTGTATAAGAGAGTTTCCCTAAAAGTGGAGTATATTCAAGGCAGCTCAAAGGGAGAGAAATATATAACCCTTGGCACGTAAAAAAAAAAAAAGGTGGTCAAGTGCAAGCCTGGCTCCAAGGCTTCCTGGCCAGGTGCCCTTAAGCGAATGCCTCAGTTGCTTGCCTGCAAGATAAAGAGAGTTGGGCCAGGTGGCTGACAGTCTCTTCTGGCCCCAAACTGAGCAGCCCAAGAGGCTGAAGCCTCTTCTAAAATCAAATGATTCTGCACCGATCTCCAAAAGGTTGATGATGAGATGGCTCCCTGAATCTATTTACTAATGGATATTTCTTTTCAAGAAAGATGGTGTAGCCTAGTGGGTAACCTGGCCTTGAAGCTAAGAACACCTGCGTCTAAGTCCTACCTTTGACACAGACTGGCTGGGTGGCCCAGCCACGTCTCAGTGCTCAAAGAAAGCATACATTGCAGACAAGGCTCTAACTGACCTGCATCAGTAGAAGATGTATCCTCACCACAAGCTCCTTATACCAATGAAATGACAGGTCCCAGCTCTATCCCTCCTTTGGGTTTGAGATATGTGTGCCCAAAGGTCCTACTTAGAGGTGGTTTCCCTGAGCAAATGCTGTTTTCCAGCATTTCCCTCTTCCTTTCCCTTCCCTTCTATTCTCTGGGTAGGAAGAGGGGACTCCAAGAAACATCACAGGAGAAACCAAAAGACAGCCTGCTCCAAAGAGCAGCAAGTCCAAAGCCAGAGATATATATCACCTGTCTCTCAAACAAGTCTGGTCAAGTGAAAGAAAGGAACTGCAAGTTAGCTGTCCAGTTTATGATCCAGGTAACCAATTCAGTGTTTACAAAATAGCTCCACAGTATAGACCAAATCTCTTCTTGGCCATCTACCTACACACACATACAAACACATTCACACACACTCACACACACACACACACACTCACACACACACATTCACTCACTCACTCACTTGAAAAGGCATAAATAAACCTGCCCCTCTTCCCAGAGAAAAGCAAAAGGAACCACAAAATCTCCAGCACTCGCCAGTCAGAAGGTTGCCAAGTCCCACTTCTTGCTCTCTAACCGCTGCTAGGAGACCCCGGGCCCTGATTCCCAGCTCCCATACCATTCCCCAAATAGTCCTCCTTTACAATAAGTATTGTTGCTGTTGGCAAAGCTTCTAGGCAAATGCAGAATGAAAATGGGATGTGGAACGGAGTGGGAGGACAGAAGAAGATCTATTACCCAGATTACATTTTGTATCCCATCCCTAGCCTGGTCCCATGACCACTTTCAATGGACTTGGGTTTGGAATTTTGTTGTTGCTGGGGTTTTCGGTTTGGATTTGGGTGTTTTCTGGTTTTGTTTTTGCTAAGCATCCGGCAAAGAAAATGTGGTCCTTCAACAGGCACCCTAATGGTGTTCCCAAACTTTTCTCCTGGGGCATCTCCCAGCCTCTCCCTGAGTCCTTTGACCCTCCCTACCTGTCCTACTCAAACACCTATCCATGTGCTTCTTCCCTCTTCGCAGAAGCTGGAGTCCCCATCACCAACCAGCTTACAGCTGGGTAGAGGACGGAGAGCGGGGTCTGAGAGGGGTCGGGGGTGACTGTAATTAACAAGGAGGCAGATGTGGAATTCCTGGGGCTGTTTCTAAAAAAGCAAGCAGGACGTGGGCTGGGAAAGAGAGGTTGGTTGGCTGGTTGGTTGATTGGTTCGGGTCACTGAAAGGGAATCTGCGATGGTTAGGCAAGGGCAGGGGCAGGGCCAGGGGCAGGAGCGAACCCTGAAAAGAGGCATACTCACAGCCCGCGGAGCCGGAGCCAGATTTTCTCGATCTGTTCAGGTTGGAGGTATTTCAGGGAATTGCTCTCAAATTCTTCGATCTCCTTGGTGGGGGACTCCATGGCTGCGGGGCTGGGGGGAGCACTTGGGGTGAAGCTCCGCGTTGGGGATCTCCCCAGTCCAGCTGCAGCAAGTCCCCCGAAACTCCCGGCCCCTTCAGCAGGGAGTAGAAGCCAGAAGGGAGGCCATGGGCCACATCCTCCCCTAGACCCCGTGCCCAGTCCTGCCCTGTCCGAGGTCCCTCCCCTCCCCTCAGTGGGAGCCCCAGGACTGGAGGCAGTGCCTTCGCGCGTCACTGCGAGGATCCACGGAACTGGCCCGACCACGGTCTGCGGTGGTAGTGGCGGTGCGGGCAGCTCAGGGCTGCCCCCAGGTGCACTCCTCTCCCCAGGCCATGTTCCCCCTCACCCCTAGGCGGGATGGGGAGTAAGGAAGGGAAGGGATGGGGGCGGGCTGGAAGGAGAGGGCAGCCAGCCAGAACGGGAAAGGGGGAGGGAGGAAAGAGAAAGAAGAATAGAAGGGCAGCAGCGGAGAGGGAAGCATAAGTGGCGAAGTGGGGGGGGGGGGAGAGAGCAGGAAGGTAAACCAAGGAACGGGGGAGGGGGATGAGTCGGGGGGCCGTCAGCTATTCCGCTCTCTGAAGGGGAGGAGCGGGGAACAATGAAGAAGAGGCTCGCACCTCCCTAGTCCGACCCTCTGCCAGCTCCGTGCCCGCCTTAGCCACTGGGCTTCCCGGCAACTTTCCCGTCCTGATCCGCTCTAGACACGCCCCATCACTCCTCTGGGTCTGCAAGGAAGTCTACCATGCTCTGAGTCTCATCCAGGGCTCCCCTGCCTCCACTTACCAACTGCTCTGCTAACAAGCAATAAAGCTGGTAACGGGGAGGAGGAAAAACTGTCTGTCAGTCGCGTTGCTTCTATTCACGCACACGCACACACACATCCACACACATTACTCTCACAGGCTCACACTCACACAACTGTCTGCAGGGTGTTGAAGGGCGGGGGAAGAGGATTACAATGAGTTACAAAAGGGGAGAAACCAAATTTAAAGAAAGTCATTGAGGGGCCTCGCCAGATTCGGAAGGGCTCCTGCTCCCTCCTCTTTAAACCTCTCGGCTCTACAAAGGCACCACCAAAACCGAAAAGGAAAAGGAAACCTCTCTTTTTCTGCCCAGCGGGGACAACAAGGCAAACAGGCCGAGAAGTGTAGTCCACTGGGAGGCTGCGAAGGGGCCGGACAAGCGAAGGAGGCAAAGAGCAGCCCTAGGAAGCATCTAAAGCCGGGGGCCCCCAGCTGTTCCTTCTCCTCTTACATGGACTCCAAAGTTGCGCCCCCACTATGTATTAAAGCACAAAAAACCCTGAGGCTAAGGAACAACAGACGACTCCTTTCCCACCAGCCTATCAGGTTTTCTCCTGTTTTATAAAGAATAACAGGCTCGGCTTGTTTGTTAAACCCACAACTATAGAGTGGGAGCACTTGGTCTCCCGTTCTCCCCTCGCATTTCCCTCCAACTACTTCGTGTTTGAAAAACATCTCCCACCTCTAGGCGCCAACAGGGAATCGGGAGCTGCCCTCGGAATACAGAATACTGCGACCCAGTCCTGACTCGAATAGATCCTAGCTGTGTGAGTCCAATCAAATAATTTCAACCCTCAATTTCCCTGGGCAACTTTCTAATTAGACTAAGAGTTCCAGAGTCACTGAGCTGCTTCACTAAAGGGAAGTTCCATGGTGAGAGTTCCCTAGACAAATGAAATCATAGATCTGCCCTCACCCCTCATCCCCCAAACCCCAACGTGAAAGCTCAGGGCACTCAACAACTGGGCTGTTCCTTAGAAAGAGATAAAGGGGTCCGGCCCCAGGAGAAATTACAAGAAATTACACAAGGGGGTCAATTTCAGAGCACTACACACACACACACACACACACACACACACACACACACACACACACACACACGATGATTTCTGAGCTTCAGAACAAGAATTAGGAAATCCAACAGAGGCAGGCTGAAGGTGAGTGGAAGGGAAGCCTGGGCAAGGAGCCATGTCCCAAATCCTTGTTCTACCTACATGTTTCCAGTGGAATGTAAGCTCCCTGAGCACAGATACTGTTTTACTATGTACCTAGATTGGTTCTCCGTATCTCATTCAGGCTAAAAGGGAATTGGCCACTTGTAGACTGGATTTCGATATTGATGGGCCCTGGAACTTTGCCCTGCTCCTTTGTCCTGTTTGCCCCTCCTCAGGCAGTCTGGTGGTCCTTGAGTCAGAGGGTTCTCCAAATTGATGCTGGACATTTTAAACATCAGATGCTCTTTAGCATTACTGCAGCTTGGAAGTCCCAAACTCCAGTAATCCACCAGCCTCAGCCTCCCCAGCAACAGTGATTACAGCTGTACATCACCATCCCCAGCCAACTATGTACCTTTGTTCCTACAATGCCTTGCACAGGACCTGGCACATAGGAGGACTCCTTAAAACTGTTAGCTGGATTGAATTCCTTCATCTTTCACTGGTGATCAAATTTGAGGAACCAGTCAATCATTAATGGGTACAAGAGCAGGCAGTTAGCCATGCCACCCTCTACACTCCCCTACCTATTAAGCAACAGCAGTTATTAAGAACTTACTTTGAGCTAAGTACTGTTATAAGCACAGAAGATACCAAGAAAGGCAAAACAGTCCTTGCCCTCAGGGAGCTCACAATTTACTGTGGGAGGCAATGGATTAGTAAGTAGTTACATATAAGATAAATAATCACAACCAGGTCTTAATCATTACTCACTTACTTGGCAGGATAGTTGCCAGTTCCAGGAGACAAGGGGGAGAGGGAGAACAGGAATCTGCCTGAAATGTAATTTGAGAGAAGATGAGGGGTCTGAGCAGAAAGACCTCTTCCTGCCAAATCCCACAAGGCCTGAAATTATCCCCTGGACTGTCACCTTTCAGGAATATATTTTCCAAAAACATTTTTTTCCAGTTAATAAACAACTATTTTCTCTCTCTTCTTTACCTCTCCTACCATTGGAAAAAAATAAAATAAAACTCAAACTCTTGTAAAAATATGCACAATCAAAACACATTTCCACATTGGCCATGGCCAAAAAAATATATTAACCCATCAGTGGCCTGAATTTATGGCATCTCTGTCAAGAAGTGATCGGCGTGTTTTCCCTTCAGGAATTGTGATTGGTCATTGTGCTGAGCAGGATTCTTAAGTCTTCCAAGGTTATTAGAGGCTGTTGCTATTATATAAATTGTGCCCTTCCAAGACTTTTGGGTATAAGCTTTTTAACTGGTTTAGCATATGCTATCCCCACTTAAGAGTAATTCGTTCCCAACCTCATACCTTAAAATGGACAAATTCATCTGATCACATTTAACTAGCCCCTTAACTAGCCCCTGGAAAGGAACTTTGTCCCCCCAAGGAAGTAGGAGAGAAGGGGGTCTGGAAAATTATGGCGTTAATCTAGATGAACTATTGGGTCTCCTCCAGTTCTAAATTTATGAGCCTATAAAATTTTCATGGGGGGAGATTAAAAGGAAAATCCCAGCTCCAGGGAGTGCTATTGACCTCACAGGGCATTGCAGTGGAGCCCTAGGAAAATAACTCGATGTATATTGGCTATATGGTACAGGAGGAAGATGAGGTGCATGATACTGGTCATCTGCTATTCTTTTTCCTGAGCCCCCTGTACTGTAGCAAAACTTTTCTCATCCAGACTTGTGATTTACTTGGGATAGGGAATTCATGCTCTGTAAACTCCCTCTACCTATGCAGATCCTCCATAACTTAGAATCTTAAAAGCATTTCTGCTGTCCTAGGAACAGCCTAAGGTAGTAGAGATGGTTGTCACTGAGCACAATACCAAGAAGTTGCCCACAGTCACACAGTTAATATGTAACAATGGCAGAATTTGAACTAAGGTCTTCCTGACTCCATGGCTATCCTTCTTTCCATTATATCAAACTGCTGCCTCAGAAACGGCAGAAATTCTATAATACATTACTGAAGACTGAAAAAAAAATTAGCACCTACTGAATACCTAGCAAGACACAATCATGTGGCCAGAATTACACTTCAAAAGCTGAGTCTCTTTCAGAAACTGAGATGACTAAGAAATACTTATACTCTCTAAGCAGCATGGAAAGAAACACTTTTAAAATGAAGCAACAGAGAAAACTTGGGGAGGAGATAAGGTTGGGAGCAGGAGGGAGGGGGGACAGCCCCTGGTACAGTACCACGGGGTTGGGGCACAATCTCTGGCCCTCTGATGAAGGAGTCTGGGTCTCCCTTCAAAGGATCAGGTTTGAAGAGGGCCATAACAAGAGGCTGGCTACCAGGTCCCCCATTTTTCTGTCTTCAACAGCTCATAAAGACCATCTGGGACTTATGACTTACCAAGACCCCCCATGACTTATCACGGAGGGTTTGAAATAGCACCAGAGGAGCAATTATCCGCCCCCATGAAATCACTCATCTTTGGAAATGGGGTATGTGAACCGTCTTGTTTTATTCTCATTTTTAATTTTTCAAAGCTTTTCCACTTCTTTAACAATGTGGTCCTCATCACGATCCAGATTGCTTCAATTACTCCGGAGTATCTCCAGTTTCATCAGTGTAGGTCTCTCTTCCTCCACACCCACTAGACTGCAAGCTCCTCGAGGGCACAGACTGTGTTTTTGGCCTTCCTTTGTATCCTCAGAGCTTAGCACACAATAAATACTTCATAGATGTCTATTGATCGGCTGATGCTGACACAGAATCTCCTATGGAATTTAGAAGTTGGACCTCATCCAACATTTTGACTTGTAAAAAATGCTCTCCACATAAGAATCCTGGGAGGTTGATAGAGCAAGTATCATTACGTCCATTTTACAGATGAAGAAACTGAGGCTGGGAAAGGTTAAAACCATGTCCAAGGTCAAATAGCCATGTAAATTTATATATTTCTTTATCTCTTTATTTACATAATTTATATATAATTAATTTATTATCTTACAGTGGGGGAGGCTCTATAGAAGCAGCTGGCTTTTAACTTCTGAAGCTGGCTGTTAATGCCCTCTACCAGTCTGGCACCACCTCTCTGTCCAACTCCATTTCCTATTACCTTCCTCAAAAACTCTGCTTTCCCCAAAATGACTAGTTCCCTCCCCACCCCCATCTCTGCATCCCTCCATCCAACCTGGCCATGGGTATCTCCAGACTCAGCAAGATCAGGCTGTCACTCAACAAGTATTTGGTGAGGGCTTACTACATGCCAGAAGCTGTACTAAGGACTAGAGATCGTGTTCCCTTGTGGGGCAGGCACATAGTCGTGGGCCAGGCACGTGCTAAGTACTATCATCCCTATTCTACATACAGGGAAACTGAAGTTGTGCCTTGCCCAAGGTCACACAGCTAGTGTCTGAGGCCACATCTGAATTTAGGTCTTCTTGACTTCCAAGAGCAGCTCCCTGCCCTGGGGCACCCCCTAGCTGCCCACCAGCTGCCTCTTAGAAACCTATGAACCATCTGAAACTCCACCCGCCCAAAGGCAGCACAAAGGATAGCCCAACAGGGAAAGGCTGACTTGTCCCCCCAGAGAACCTGATAAAGTGGCTGTATCCTGAGCCTCCAGAGGACCCAAGGTAAGCAAGCAAGGAAACATCCATCCCAGAGGGAAGCGCTCTCCCACATTGGTTCCCAGGAACAAAATCCCATTTGCCCCAAGTTAGTTATGGCTCTTGCAGTGGGGAAGGCTCCACAGAACCAGTGGGTCTTGAGATGGGTTTTACAGGAGCTCTAGAGACATGCAGTTTAGTGAATAGAGCACTGGGCCTGGAATCAGGAAGACCTGAGTTCAAATCCAGCCTCAAATCCAGACACTAATTGTGTGACCCTGGGCAAGTCACCTCACTGGTTTGCCTCAGTTTCCTCATCTGTAAAATGGTGCTAAAAATAGCACCTATCTCCCAGGATCATTTTCAGAATCAAATGAGGTAATAATTATAAAAATACCTTGCACAGTGACTGATATATAATAGGTGATATGTAAGTGATTATTCCCTAATCCCCCCATTTTAACATTTGTTGGTGTCATGGATCTCTGGCAGCCTGGTCTCTTCTCAGAATACAATACATAGGAGGAGAAAGGAAGCCAGTTATATTGAAGAGCAATTAATAAAATGCTTTAAAATAAGTTCACAGACCCCAGGACTTTAAGGCTGGGTAGGGTAAAATAAGCCAAGGAGCACAAAGAAGGAATGCTAGGGAGGAAAGAATAGGAGCACAGATCTCAAAGCAGGAATGCCCATGGATCAGAAGGTCCAACAATCATCTATCTAAATTTAGAAGGACCTCTAGAGGTCATTGAATTCAACTCTCTCATATTAGAGATGTGGAAGCTGAACCCTAGAAAAGAGCTTGCCCAAGATCACACAGACAGTTACTCGAGCAGAGGAATTCGAACCCAGGACCTTAGGATACCAAATCCAGATTATTTTCCACCACCCTCAAAGTACTCTCCAGGATCTGACCTCAGGTGATATGCTTTCCCTTGCACCCTAATATAATAATGTTTTAGAAAGACAACTAAAGTTGGAGGTAGGACATCTGGGCCTGTATCCTGGCTTCTGCCACCAAGTAGCTGGGGGGAATTCATTTGCCCTCCCAGAATTTCCATTTAGGAGGTTATAATATTTGTGCCATCCAGCTTACAAGACTATCATAAGGAAAGTGTTTTACAAACCACAAACCGCAGAGCATTCCATGACTGTGTTATTCTTTCAGAGATGGGGGTGGGGAGGGAACAAGTATGTCATTTTGGGGGAAACAAAGAGTTTTTGTATTTTATTATTTTATTTTATTGCTTTTTGGAGGGAGGAAGGCAGGGCAATTGAGGTTAAGTGACTTGCCCAAGGTCACATGGCTGTAAGTATTAAATGTCTGAGTACCAATTTGAACTCAAGTCCTCCTGACTCCAGGGCTGGTGCTTTATTCACTGCACCACCTAGGTGCCCCAGCAAAGAGGTTTTGGGGAAAGTAATAGGAAATGAGGCCAGAAAGAAAGATGACAGCAAGACGGCCAGCCTCAGAAGTTAAAAGACAGCATCATATAAATTACATAGTGGAAGGGAAGTTAGAAGACTTGACCTTGGACATGTTCTTAACCTCTCCAAGCTTCAGTTTCTTTGTCTATAAATGGACATAATGATACTTGCTCTATCAACCTCCCAAGACGGTTATGGGGAGAACATTTTTAAAAGTCGAAAGCATTAAATAAATGTTCACTTACCATAATATCTATTATGATTTGGAATTTATTCTGCCAGTGCTGGGGATCCATTGAAGGTTTTTGAGCAGGAGGTGACATGTCAAGCATGTTTTGATTTCATAACTACTATTAGAAGCAAAAAATAATAAATGTTATAACTTCTCAGACTGAATAGTGACATGAAAATAGTCATTAGCTTAAAAACAAGAAGTTAGACAAATACCAATCCCTTCCATCTAAAAATATGTTTATTAACCCTTCCCTCCATGCTTCTGAAGCGTTTTCAAACAATTTAAGACATCATTATGATATCTTACAAAATAAAATGACAGTAAGAATCTCACAACTCCAAAACAGATTCTAAACGGTTTAAAATTATTCCATCTCTCTTCAGTTGTTTAAGCAATCCTATACAAAGCTAGGTGAGTGAATTCTTTAGTTTCCTTTGGGCCCTGGGAATCTTTCCATTGAAAGGAAAAATAAGAGTAACCTATTGATGACTCCTTTCAATACCCATGCTTTTGATAGGTAAAAGTTAATCAAATTGACCCTGATGGGTCTATGACCCCAGGACCCCCATTTTCCATCTCTCTATTAGAATATCCCATCAGAGCTTGAGTGATGTCAATATTTTCACTCCTCTGACTGAAAGAGTTCTCAGGACAAGGAGTGGGACCTGACTGATGGGTAGAGAGGGAGACTGATGGCCCCAATTTAAAAACCATTAGTATGCAAACTCAATTTCAGGAAGAGATGATAAAATCACTGATGTGCTGCAGTCACCATGCTTAAACCACAAAGACTCAAACACATATATCATTAAGTGGCTTTGAAATTATCTTGGCTTAATGTAAATGAAGAAATGGAAGTGATTATCTTCAATAGGACTAGGAAGTACTTGAAGATTTTAACTACAACATTTGAAAGGATAAAGTGCTGAATCCTTGGAAAGAGTGCCAATCCAGTCAATTAAAAGAAAAGCATATCAGAACTCATTCTGCTTTGGGGACAGGAGGAGGAGGAAATCACTGGGTCTTTCCTGGCTCTATGAGTCTATGAGAAAAGTGGGATTCCTACAAATACCTTCCCCCTAACATATTTTAAATTATGCAGGTTCATCTCTAGATCACAGTGGACGTCAGGTGGTAACCTTATATATGGGGATCTTAGCAATTACCTTCTGATCCGCCATTTTTAAATTACTAGAGTACTATCACCCACTCCCATTGGCTAGATATCTGAATCAATAAACTAAATACCAGCCACTATGGATAATTGAAGACAGTCATTTCAGATACTGTTATTGTTCCTTTGAGGCCTCCTCAATTATATTTGCTGACCTGTAGTGGATGGAATTGTCCAGTTTTAATTTATAAGCTGTGACTGTTTGCTGGATAAACCAAAAGGCCTTGTCCAGTAGAACCTGGTAAGAATTGCCTCCAAAGTTAGATCTCATTTAGACCTGATAAGTAGGTAGTTGTCAATTTTCCTATCTTTTTACTTACTCATTCACCTGGGAGATGTATTCAAAGTTTGTCTTTAGACATATGATTTTTTTAAACTATGATGTATTTATGTCAGAATGATGGGTAGGCTACTTCTATCACTTAATGGCAGGAGAAGAGGGAATGAACCTGTGATTTCACAGGTACAGGGAATGCCTAGGCAAGGAAATTTCCTTTACCAATGTCGTTCATTTGTTTCACTAGTGTCCGACTCTTCATGACCCCGTTTGGGGTTTTCTTGGCAGAGATACTGGAGTGGTTTGTAATTTCCTTCTCCAACTCATTTTATAGATGAGGAAACTGAAGCAAACAGGGTTAAGTGACTTGCCAAGGGTCACCCAGCTAGGAAGTGTCTGAAGTGGGATTCAAACTCGGAAAGATGAGTCTTTCTGACTCCAGGCCCAGCACGTTAGACATTGTGCCACCTAGTTGTACCTTTCCCAATCTAGGTCAATAATTTCTCTGCAACTTGTAGCTTTAGAGTGCTGCTTGGACCATTGGAAAGTTAAGTGACTTGCCCAGGGTCATAGAGCTAGTAGAGATCAGAGGCAGAACCTGAACCCAGTTCTTTCTGGATTCAAGATCAGCCTTCTCTTCACTGTATCATACTCCCTCCTATTCCATATGGTCATTCATTAATATTTCTCTTTAGAGCTGTAGTAATATTCAGTTCTACTCAATTAGCATTTATTAAGTGCTTATGTGCACAATGAAGCTTTTTCAATGTCCTACTTCATAGAGGTATGACTTTGGAGTCTCCAAGGCTGTGTCAGGAACTCTGTCAGGTTCTACCATCCTAAGGAGGCTTCAAGGACATGCAGATTGAATGACAGATAACATCTCCTTCCCTAGAATGTGTCATCTAGGCCTGGTGGCCATGACAGCCTGTGACTGGAGCACTGATTCTCAAAGTATCTGAAAAGGTGGGAGATTCCTAGACTTCATTATTACAAAAAAGAGACTCTCAATAATTACTAATTCATATGCCTAGTTTTCAAACTACATAAAATTTGTTTGAGAACACACATGCATGAAAGCCATCTTGAAGTCATTGGAAGGGAACAGGAGGTATGCAAATCATTTTGCAGAGTAAATCACATCTTTCTCACCACATAACTGACAAATTTTTTAAAAAACCAAGGTCCTACTGTGCTTATTTGTTGAATATAAAAAGCATTTACTTTGATAATATGAAACAGTACCTTAAGCCTCTCCTCCTACAAGGTATCTTCTGTGCACATCTCAAAATCACAAAATATTCACTGAAAGATGTAACAACATAGATAGCTATGTCCATTAATCCTCATATTATTAATATTGAGCGAGGCAGGTATAACCAGGTGGGTTATATTTACCAGATTATTCTTGTCATTGTGAAAAACGTCTAGGACAAAGTCCAAATGTAAGGATTTTACATATTTACATATTTTATATAGATAATAAGGTACTTGAGTTATTCCATTTTGCTGGTGATACTGTGTTGACTTCATCAAGCCCTAGAATGTTGCAGAACCCCCCTCATGAGGTCCAAAATTATTTTCAAGAATTTGGCCTAAATAGGTTGGAGAACATAAGGAGAACCAAGTGGATGAAATTCCTATTGTCCAAGATATGATATGAAATCAATGGAAAAACCCATAGAGCTGGTCCCCTGATACATGTACTTGGGACAGACACTGCAAGTGGACAATAAATTAGGCCCATGTTTGAACAGGAGAATGGGCTGGACTGCCTTTAAGAAATTTCACCACACTTCTAGTGCCCCAAAACTTCTTTGTGACAACAATATCCTTCCAGTGACATTGTAAGACTTCAAATCATGGAATATTCAAGTATCAGAAGATCTCACATAAAGGAGAACCCAAAGGGTAGTGGAAAGGCACATGGTGGGAAGAAGTATCAACATTCATGCTATCCCCTGTCTAGAGCCTAGCTAAACTGGCCCATTTTACATTCCCTGTAATGACAGCCCATGTCCCATATCTGTGCCTCTGTACAAGATGATACCTATGCCTACCTTCCTCACCTCTTAGAATCCCAAGTTCCCTTCAAGGTTCAGTTCAAATGCTGCCTTCTCTCCTGATCATCTTTCACAGCTATTAGCACTTTCCTCCCCATGAAATCACTTTACATTTTACTTTATATTTATCTATGTACATGACAGTAGAACGTGAGCTCCCTGAGGGTAGGGGCAACTTTGTTTTTGTCTTTGTGTTGCCAGCACTTAGTGCCTTAATAAGTGCTTGTTGAATTGAGTTAAATTTAATTGAATTGAGGAAGCTAGAATTTATCACCATAACCATGAAGAATCACAAAGTGAAACTAATATAAAGGTAGTTACTGTAGACAAGCAATGAGGGAAAACAACTGTGGGCCATTGAATAGTGAAAGTGCAGGCTGAACATTACAAGGAATTGACTGGAATCTGTGCAAAGTCAAGAGAACCCAAAGAAGGACACTGGTTTTTGGAGGACATGGACAAACCCACACAGGTTAGACATGAATAGATGGGTTATTATTTGCCTCACTGATTAAAATGCTCAAAAGGAAGTAATCGCCAACTGGAATTTTAGAGTTCTGGAATAAAATAATACCAACAATAACAAGTAATTATAACAACAGTGACAACAACAAATAAACCATATGATGAAGTGAACTATACGTGTTGGCTTGTTGCCTGCAATCATCTGATATTGGCCTACAGAAACCCAAGAACAAAGTATTAAATAGATGTCACTACACCAAATATTTGTCATCTCTAAGTTAGGAGGAATGAAAAGCTCTCAAAACAGAGACCAAATGGAAGAAGCCAAAACCATGTGGGAAAAGAATGAGGGCCATATCATATCCAACATCCTGTCTGCTGCTGGAGTCGTTCCAAAGACACTTTGAACGAGTCTGCTGTAGATGAGCTAATATCCCAGGACTTTTATTTAATTACATAAAATCAATCATTTTATCCACCTATGCAATCAATCATTAGACATAATAAATAAATAAATCAAGGAAAGAGACTTGTCCTTGGATCACTGGCATCTGAACTCTATCAAACATAAAAAGGAGAATGGATATTAATAATAATAAATGTACTTATTGGGAAGCTTAAGAATGTTTGAAGGCAAAACAGTAGCTGGATGGTTAATATTGTAGTTTTTAAACAATTAACTCAATGCTAAGATTCAAGAGCTTACCAAAGTTTCTCATGCAAAACAAAATGTAAGTGCATCTCAGCAGCAACTTAATATGCTTGCAAGAAAACACTCCACACGTATGACAGCTGAGCAAATCCCACCTGGCATTTTAAAATATGATTCTCACTCAAGCTTTTTTTAATGGGGCTGCATCACATAAATACTGCAAAGCCCCTGATGTGGTGTGGGCGGGTCATTTGTCTCAGCTGCCGCTAACCAGTCACGCCAAATCAATATGCCCTCGGACTACTGTTTCACGGAAGCAACTGATAGCCTCCCAGAGAACCAGTGACATTGTTCTGTGTTTGCCAAGCAGAGGAAAACCCTTCTCCTCACCACAAGCTCTGACCTCTCCTGTCAACAGTCATGCACGTCCCTGTAATCAACCATGAAATGGGAGGGCAGAGAAACATCTTGAGAAAAGACAAGGCAGATATACAACCGGCAGGGGTCAAGCAAATGTGACTCATGCTTTTCATCTGTTATGGGAAACAAAACTATATGGGAGGATTTTGTAACTGGTGTGCCTGGGAAGGATTGCATATGATGGAAGGAGTGGACACTCTTTACTCAAATGGGAAAAAGTTGGGAAAGCCAATGGAGAAAAATTAGCCAACATAAATGATGCCTTCTGGCTGATGTTTTCTTGCTATAGCTTCCAAAACTGATATCTGGGTAAAACCAAAATAAAGGAATTCTCCAGATGCAATTTGAAAAGGTCATTTTCTGGGAGGCAACCTGGAATGTTGGCCTTGGAGGTGAGAAGAGCTTGGTTTCACTGCTCCTTCAAGATTCTTACCAGTTACATGACCACAGGCAAGTCTCTTTTATCTCTGGGAGCCTAGGTTTCACCATCTCACAATGGGCATAATAAAATCCCTGGTACCTCACAGGATGAATGTAGAGCAATCAAACAAAGTATACTGAGGACAAAACCACTACTAATTTCCATTGGAAGGAAGAGGTTGGTGACAGCTTAAGCTTCTCCAAGTGAGGGAGTGTAGTGCTGTCGAAAGCATGGTGGATTTGGATTCCAAAGACCCGGGTTCAAAGGGATCAAAGGACTGAAGCTGGAAAAGACCCCAGAGATCGGGTCATTTTGCAGATGAAGAAACTGAGACTTGGCGTGATTAAGTGACTTGCCCAGAGTCACATGACGATAATAAATTCTTCATAGGTCAGATTCAAATCAAAGTTCTCTGACTCCATAACCTTCTACCTGTGTGCTACTGGTCAACAGACTCTCTATGGGCCTCAAATTCCTGTAAAACAAGGGGATTAGACCAAACAACCTGTGGTCCATTCCATCACTTAATCCAGTGGTGGGCACATATTAATGTCATTTAATTTAATAAAATCTTAATTAAATTAGTGAACATTCGGTGACTGATTTTCCAACTCACAATGTGCCTTCCTCTACCTTAAAGTTCCATACCCATGATTGTTATTGATCTTGTTAACAAAAAGTAATAGATGTTGATTCATCCCATCTTATGAGACATTTTTTATCCAATCCCTCATCCTGCCTTGTTTTTTTCTCTCATATGAAGCCTGGAATCCTAAGATTCCAAGGACAGCGATGTTCCTGAGACTCACAGAGCATCTACTAAGTCTTGGAGGTGGGACTGGGCCCAAGGACTTGCAGTCTATTGTTTACCCACTCTGCCATCCAGCCTTGTCATCCATCGGTCCCCTTCACATCACTGAGGTCCAGTCATGTTGACCTATTTACCCTTCAACACATGTAACATGGCTGTGCCTTCTCACCTTGACCTCCTAAAGACCCTGGTTTCCTTCCTTCCTCCTACCTGAGGCCTTTTCATCTCTCTCCCCAAGAAAAATTACTTTGTATTAGCGTCGCATATGTGTATACCTACACATGCATATATTGCTGCCTCCCTCAATAAAATGAAAGTTCCTGGAGGGCAAGGACTGGTTCATTTTTGTCTCTGCATTCCCAGTGCCTCAGACACAGTAAGGCACTTAATAAATGCATATTGAGTCACTGACTTCCTTACACACAGTAGGCATTTTCATATTTATTAAAAATTTGAATTGAATTTGCAATTTAGCATCATGTTGAGTGCTAGAGTTCAAATCATACCAGGATTCGTGTTCCCATCTTTGAGTCACCATCCTGAAACTTACCAACCTTGAGATTATGGGCAAATCATTTGATTTTCTCTTCTGCTAAATGGGAATGGCAATCCCGATACTAGCTACCACCCAGAACTGTCATGAGGAGATGGCTTTGTCCATCTCCAAGCATTATAGAAATGTGAGCCAATGTCATTATTTATCCACCAGAGCATCCTTCATTTTCTTTCACAGAAGAATGCTGAGACAAAATAGAACAGGACCTGCTACCTCACAGTCATGTCTTCTCCGATCTGTGATGCTAAAAAACAAATTCAGAATCCTTGCCATTGGAAGCCTCTGGCCTGACCTCTACCCCTAGCAAAAAAACACTTAGTGTAATAAAGCCCAGCTCATGGTCTCTGCATTTTCTACCTTGGGAGACATTCAATGACCAAGGAAGAGGGACAGAGGATGGGCCTGGGATTTCATAGGGATAGAGGTAAACTCTCTCTGTGAATACAGCTTGACACCTCATCTGCCACTTAGCCTCTTAGAGAGTCGTCCAGAGCACTAATCATTTGCACCAAGTGACACAGCCAGACCATGTCAGAGACAAGAATTGAATCTAAAGCTTCCTGACTCTGAGCCCAGTCTCCATCCACACGGCCACAGCTGCTTCTCCTAAGGCACAAACACACAATTTATGGGAGAGTCTCTTCCCATGAGTTTTTTCATAATGGAAAGAGGAAGTCACCAGAACAGGAGACATGATACATCACATAAAGGAAAGCTAAGGATTTGGATTAAGCAACTGCAGAAATCTCGTGTCCAGAAAACTCTCACCTCTCTCCCCAGGAAACTATTCTTTGCAGAGTGTATCAGAGGAAGCATTTTCCTTCTCTCCCAATAAAGGACAGCATTTCTACAAGCTTGCTTCATTAAGCCAGTTCAAAGTGGATCCTAAGAACTATGTTCTTTCCTATAACTCTTCCTGTTCCTTCCATCAGCTCCTTTCCTTCTACAGAATCAAAAGAGACCTTTCCACAGAATGGAAACAAGTCAAAGGATCAGAGGCAGTACTAAAAGTGTGAGAGCTGAAAAGAAGGACCAGAGCTTAGCAAGGAGAGCCCTTTGTTAGTAATAACAGTCAAGAGCTGCCACTGGTCACATGCAATGGCCTCCCTCTTGGAAGCCAAGAACCAAGTCTCTTCTTGTGCTGCCTACATCATAGCCACAAGTGATTGAGGAAGCAGGGGAGGCTCTCTCTGCTGAACTCCCTGTTCAATCCTGGAGTTTGGAGGCATGCAGAACACTGATGTACCAACCTCTCCCACAGCCATGCCCCCATCTTTCCTGTCCATAGCAGTTGTTTCCTGGGTGAGAGCCAGCTTCTACCTGGATTCCAGCATCGATCAGTACCTCCCACCCTGCCAACAACTTCCCATCATGGAGGATTTCCCTCTTGACATCCAAATGGATATGGTGATGGCACCAAGGGCCAGGAGAATGTCTTCATCTTCCTTGAACCTGAGACAGCACATGTCCCTATTGGCCACTCACTCAATCCAGAGGATTATGGATTTATATGAGGAAGGAACCTAAGAGGCCATCTAACCTCTTCATTTCACAAAAGAGGAAACTGAAGCCTCTAATGAACAAAGATTGTTCAAGATCACACAGATAGTAAATGCCTAAGGCAGGATTTGAATCCTGATCTTCCTAACTCCATAACCAGTGCCCTTTCCACTACACTGCGCTGTCTCCCAATTCAATTCAATTCCACAAGTAAGAACCTCCTATGAGCCAAACATATTGTCCCTATGTACAAGTGAAAATGCATGTATTAAATGTCTCCTATGTGGCAGCTTCTGGGACAAGAACTCTTGACCCTTTACTATCAACTCTCTCCACCTGTCTGACCATTCCTGGTAAGTCTCTTTTGCCAATCCTGGATCCTCCCCTGGTCCCCACAGGTAATTTGGTCCTGAGCTCTTCTCTCTCTTGGAAATCTCCTCCACACCAGGAAACATGGGGTCTTAGCTACAGAGTTGGAAAAAACATCAAAGGGGATCTGGTCCAACTCTCTCCTCTCACAGTGATAAAGCCCAAGATTTGAATGCAGGTCTCCTGATTCTATAACCAGTGCACATCCTCACTGCTTCACTTATCTGTTCTCTGAAGATGACTCCATTATCTACATATCCAGCCATATTTCTGCCTGCCTATTAGACATTTCCATCTACATGCTCCAACAGCATCTCAAACTCAATATATACAAATTTATCACTACTTTCCTAACCACTAAAAACTCCTATTCATCTCCCAACATCTGTACTCTGTTACCAACACCTTTGTCCTCCCACCATCCCAGATTAAAGTCATCAAGTGATTTTTTTATTCTTTCCTTTGCTTCCCCCCCCCACCTCCAATCTTCCAGGATCTATTGAGTCTGTCTCTGCAAGATAGCAAGTCTGTGAAAAGATGGATGGGTTTGCGGTGAAAGAACTCAGGCTCAGATCTGCTCTGGCATTCATGATCTGCTCTATCCTGGGTAGGTCACTTACCCTTCCATGACCTCAGATTCTTCCTTGGCAAAATAAGGTGGTCCCTCTCACAACTCTGTGATTCCATAGTCTTCCATCTCAAGCATCCATCTGCTCCTTTCCTCTTCCCTCCTCTTCTATGGATACCACCCTGGCTCAGCCCTCATGACTTCTCCTATTTGGATGGGAGATGATGTTGTGCAGGAGAAAGAGCCCAGGGCCTAAGTTCAAATCTGGGACCAGCTTCTTTATGCCTTTGTGACCTCAGGCAAGTCATTTAATTAAGTCTCTGGGCCTTAGTTTTCTCGCCTATATAATGAGGGGTTTGGGCTGGATGACCTCCAAGGGCCCTTCCAGCTCTCTATGACCTGCCATGAAAACTGTGAGAGTCCCCTCTCTAGTCTCCCTGTTTCCAGGCCTTCCCTGGAAGGCCTTTTCCCAGGCCTAGCCTGACTCTCCTGACTTGGATCAGTCACTGGATCAGGGATCTCATCACTGTCTGGATTCTCTCCAAGGAGGCAGGTCACAATCCATCCACATTTCCTCATCTTGAATAGCTTTTGTCCATGCCACCCCATAAATCTTTGACAGGGAGTCTAATATATTAGCCAAGGGCCTTCCTCTAACTATCCTGACATTGCATGGATACCAATGGAACCTGCATGCTCTCTGTCCTTCAATTACTCCTCCCTTTTGCTACATGACTGGCCCACTTCCATTTCTTGTCTTTTCTCTCTCCAATGACATCATTTGCTCCGATTTTTATCCTGCATAGTTCTCCACCAGCAATATAGAGCTCTCAGCCAAAGTTTGAGGGACCCATGGTTTTAATTCTTTGGAGAATGGGGAGTTCCATGACTGAAAACACATGTCCCTTAAATACAGTGTTCAAAAATGGAGCTCTGTCTAAGGAAGAAGCTTGGATAACTTCAAAGCATAGTTTCCAAAAGGCAGTACAGGCCCAGCTCATTGTCCACATGAAACATTTGTCCCAAGTATGTATACTGAGGACCAGATTCATCATCGATCGAGGCAACTTCCTACATATCATCATCTGGGTAATAAATATACTTAATCCACTTGACTCTTCCTGTCAGACCAAACCCTTGAATTATTATGAACATCATTTTAAAAGCTCTTCAGTATTCTAGAGGATTTCATAAAGTCAGAGAAGTGTCATCCACAAACAGGATACATCTGGAAAACCTTGTCATCTGTGGGGAGTCCTTTGTCTGTTTGGATTCTGTGCTGGACATTTTGTTGGTGAGTATCTGTTACCTTGTTTTAGAACTAGCTTGATATTAGTCATCAAAAAGTTTGTTGAGAAAAGTCATAATTAATATGCTATTTTTGGTATGTAAGCTTATCGAGAGTGGGGGTTATTACATTCTCTGTATTTGTATCTCTGGTGCCTAATGCAGTGTCTGGCCAGAGTAGAAGATTAATAAATGTTTGTAGCTGAGTAGGGTGGCACAATAATATAATCCCTGATGCCAAGAAGTATGGTGGATTGCTTGAACTCTAGAGTTCTTAGATACAGTCAATTAAACTGATTAGATGTCCACATTATGTCTGGGAAGGAAAGGGAAGGGGGGAAAGGAAAGAGAAAGCAAAAGGAAAGGAAAGGGGAAGGGAAGGGAAAGAGAAAGGGAGGGGGGAGAGAGGAAGAATGCTGATTGATTGATTGATTGATTGATTGATTGAGCCTCCCTGCCAAAATAACCTTCCAGTCCAAAGGTTTGAGTATGTCACTCTCCTGCTAAAAATTCAATGGCTCCCTATTGTCCAAAACACCCAATACTAAACACTTCGCCCGGCACTTTAAACCCTCTACAACATGACTCCAATCTATATTTCCATTCCTTGCTCTCTTTCAGACTACACACCCCAATTAAATACTGTCATTCAGTGCATTCAGGATGGTAACCAATGCTTGGAACTGCCCACTTCCCATTAGTGGAAGATAAACACATTGATGGAAGCCATTGTCTCCTTTTTTATTTTCTATTCCCAGAGTCTGATTTAATGCATGTGTGTTCATTTAAGATTAATTCGACATCACCACCTATTGAAAGCCTTATCACCTTCAGGACCCTGCTGGCTGATACCACCTCTTCCATGAAGCTTTCTGTGATTACCCAGCTCAAAGTAATCTCTCCCTCCTTGTGTTCTTTACAGTCCATCACCTTTGCCTCACACATGCTTTCTTGTATCACATCGATTTGTGTTTATGTCATATCCCACCGATCCATTAAGTGATAGGAGGCAGCATAACATAAATGAAGAAATGGACATAGACTAAGGAAGGCTCAGACCAACCCTAAATCACATCCTGAACATTTACAAACTACGCCATCATCCCAACTCTCTGAGCCTCCGTGTCCCCATCTATAAAAATGGGAATGATAACAGCCTCCACTGTGCAGGGATGCTGTAGGGTCAAAGCTTTTAAACTGCTTTGCTAATCTTCAATCCCCATACGCACACTAATTATTGCTGCTGCTACTACTACTACTACTACCATTGTCACTACTCCTGCTGCTGTTCCTGCTACTAGTGCTGCTGCTGCTGCTACTATTTTTTGTTGTTTATTGTTAATAGAGTGTTAGCTTCTTGAGGGCAAGGTCTGTGATTGAGTCATAAGGAATCTTTGCTCCCCCCACCAATACCTGGCACAGCGCTTCTCACACAGGAGGTGCTGAGTGAACAGTTGCTGAATTGGATCACACAAGACAGTTTAAGTTGATTTGCATTCACTGGTTTTTCTATTTCTTTTCTCCCTTTTTTGGCAAGAGTTTCAGTCTTACCACATAGCTCAGCAACCACCCTTGAGATTGGGATGACTGGTCCTCAGCCAAGCCTCGAGGGGCTCTGAGAAAAGTATTGAAAACTTTCTGGTGCCTCGGTTTCTCCAAGCAACACTGCTCTTCAATGCAGTTTGACTATCTTGATGGCTGTAAGGCTCCATGAGGCAATGTCTGAACACTCCTTGGACTTGCTGGAAGCCTTGAGACCCTGTACACACATACTAAACTACCCCCAGACTGCTACAGTTAGCAAGGCTGGGCCTAGCTACCAGCTGAGTGAAATAAAAAAAGAGAGAGAGCTTCTAGCTGAACAAGAAAGAGGGAGAGAGACAGGGATGTTTTCCATAGTCTGTTTATTACAGAACCATCTCATACAGAGCCAAAGATACATCGAAGATACAAGGTTTATATACCCTTAGAAGAATACAAGGAACCACCCTTGGTCTCAAATCTTTCTCTACCCCAGCCCAAAGCCAATCACACATTAAGCTCTTCATCCTAGGACCATGTCCAGAGGCACAAACAGGGTGTTACAATCAAGACTTGCAAATTAACTCAGTACTTTCTTTAGATATTGATGAAACCAATGAGAGCATCCTCCCAACAAGATTATACTTTCCTTGCATATCTGCCTAATGACCTTTGTAGAACTGGGGAGCTAATGTGGCCAAGGACCCTGAAAGTCTTGGCCTACAACATCTCCCCCATCTTTTTAATTTATGGGAGAGGGGAACATCCCATTAATGAAGCCCTAATAGACTCCTGGAAGTTCTTGGCTTCTCTCCTATAATGCCTATAGGAGGGGGAAACATCCCATTAATGAAGCCCCAAAGATTTCTGGGAGCTGTCTTCCTCCCCCCTATAGCATATAGGGCCATGGGCAGAATCATGCAGTTGGACATTATATATGACTTGTTGAATGATGCGAGAAAAACTGGAAATAAGGATGAGTAAGCAGGTACATAAACCCAATAATGCCACCCCTATTCCTATGTAGGTTATAATTTGTTGTGTTTTCCCAGGTAATATCCCCTGAGCTCTCTTAATCCAATCAACTATATTGCGCCTCAGGATTTGGCCCCCATTAAGATAATTTCTAATTTGGGCTATGCCACATTCTGACTCATTATATTTTTGTTTACCAATACAGAAATACACATATCTATAATCACATACTAAGTTTTGCTTAACTTGCATTAACTCAGTTTCCTCAGCTAAGGCGATTACATCATCCCTGAGCTAAATTATTGCTTTATAGAAACTCTTACGGATTTCTGATTGTAACAAAATCCTTGTGAGACATTGGCAGACAATTTATGCAAAAACTGAGCTTGCACTATCTGATTTTGTACAGTGCTAACAGAAGTAGACATAGCAACACTGCTCACTATAGTAAAAATTAAAGCAAATTATCCCAACAACAATACAAAAAATACACCTCTTTTTTCAATTAAAACAAATAGCAATTGACCCAAAGAGGTATTCTATACTTAATACAGGTAACATTATAATGCTTAACTCTAATGATATTTACATTGCTAAGATTTCCCCACATGAATGTAAAAGCTTGTACAAAGGTGTGGTCAATTTTGCTCAAGTATATCCCATTAGGAGCAAAAGCAGAAAAGACTGTTGTTATTGGGGAAGTGCCCAAACCAATAAGTTTAGGATACCCTCCATGTCTCTTTTTAATGTTCATATCATTGTGCCAGGAAATATAGGTTTTCTGGTCCACCCAATGGCAAGCAGATACATCAGTCCTACAGTTCAAAAATGTAAGACCTGCTTGCCCTCATTTTGGCTCTGGCTCCTTCTCCTCCACGGTAGGGCTTGCCTGGTTCTTGTCCCGGGGGTGGGCCGAGTTCATGGTCTCTGCATTTGTTGACACAGGCCTTGTTCTCCTTTCTGGTATCCAAATTTCCTTCTTATCATCAAGCTTGTTATCCTGGTAGCTAGGAGAAGATCATCAGAGTCCAATACT
>CM053599.1:13750194-13768767 GCA_028646575.1 Pseudocheirus occidentalis | reverse complement strand
TCTTCTTCCTTTTCTCTGGCCTCTGGAGCACCTGAATTTATCTTCTAGCCCCCGGGAAGAGTAATTGAGAGCTTTGATGCCATGGCCTTGGCCTATACTGTCAAAGTGATGCTGCACTCCAGAGAAGGGCAGCTGGCAGCCAATGAAGTGACTGCAGCCTGTGTGCCCCTTGGTCTCTATCTTTGTCATTGTCTCTGTCGCTCTGCCCTTCCCCACTTTCTCTTTCTCTCTGTCTCTCCCCATCCCTCTTCTTTCTCACCCCGTCTCTCTCTGTCTCTGTCTCTTTCTCTTCTCTCTGTCTCTGTCTCTGTCTCTCTCTCTGTCTCCCCTGCCCCTTTCTTTCTCCCTCCCTCCTTTGCCTGGAGTCAAAAAGGCCTGCCTTTAGCTCTCGTCTCAGACACTTACCAGCTATGTTATCACAACTTAGTCCTTTAACTTCTTTGAGCCTCAGTTTCTCCATTTGTAAAATGGGCATTATGATCCTTGCAGAGCCTTCCTCATAACTCTGTTCTGAGGCTAAAATAGGATAATGTAATGTGTTTTTACAAGCCTTGAATCCCTGTAGGATTGATAGGTGAGAAAATTGAGGCATATCAAAGTCACATCTATAGGATGCCAGTTGTCACTGTTCCCATTCCACTGGCATTCTTCTAGCTCTACAGACATAGATATAGGAGCTCAGGTTTAAGAGTAGAATGGACCCCAGAGGCCACCTAGTCCAACCCCTTCATTTTATAGATGCCTGGGGAGCCAAATAACTCACCCAACGTCCCACAGATAGCAAGGCTCAGAGGTAAGCTTTGAACTCACATCCTTTGATTCCAGAAACAGGGCTCTTTTAACTATATTAATCTCAGAGCCTGAACTCTTTGGGCAGGGTATTTAGAATTACTTTACCACAAGGTAGAAAATTTAGAGGGTGCTTCTGGTAGACTTATAGGTTCTTTCCCTTCCTTCATGACTGGAGCCAAAGTGGACCTCCTCCATTCAGTAATGGTGCCATTTGTCCAGGCTACACAGAGGGCCCCCTAAGCCTCTGTCTGCTAGCCTTTTCTACACCAGGAAGGATTTTATGTATCAGTTTAAAGGAGATTCTGAATTAGCATCTTTTATGTAACAATATGAAAAGCATCTGCTGATAAACAACCGGACCGCAGGCTGCTACAAGCAGCATCACAGGATCACAGCCTGGGGCTGGCACAGTAGCCAAGACCACGGCCTTCCCCATGGCTGAGCTACAGAGGAAGACAGGAGACCCCGGGATCTTCAGCAGCGAGGGAACATCCCCCTTGGAATGGCTCAGTTCTCCTCGAGGGAGCAACTCCCTCTGACCTCTTTTCCAAAGTCATTAACCAGCTGTCATAATGTTGGAACCATATGGGTCGGAGTATAGCCCAGGCCCTGAAAATGAGATCTCTTGGAAAGGGGGAAAGAAGTATTAAGGTACACACTGAACTGTCCTACTGGTTACTGGCTGTCCTTGGGGTTTCCACAAGTCAGATTTGGTAGGAAAGTACAGCCCACTAACTTGGACCAATTCATTGTGTCTATGGCCACATAAATGTGGAAACTCCATAGTCAGAGCTATTTTTCTATGAAGGTGAATAAAAAACAACTCTGAGAGACCTAGTCTGGGTTACTAGTGATGGGGAGGAATTGCTGCCCCCTTTTCACTTTTCAGCAGACCTATTTTGAACCTGTCAAGAAAGTTTGTTGTTTAATAGGTAGATGAAGAATTTTAGATGAAGCCCTATCAAAGGATCTCCCTCAACCTGGAATTCCCTTAGACCACAGTTGGGGAACCTGTGACCTTGAGGCCACAAGTTCCCTACCTCTGCCTTGGACTTTCTGGCTTCCTTGCTGGTGGGTAGTGAATAAGAGTTTTTAAAGAGCTCCTCAAAGTGAACTAACCTTAGAAGTAAGGTTAGGGGGCTTCTCCAATGGATCTGTCTTAATTGTGTTTTCTCTTAAAGGAAATCTAAGTACAGCATGAAAAAGAAAATCAGAAAAACCTTCAGAGTGTGCAGCAGAAAACCCATGAAACTTATTAATGAAATTCTCTTTTTAATTTAGAGCTGGAGAATAGGGGGCCTACTGGGACTGAATGCCAGATGCTCCCTAGACATGGTTAATGTAGCAGGCTTTATTTTTTTTCTTTTGCTCCAAGTTGCTTTGCTTTGTTATAAGGGCCGGTCCGTTGTAGAACTGAGGGTCTTTTCCCAGGAATGACTATGAACTAAAGGCGGAAGTCATCCATAGAATATATTTTAAAAAATAAAAATAGATTAACTCTCTACTTGCTCTGTTGGACTGCACGTCCTTCCATGGTAGGGTGTATAGCTATTTTTTTTTCAACATATGATCCATGAGGGTCAGGAACTTCTGTATTATTATGTATGATATGTCTTATTGTTGTGTATCAGCACTTTGTAAATGCCAGAGAGACAGAGAAGAAGCAAACGCAGTTCTTTCCCTCAAGCAGCTTCCATTCTAACAGAAGAGGCAAAATGTGCCATGTGATTTATGTGGATGTATGAGTGTAGTTTGGTGTAGAGAGGTCTGGAGTTGGAGCCAGGGTCCCTGGTGTGAATCCTGGCTTTGCTATTTACTATGTGTGTGACCTTGGCAGAATCTCTCACTGTTTATAACCCCCTTATTCTTTCATCTAAGAGAAGGAGGGGCTTAGTTTGTAGCCCCGGTTTCATTTTTATTTCTCCCCTTTGTATTTACATAATCATTGGATGCAGACAGAGGCCAAGTGAAGATGGTTTTTGTTTTTTTTTTGAGACTGTCTTATCCTCTCCAGCCCAGCCTGGAGGTGCAGTGGGCTTCCATGGGCCTGGTTCCATGATGGATCAGCATAGAAATTCTGACCTGCTCTGTTTCTGACATGGGCCAGTTTTCCCCTTTTCAGGCAGCCTGATGCCACCTGCTCCTCCATTCCTGGGAGCTCATGATATTGGTGCCAGACTTAATAGTTCAGAACTGCCAAGCTCAGGCAATCCACCAAACTTGGCCTTCTCGGTAGCAGAAAGTACAGGCTTGAACCACCAAACCCTGCAAATGGAGATTTCCACCTTTGGAAACTAAGTGATTACTTGCAACATCAAAACTCACTGGTTCCCATGTAGCCTTAGGAAAGCATGTGTGTTGAGGGATATGAATTAGCTGCTTAGCCACATCATTTACTGCTCTGAGAGAGGGATCTGGATGCTGCCAGTAGGTTTGTCCAGAGAAATGAGAAAGAGACAGAGAGACAAAGAGACCTGGGGAAGAAAGAAAACCTATGTACATTGGAGAAGTTTAATAGTAGTTGCTTGGGTGTTCCTCACTAAATTAGAAGTTGGTCATGTCAGGCATTTAATCAACATATTCTTGAATCTTCCACCCTCATCCTTTGCTTGTCCGGCTCAGTCTTTCTGGAGTGTATTAGACTTAGGGGCATCGAATTCTCACAGGTTAGCTTTCAACATCTCACCCTGCTGTGTAATCATGAGAGAGAGCCCGGGTGAGGGCAGCAGATCAAGCCCTTCCTTTCACTATCTTCTCTGTCTCTGTCTCTGTCTGTCTCTGTCTCTGTCTCTGTCTGTCTGTCTGTCTGTCTCTCTCTCTCACACACACACACACACACACACACCTATTGGCACAGTGGATAGAATGCTGGGACTAGAGTCAGGAAGAATTCATCTTCCTGACTTCAAACTAGTTATGTGACCCTGGGCAAGTCACTTCACCCTGTTTGCTTCAGTTTCCTCATCTGTAAAATGAGCTGGAGAAGGAAATGGCAAACCACTCCAGTGTGTCTGCCAAGAAAACCCCAAATGAGGTCACAAAGAGTTGGAGAGGCCTGAAATGGCTGAATGACAACATATCGGTGTTGTTTGGGGAGACCATTAACAGGCTCCCTTGGAGCAGATCAGGACAAATCCCCCAGTCTCAGCTGTATAGCTTCTTCTCATCTCCAAAAGGGAGGATCCACCTTCCCAATCCCCTGGGGAGGCAAGGAGCATGCTTTTTATTGGCCTTCATCCTCCTACTTGTGCCAAAGTGGGAGAAGTAGGGTGGGGATCATACCCTCAGTCCAGAGTAGGGGATCTTAACATTTAACCTGTTTCTTAAAACTTAATTTAAAATGCATTTAAGAACTTTTTTCCTGAGAAGGGATCTGTAGGCTTCATCAGACTGACCAAGGGTTCCATGACTCTAAAAAGGTTAAGAATCCCTGACAGTTTTGCTATTTTTCTCTTCTTTTTCTTTAAAATATGTTATTTGTTATTTTGGGATGGCTTCCTGGGAGGAGGGGGGGAGGGAGATTCTTGAGGCGTGAAAAGCAGAAATGATCTAGAAAGACTCCGTTGTACCATGAGGGGAATGGCACAAAGTAGGTAAGTGAGCACTTGTGGGGAGGAGCTACAGAGTGAGTCTCTTGACCCTTTACCCTCCCCCATTCTTGGTTCCCCTTTCTGTAAAATGAAGAGTTTAGACTAGATGCCCTCTGAGGTCCCTTCCAGACAGACCTGATTCTATGATAACCATGGCTAGCCTTTGTATGTCACTTTAAGTTTTACAAAGCACTTCCCATTAATTCCCTCTTTGCTTCACACAACAACCCTGGGAAAGAGGGGTTATTAATTTTGCAGATGGAGAAACTGAGGCACAGAATGTTTTAAATGACTTGCCCAAAGTTACAAAGCTAATAAGTGACAGGGGCAGGATTTGAACTCAGGTCTTCCTGATTCTAAAGTCCAGTGCCCACTCCATTATAACATGTTTTTTATACCCCTCTTTTTCATTTGAATCTTGTGTTAGATACTTACTCGAATTATGACCACAGGAAAGTAATTTAGCCTCTTAGAGCCTTAGTCAATCAAGAAGCACGTATTTTGGGTACAAGGATACAGACTTAAATGAGACCGTCCCTGCCCTCAAATAGCCTAAATATGAATGGGATCTAGTCACTCACTGATGAGTAGGTGTGGGTGTTCAACTGTGTCCCCTAGAAGAGAGTGAATTCCTTTTCCCTCAGGTTTCTAGGAGTAACCCTATGGATTTGCTGGTAGAGTGGATTGCTCACAAGCCCCCATCTGGTATGCTCTCCAATACTGGTCATGCAGCCATAGTTAATCTTTTTAAATGAGGGTATTTGTTAGGATGAGAGTGAAAAACCTCGCCCACACCCACGTAAGACACAGCAACAAAACTCTGGGATGTACTGTCTTGCAAGTACATACAAAGTCCAGAGGGAAGTGGGCTGGAGCTGAGAGCCCTTGTAGAAAAGGGGTATTTCACAAGCTTCTAGTGGGAGCCTAGAGTTTTCTCCTTTCTTGGAGTCCCCCCGTAAGTTTTTCTTGAGGTGAATGTAACCCTCTGCTGGGTCCTGAGCAGCACTTCTCTCTTGTTGAGATGCTCCTCCCTGAAACGTCCTTTCCTCCCTATTCCTAGTTTCTCCTCTAGCTGGATGCCTTGTGTGTTACTGGGCCAGCCTCTCCAACAACATGGTTAGTGTAGGCAAGGCCAGTGAAACTCCTAAAGGGTTCACTTCCTCCCTCTTTTCTTTCACCTCCATTGCCTTCAAAGCACTCCCAAAGCTAAACTCTCCAGTCACTTACTGAAATCTCCTTCGATACCCATAAGTCCAGAGGTGCATCAGATTCTTTCAACCAATCCTCTGACATTTTGTCATAGGCTTCTACTAACTAGCTCCCAGCACCTCCCTCTTCTCATCTTGACTGATTGCTTCAGTAGAAATATCTAAGGAATTATTCAGGCCTCTTTCACCTTTAGTTGATTGAATCTGTAACTTAAAGGGGTGTTCTGACCTCATAAAGGTGCCTGAGCATAGAATATCTTGTTAGTTACATTGAGTTGGGAGGATTACATGTATTTATATATTGTATATTTATTTATATATAATATATATAATTTACATATTGACCAGACCTTTGATTTCATCAGTATATGTGAGGAATTCCCTCTAATGCTCTGCTACTTAGAATCCTGGAGAGTTGGCTGGGGCACTGGGAAGGTAATGGCTTTCCAGTGGTCCCATAACCAGTGTGTGTCCTCTGTAACTGAGCAGTGGTCCTCCTCATTCCTCATCTGGTTTTCCATCCACTTCTCCAGGCTGCCTCTCTGTTTAATCTTAGCACCTACAAAATATTAAGAGACACAGGAGAAGGAATCCATCGCGAAGGATTTAGGGAAGCACATAGACAAGTCACAGAGGATAAGAAAAAGTGGATGGGTTGCTGCTTGCATTGCTCTAATATCCACACCAAGCCAATGCCGACTCTTATTCCCACAATGTGGCACAGAGGATCGAGGGCTGCTGCCTTTGTCATCAGAAAGGTGATGTTCAAATCTTACCTTTGACAATATTAGCCACATGACCCAGGGCAAATCACCCAAGCTCTTCCTACCTTAGAGAGACTTTTAAAGTCTTTAACTTGCAGAGAAGGCACCAATCTGCAGTGCTAAAGGAAGGCTCTTCAATGAGGGCTCCGAATCAGTAAAATTATAGCTCCAGACCAAAGCGGTTTTCCATGTCTCACCTGTCCATGTCTCCAAAACAAAAGGGCAGAGATTGAAAATCAGAAGGGATCTCGGGTACCGTATAGTTCTTACCCTTACTTTTACAGACTCACAAACCAAGGCCCAGGTAGTACAAGAGACTTGCCTAAGGTCATTCATAGTAGGCACCAAAAATAGCCTCTGAATTCAGGTTCGCTAAACCCGAGGCTCTTTCCACGTGACCCCTTAGTCTCCACCCACTGTCTGCCATTCGACCTATATCTCCAAAGAGCCCAAACTTTTCTTTGGCGAGACATTTTCCAAATTGAATTTCTGCTTTCCCCTATTTTCTTATTCCTTCAAGTGGCTGCGGCCATCTGAGACGGACGCCGAGAGCTGTTCTTGAAATTGCCGTCCAGCAAAAGAAAGAAAAAGCAATGGTGAAAGAGAGGGGCAGCACCCATTTGAGCAGACTTGGAAGCGTGCCCATCTTGCCATCTGGAGACGTGTTCTTTCCTCCATCATGGTGTGTGCAGCACCTCATGGCAAGCATCGTTTGCCTTAGCCCAGTGCTTTCCTCAACAGCCACTAGTACAGATTTTGCTGGGTAAATGACAATTTGTTTGACACGAGGGGCTTTCTTGGTGCTAAGGGTGTGATTGCGCCATACGCTGCTGCAGGGAATGGTGAGCTTTCTCTGAGAACCTTAAAAGGACTTTGATTTTCCATGGGCAGTAGACCTCATCTCAAGGGGTCACTTTGTCAACCAGCCTTTGAAATCTTAGGAGCCATTGGTTGGGGGGCACCATCCATTTCTGAAGTTTAACCAAATGAAAACCAGGAAAGCTCTTGTAGGCTCTTGGCAGTGATGTTACCCTGAGAACATTTGGTCAAGTGTCTTTATTATGACAAGTGGAGTGTGAGTCTGGTCTCTCACTTCTAATTAGGGAAAAAAGGAAGAGTGACTTGGTGGAATAAGGAGTAGTCAGGAAATGTGGGACTGCAGAAGAATATTGGTTTATCTAGGATCATGGGTTTACAGCTGACAGGAACTTAAGAGGTCATCGAGTCCAATCCCCTAATTTTATGGATAAGGAAACTGAGGCACAGAGAGTTTAATGACTTGACTAAGGTCACACAGCAATTAAGTATCTCTGGGAAGGTTTGAATTTGCTTCTTCCTCATTTGAAGTCTAGCGTACTAGACCATCATGCCAATCTCCCTAGTAGCAAAGTGCCTGACCCATACTCAGTGCTTATTAAGTGATTTTTGATTAGCTGAAGGGTCATTCAAAAGTAAAGGTCATGGGTAGGTCATTATATACTATTAGTGAAGAACTATATAGGAAGCAACATAGAAGAGGTCCTTAGAGTGATGCAGTACTGGAAAAGAAGGAGAATTGGTTGTGTGACGGGAAAAGGGGATGTCTTGTGGAGAGCTCAGATGCCCCATCAGTGTCCATGAAATAGTTAGAGATTTAGAAGAAGAACTCTCCTGCCCCCATTATCCTAGCTGGCACTGAGAGGAGCTGTGCAACAGAATGGGGTGAGAAAGCATGGATTGGTTGCAATCAGCATCATTGGAGGAGTGGCAAACACTGAAGAGATCATGGCTTGGTCAGCAGATATCCAAATCACTCTCTTGTAATTTAAAGTGGAAATGTGGCACGCTTGTACATATTCTGCATGCATGGAGTTAGATTGAATGTGACTTGGAATTCAGAGAACCACAGAATGACTGGAAACCTGCAACTGGCAAAGCAAGATGGCTGATTGGTGGTTTCCTTGCACCGTCTAGAGTCATAGTGGGTGTCATGTACTCCATGCTTTTGACATGGGGACTATTGCCAGTCATCCTGATCTATATCTGGTCACTGGACCCAGATGGCTCTGGAGGAAAAAGTGAAGCTGGGGACTGCGCATCCCTGCCTCACTTAAATCCAATTCACTTGCAAGTCACGGCATCTCCTTCCTGATGTCATGGCCCTCTTCGAGAACTAAGGACAAGCAACAACTTTTGACATGGAGGATGGGAAAGCACAGTATTCATTAGTGCAATTGCAGGTAGCTAGCTCTAGCCCAGAAACATCTAATTAAATGTAGAGAGTGCCTAGAACATTGGAATGGCATCAAGTTTCTCTGTATAAATCACAAGCCATCACTGATGGCTGGAGAGGCAGCCTCATATAGTGCAAAGAGGACTAACCTTGGACGCAGAAAGAACTGGGTTCAAATCCTGCCTTAGACACATATTGGCTGTGTGACCCCAGGAAAATCACTCAACCTGTCAGTGCTCTGGGCAACTTTCTGAGACTAGAGAGTTAGAGAGAAGGTGTGTCTCTCTGTATCAGTAGAAGGGTTTCCTTATCAGAAGTTTCCTACACCAAAGAAATCCGTAGGCCAGTCCTGAAGTGTATAACTCAAGATTTTTATAGGCAGTTTTGTTTTGTGATTTTCTCCTGAGGCCTAAATAATAATGGTATATTTATATAAGGCTTCAAGGTTTACAAAGTGCTTTTCTCATAGTACTCATCAAGACAGATGATTAGGGATTATTAGTCTTTACAGAAGAGGAATCAAAGAGGTCATGACTTATCCAGGGTCATACGAGGAATGGCTGCTCAGGGGGCATTTGAACCTGGTTTCCTCTATTTTGGTGACACACTGCCTCTGTTAGTGTTACTGTGCTTTATTCCCTCTTGGCTGGGCTGTTCCCCAAAGACCTGGGAGTGCTGTGGCCTTCCCCAATGCCTGAGCTCGGGCAATCTTCTCATCCTACCACTGCCGCCATCTTGGCAGCCAGGTTTGTATACAGCCACAGCCTGATCTTTCTGGCTGGGGGCTTCAGACTGGCTTCCAAGCCTGCAGTGCATGGGAGCTAAAGCAGAGTGTGTGTGTGCCAGGAAAGCGGCTGAAATGCAGAGTAAACAGGAGCCTTGGCATGAGAGCATCTGTGACTCGCGGTAGGCTGCCCCGGCTGACTCACAAATACTACACAACCTTGGCAGGGTTGCCTAATCCCGACACAGGGTAAAGCATGCTGGAGTTGGGTCGTGACAGCAGGAGGAGTGAGAGGAATTAGTGGGCTGGCTTGTGAAAACCAAGCAGTGCCCCCCATGTCCTCAGAAGGTCATACACTGAACGCATGCTTTAGGTCCCGTTGTCCAAGGAATCAGTTAAGAGGAAGCTTGATGCAACAGTGGATAGAGCTCTGTACTTGGGTTCAGGAGAATCTAGGTTCAGATTCAGACTTTGATTAACTTTGTGACCCTGGACAAGTGACTTAACCTTCTAAGCCTTGGTTTCTTCATGTATAAAAATAAGGGGGCTTTTCTAGATGGTCTCTAAGGAAGGCACTTCTTGCTCTAGGTCCTTGGGCCTATGACCTGGGCTCAGTGCTTGGTTCCACCACCCATGCACTACCCATGCAGTCTTGGAGAAGTGACTTCACATTTCTAGGCCTCAGTTTCCTCACCTGTAAAATGAAAGCCTCTGAGATCCCTCCTGGCTCAGAATCTATGAGTTTATAGCTCCAAGACTTGGCCCAGTACTGGGGATATAGAAGATGCTTGCTAACTTGATATGGGTTGGTTTATAGAGCTCACCAAAGCATCTTAGGGCCTTTTGGGTGCTGGGCTCTGTGCTAGGTGCTTAGGATTCAGAGAAAAGGGGCTCCTGCCCTCAAGGAGAGTCTGTGAAAGAGGGGTGCATGGGGACAGAATGTCTACACAGAGAAGTAAATAGAAGATCTTTATAAGATTAATGCAATGTCATTGTGGTGAGGGTGGTACTAACAAGTGCAAGAGTCAGGAAAGGCTTCTCATCAGATATGGTGCTTGAGATGGTCTCTGAAGGAAATTAGGAAAGCAGTGGACATGAACAGTGCAGCAGGAGCGACAACCTGTGAAGAGCTCCAGAGGAGGGAGAGTTAGTACCCCATAGTAGGTGCTTTTGAGTCTGCAGAGCTCTCCTCTGGAAATGTAAGTTATGAAACTCACAGAAGCCTTTTTTAGGCTTTTCCCATTAGGCAACATTCTTACAGCTTATAAACATGGATGGTGGGAACTGACAGCTTGACCCTTCTCTCCAACAGGCAAGATGAGTCACTGGGTTCAATTGCAAAGCATATGGAAAGATTCTGTTAGGGCCTCTTGGGTGCTAAAAATAATCCCTTCTGGAAACTCATGAAATGAGGGAAAACACAAGTCTTCGTGAAAATCTGTTGGACATGTTCCCTCTGACTTCGGTTTGAATTGATTTGCTAACTAGTGATTTCCTGTCTCAGTAAAGGCTCCAAATTCTGTAGGGAGAATGGTGGGTTTTCAGGCCTGTGGTTTCTGGCCAGATGATTTCTGTCTCTTTTTTCACTGGCATTTATATTTCTGGGTGCTTATAGTAGCAAAGCTTTCTGCACCTCTGAGGAGGGCATCATTTGGATGGGCTCCCCACGCTCACCTCATTTAGAAGGGGATATTCCCTGGCCCAGGTTTTCTTTCCATCTACTGGAACTCCACTGGGAGGAGAGCTGTAAATGGCACACGCTAAATATGGGTGCACATGTGTGTACATATGTTTGTTTGCCTTATTTCCTCTGGCTCAGCCATCACTGGTGCATGGTCTTACCCAGAATGTGACTGACTGGGTGCTTGGTGGGCTGTCCTTGATAGCAACATGAGACCTCACAGTTTGTGATTGCGGGGACCCCTCAGGGGCTACAAGCCCACCTGCAATTTTCTCCTCTATCCAGCATTCTCCATCAGCAATGCAGACCTCAAAAGCCTGAGCTTTTATTTCTCTGTCTCTCCATTAGTGTGGGATGGTGGAAAGTTCTGGTTTGGAATCAAAGGGTCGGGGTCTGAATCAAGGCCCTACAATTGTTATTTCTGTGGCTCCCCATATCCTCCCTGAGGCTGTTTCCCTCCTCTATAAAATGGGTCGGTTGGACTATATGGTCTTTAAGATTTCTTTCAGCTCAAAATCTCCGACCCTTTAATGAATCTACTGTCTCTCAAGGGTCTTTAGGAAAGGGACAGGGATAGGAACAGGCAGAGAGATGTCAATCTATACTGATGAAGGAAGTTTCCTCACTAAGAGCATCTTGTATCACTGAAATTATAGGTTAAGGTCCCCTCCTTCCACAAGTGGGGGGAGGAAATGAATATGTTCTCTATACCTTCAGTCAAACTAAGATCCCGGGGCACTCCTCTAGAGACTACTTTCCAAGTTAACTTTGAACCACTAACAAGTACTTTTTGGTTTTCACCTTTAACCAGTTCTTTCTCATATCACTTCATTTTGTACATAAGAATAGCATGGGAGACTTTATCAAATGCTGTGCTATGCTGAAATGGGAGAAACAGTATCCAAGGTGCTTTCCTGGCCCACCAGGCTGACAACTCTGTCAAAAAAAGGATGTGAGGGGCGGCTAGGTGGCGATTGGGGCAGCTAGGTGGTGCAGTGAGTAGAGCACCGGCCCTGGAGTCAGGAGTACCTGAGTTCAAATCCGGCCTCAGACACTTAGCACAAAAACTAGCCGTGTGACCTTGGGCAAGTCACTTAACCCCAACTGCCCTCCAAAAAAACAAAACAAAACAAAACAAAACAAACAACAAAAAGGATGTGAGGTTAGTCTGGCATGACCTACTTTTGATGTGGTCATGCTGGCTCTTTGTGATGACTGATTCCCTTTCTAGACACTTCCAAACCATCCCTTTAGTACCATGTTGTAGAAATTACCTAGGAAGCAAAGTCAAGCTCACAAGACTGGTGTATTCAGAGTCTACTATTTCCCTCCTTTCTGGGGAGAAATCAAGACACCATTTGCCTTTATCCAGTCTGTGACACTTTTTCCTTTTAGATGATCATTTAAAGGTCACTGCCAGGGGCTCAGTGATCACATCTGCCAGTTGTTTTTTTTTTCAGTACTTTGAGAATGTATTTCATCTATCTCTGGGGACTTGAACTCATCAAGGGCAGATAGATGCCCTCTTGTTATTTCCTTCTTTATCTTGGGTTTCAGCCCTATTAGTCATTTTTTTTTGTTCTGACCTTTCCAGTCCAAAGATCCCTCTCTTTGGCAGAGAAAACACAAACAAAATAAAAGTTGAGTAATTCTGATTTCTCTCCATCATTTCTTTCTCATCCAATCCAAGAAGTGATCTTAATCCCTTGTCAGTCCTTGCATAGTGATTGTGAATCGGCTCAACCAAATTTTGAGATCATTGTGCATCTTTCTTTGTATGTGTATATAAACAGCCTGTGTAAGCCTGTTCCCAGAATATTAATTTTTTCCCATCTGGGTGTGAGAAAGGCTTAATTTTTCCTTGATTGATTGGAGACTGGCAGTATAGTGTGAATGTAGTTGGAAAGGAAGTGGAATAATCTGTCACTGCATATCACTTTAATTTATAGTATTAAATGAATAATGGGAGGAGGAAGAAATATGAATTTATTCTTCTATCAAAGGCAGCCAAATTTATATCACCTTCTCCCTGTCCTCCCCGAGAACAAATTCTTCCTTCATAGAATCATGGTGGAACAGGACTTGCCCCTATTCATATCTTACAAGCTTTATGTGGAAGAGTACAATGAGGTCAGGACCATGGGCAGATCCTAGGCAGAGACTAGGTGCTTCATCTTTGCAGAGCCCACTGTGATTTTCCAAAATTTGCTTAGGTCATCCAGTGAGTCTTTTTTGAGTATCTACAGTGTACAAGGCACCATGCTTAGCACTGGGAGGGATATAAAGATGAATGAATGAGACTAAAGCTCTTGCCTTCAAGGTGACAATCTTATGTCCTCAAGTAAATGACATAAATTTATATATCAAATATACAATATATATAATCTACATGTATAACATATACTATATATCCATGTATATGGGTGTATATGTATATATATAAAGATACATGTGTATACACACGTATGGGTGTGTATTTATCAATATATAAATATATACAAATATGTATAAAATAACTATTATAAAATGAACTGGAAAAGGAAATGGAAAACTGCTCCAGGATCTTTGCCAAGAAAACCCTAAATGGTATCACAAAGAGTCATATATGACTGAAAAGTGAACATCAATTGGTTTACATATATTATATCATTTGATCCTTACAACTACCCAGTGAGGTAGGTGCTATTATTATCCCCACTTTATAGATGAGGAAACAGAGGCTAATCAAGGATAAGTGACTTGTCCAGGGTCGTATAGCTAGTAAGGGTTTGAGACTTGATTTGAACTCAGGTCTTTCTGACTCACACAGCCAGTACTCTCCCTGTTGTTACAATGGCTCCCTAGGAGACTGATAAAAGGTGTCTAAGAATTAGATATGATCCCAAGGAGGGGACTAAGTGTCAGAGTGAGCATTCCAACCCAGGTCCTCAAATTCTGCACTCGGGTCTCTCTCCATTGTTGGAGTGAATACCCCACTGATTCCATGAAAGGATTGGAAGCATCTAAGGGTTGGAAGAATAATCTAAATCATGGTGGCTTCTCTCTTTGTTTTTATTGTGCCTGCATCCATTTAATACCATCGTAATAAAGTCTGATGACCCCAACTGCTTGGGGTAGGGGGCCATGTTATAACAATAATGCTATTTGTTAATTATAATAATAACACCAGTTGCTTATGTAAGTCCTTGGGTTTTGCAAAGCACTGTGCATATGCTGCCTCATTGTATCCTCACAGCAACCTGTGACATTCAACACAAAACCCTCTTTGTCCCAACCCTTGTCATTGAAAGTGCCTTTAAAGGGTCTTTGGTGCTGGGACCAATATGGCAGAATTTTTCTCTAGCTCTTCAAGATCTCATGGCGTTTCAGGGCCATCATTCTGAGTCTTGATACTTTCCTGCAGTACTCTAGATCCCAGGTGAGGAGATTGTTTTGAATGTTTGCTGACCCAATGAGATCCTGAAAGGTTGTGGTGGTTGTTTTAATTAAATCCCTGTCAGTCATTTTTTCTGTGATTTGTTTTTCCTTAAATGTAGAATGTAAAAAAATTCAATTAGTTGAAAGTTCCCCTCAGTTGAATTCTCATTAATTCAGCATAGAGCATCGAACTTGAAATCAGGATGATCTGGGTTCACAACTGAGGGCTATATGACCTTGAGCAAGTCCCTTCACCTTCCTCATCTGTCAAATGGGAATAAGAATATCCAGAATACATCCTATCATCTTTGGAGGCCAAATTTAGTCATTTCTGCCTCCCCAACACTTGTTACTTCCATCTCTTATTCATTCCCAAAGCTACTATCCTTGTTCAGACACTCAACACCCTGAGTTTGCTAATTGGCCTTTTTGTCTATAATGTCCCCTCTAATCCAGCCTTCACATATCATAGTTTTCCTAAAGTATGCGTCTGAACACATTATTCTCCTTCTCCTGCTGCTACTACTAATAGTCAGCATCTATACAGAGAGCACCTTGAGGTTTGTGAAATGCTTCCCACAAATGATCTCATTAATCTCCATCCAAGTGCTAGCACCCCCACTTTACAGATAAGAAAACTAAGGCAGAGGTTAAGTGACTTGCCCAGGACCCTTCAGCTAGTCAAAACATCTGAGATTCCTGAGTCCAAGTTTGGTACTTGCACCGTCCATCTACTCAATAAACTCTAGTGTCTCCCTCTTCAAGCATTAAATGCAAATGTCTCATTTTGGAACTTAAAGCCCTTCACAACTGGATCCTTTCTGTCTTTCCATCCTTGTTACAATTCTTCCCCTTAATGTTCACAAGAGTTTTCCAAATTGACTTTCTTTTCTCCTCCACAATCCTTGCCCCATCTCCGTGCCTTTGTACTGCCCGTCCTCCATGCCTACAACATACTTCCTTTTGCCCTCTGCTTCATGGAATTCCTGGTTTCCTTCAGGACAGTACCACCTTCTCTAGAGAAAGCCATTCCTAACCCTTTCCCTGCCCCCACCAGCTAGTTAAGGCCTCCTTACTTCTCAAATCACCTTGTATCAGCACAATACCCAGCACAGACCTGTTTAATGTTAACCCACATATGTATGTGTTGCCTTCCCCCTTAGACTGTAATCTCCATGAGGGCAGGGAGTGTTTTCACTTTTGCCTTTTCCCCCAGCACATAGTAGATTCTCAGTAAGTGCTTGTTGAAAAACTAATTGGTAGTACTTACTTCATAGGGTTGTTTTGAGGACCATATTAGAGTATGCAGAGTACATTATATAAGCTTTCTATAAAAGTCTATTTTGATTATTTCTTGTTTATGATAAATGCTCTTTGTCTTTGCCTACTACCCATCCCTAGCATGGTTGGTTGGCGCGGTTTCTATGTATTTATTTAACTGAGACCTCTTTGTCACCAACTGGTAAAAGTTCCAAACCCCCTTTATTTCTTGGCTTTGAATGTGCATGAACTTTTTTGGGCCCCTGTGGGGTACATGGCCATGGCAGCAGCTACTATAGAATTATATGGTCTGAGGGATCAAAGTCCTGCTGGCTTATTCCACTTTCTAGACTGGGAATATGTATGTGAAGGAGTTGGGTGATTGAAGTTGGATGTCTATGGCTAGCTGAGTCATGTACATTGGAGCACTGTGGTCTGATGATTCGAATTCTGCAACTGTAGTCAGTTGAGACCTGGGTCTGAATCCCAAGTCAGGCACTAAATGCTATGACCTTGGTCTATTTTGTCCTTGTTCTCCAAGAAAAGATGAGAATCACCGTTTTCTTGTCTCCCTTGCAAATGGAATGGAACACCGCATATATTGTTAGACGTTGATGTCTTGGTTAATTTTGCTAAACATTTTTCTTTCTTTTTATTCTGAGCCTCAGTTTCCTCATCTGTACAACAGAGACAACAACACACCACCTGCTTCATAGGACTGTTCTAATCTGGAAAGGCTTTGCCAAGGTCAAAGCACCATCGAGATGGATGCTGTTATTTTTACAAGTGTAAGATATAGTTGGGGCCCCAAAGCCTCCCAATCAAGCACTGGATTCCTTAGGGTTCTCAGATCCCAACCTCCAGCTGCTTCCATGTGTACCACTGTAATATTGAGGCTTAGTGGTCATTTTAATCTCTGAAATATATTTGATATTTTGTAGAGCTCTGTAATTCAGATTTTTTGATAACATGGGGAGATTACAAGTGGAAAGCTTTTAAAAATGATTTGTGAGGTAAGCATTGCTTTTTCATCTTTGCTGGCTAGCTTTGAAATGCTCCTTAAGTTTGCTGGGGGGGGATATTTCTCCCTGTGTGATTAAAAAAACTGGATCAGATTAGCTTTTGATACTTAGGGGTTTGTTTGTTTGTTTTGGGGGGTGGGAAGGACCTGATCTCAGTGGCATCTCTCTTCAGGAATTTAGCTTTCTGAAAGTTTCCAAGATGCTTTCTCCAAGTATTTACTGAGTGTACTATGGTGCAGGAGGAATGCATGCTCTTAGAGATTTCTAGAAATCTTTAATCACTACTGACCCATCAATGATGCCTTTGTTCACAGTGAGCATCAAAGAGAAGAAAGCCTTTGCTTTCAAAAAAAAAACCATCTAGAGGATAGAGCTCTGAACCTGGAAGAGTCAGGAAGACCTGAGCTGAAATCTTGCCTTAGAAACTGACTGGCTGAGTGACTGCAGGAATCACTTAACCACTCAGCCTCAGCCTCCTCATCTGTAAAGTGGGAATGATAATGTCGCTTGTCTTGTAGAATTGTTGTGAAGAGATAATAAAATGTTTCGCAAACTTTAAATGCTGACGGTTATTATCACAAGCATATTAAATGAGGAGTTCATTTCTATATCTTTTTCACTTAACAATTTTATTGATTGAAAAATTTTTATGACACCTTAATTTCTAATTTCTGTTATCTCCTTCACTTCCCAGCACTCCATGCCTTGTAACAAAGAATAAAAAAGAAAGAAAAAAATTCATTAAAATTAACTGTCACATTAGTAGTCTTACAATATGGACAGTGGTCCATACCCATCATCCCTCACCTTTGCAAAGAAGGGAAGCGAGTTGGTGTTTTCTCATCTGTTCTGGAAGTCAAGGACAAGATAATTTCTCTGAGGCTTTTTCTGTCCTCTTGTCCCCTCCCCATCTCAAGCGCTAGGTTGAATGCATTGTGGGTAATGGTAAATTTGCATAGATTTTTAAATATAATAATAAAGAAGCTTGGGAATGCTAAGTGGGGGCCAGTGGAATGAGGGTTGGGTTTGGAATGAGAAGACTTGGGTTTGAATCCTAGCTCTGCATGAGGGAAATATCCTCAGCTAAGTCATTCAACCTTCTTCAGCCCCAGTTTCTTTTTCCATTCAGCTAAGGACTGGGGAAAATCCCTTTGCTTCTCTGGAGCACAGCTGTCTTTGGACAAGATGATCTCTGAGTCCCTTCCACATTCTCAGCTGGGTCAGCAGGGCTGATCTTCTGGGGGATGACTGAGAGCTTTTCTACAGAGACAGCTGCATAAGAACCTTATGTGGAAACAGCATTTGTATTCTTTAGAGGATTTGATGAAGAGCATTCATTGATAGGGTCCCTCACTAGTCCAGCTCTCTGGTGTCATCTGCCCCAGTCCAGCATCTGAGGAGGAAGCAAAGGTACAGGCCCTAGAAGCAATGGGACTGAAGGTACAGAGACCAAGGGCACATTCTCCCCTAAGATCACTATGACTCTGGAAAGAGTTTTGGTCCCTAAGTTAGAGGAAGACATCTCCAAACAAGGATCATAGATTCACAGCTGGCCATCTAGTCCAACCCCCTCATTTTACAGATAAATAAACTGGGGCCCAGAGGCAAAGTGACTTGCTCCCATAGCTAATAAGGGCACACAGGAAGCATTAGAGGGGAGCCTTGAACCCAGGCCCTCTACTCTAAGGCCAGCACTCTTGGAGGCTCTCTCACTGGAGCTGGTGGTTGCCTTCTGTAATGGTAATCAATTTGTTTGATATTTAGGGCTGAGTAGATCAGATACTTAGGGCTAAGTAGAGCAGATATTTAGGGCTAAGTATAGAACTCTGTCCATTGGTGAGAACGTGTGAACTCCCCTGTTGACTTGGGAGAAGGCCAGTGCTTATAAGCAGGAGAATTTTGG
>CM053599.1:13719302-13749694 GCA_028646575.1 Pseudocheirus occidentalis | reverse complement strand
CTCTAGGTGATTGTTTGACAGACTCAGGAGGGAGCTGGGACCAGGGAAGAGGATCCAGGGAATCAGAGAGACTACCCAGAGTCAAAATGAAGAAAAGGCCTCCCCTTGGACTAACCTGAGGTTTGTTGGAAATCAAGGGGTGGAAGGTTTGTGTGGTTGTCTAAGAACTTTATTTGGAGACTAAAGTTAATGGTTGCCCCATGAGTGGAAGATTAGTATATTGTGAATTGTTGATTGAATCAACTCCCTTTTAGGGAAACTAGGTCATTACTTTTGTTAATTGATTGACTGAATCTAAATGTGAAGTGAAGCTGGTTCCCCCCTTAGAGAAACCAAATGATTCTTCTCTTGTTCCTTGTTACTTTCTGTACTTTCCTTGTTCTGAAGATTGTATATAATATTGTGAATTGTTGATACTGTGAATATTGTACTGAATCTTGATTTTGTAATGGAATAAACAGAGTGTTCACTAATACTGTGTAATCCGAATCTTAAAAGCTGTTCACAGTACCATTCTCTAAGGAATCTACTGTTGATTGGCTTTACAGACAGGAGGGAGGTAGCAGTCAAGGCTGACTCTAAGGCTTTGAACCTCAATGATGAGAAGGATGATGGTGCCCTTGATAGCAGTGTGTGGAGGAAGGGTGACTTTGGCTAGGACAATCGCCCTTTTGCTTTTAGACATGTTGAATTTCAGATGCCGAAGGGAATTTCAGGAGGAGATTCTGAGCGTACACTTGGTGACATTGGTGGAAGTGAAGTCAGCACCTAGCATAATACCCAACACCTACTAGGTGTTTGAGGAATGCTTGTAACTTCAGCACTTAACATTAGCCGGTACAGAACCACACACACCGATCAGGGTGGATTAAAATTAGCATCTTGTCCTGACCTTCCCCTCTCCCTATCCCCTGCCCAGGTGGCTCTCCGAATCTTATCTTGCATGGTTGAATTGTGTACCTGCCGCTTTATGTGTGGAATGGACATAAGTGGAGTTATTTTGTGTGTGTGTGAGGAATACTCAATGAGGGGCTATGGAGGAGGGAGGGGATGGCAGATTGTGATTAATATTTACCTTTATTTACATTTGCTGTTGGATAGAGCATGAAATACCTGTTTCCCACAGCAGAACTAACAGGTGGCTGAGCAGAAATAAAGGAAACAAAACGAGTGAGAGGGACAGGCAGTGGGCTTGGCTGACCTTTGGCAAATATAAGCTCTTGCATCGCGGATCAGAAGAGGTTTGAACTCCTGCAAGCCGCGTGCTCAGTCTTCCCTAATCCCCTCGGTCTCTGGACTGATTTTATTTTTATTCATTTTCCTCCATGTCTAAATTTCCATCCAGGACCAACTGTTGCATCTAGGAATGTAGAAAGATGTTATTTGTTTGAATCAGGCTGTGCTAGAATTCATTCAGAAAAGCAGACGGTTGCATTCTAGGAGGCTTTCTTGAACAGCATTCTAGGTCCTCCATTTCTAAGGTCAAGTATATCATGCAGACTACCATTCCAATGACTTGCCTTCAAAGGGGTCGTATGTGGGAATAAACAAATACGCAAGTGGAAAAGTTGTTATTTTTTATATTTTAAACATTCCCAAATCCTGGAAAGCAAAGCAAAGGGACCATCAGACTGCTTGGTATTAAATGAAACAACAAATTCCCATGATGCCAAATGATTGAAATTCTGCCCTTCCTTTGGACACTCCAGTAGCTCGAATTTGATGGGTGAAGATGCCCCAGGAATCCGTGAGACATACAGAAATGGGAGACGCTCTGGATTCTCTGGAAAGGCTAGGTCTCATAGAGTTTGAACAATATCTTTGGCAGTTTCAACGCAGGTTGCTTAACATTCTATCTGCGCTTCATCTTGAAGACGAATTGGATGTACTTGCAAGCTCAAAATGAGGTAGCAGTGTGATGTGGCAACTATAAAGGCTCACACATTCGTGGGTTGCATTGAGAAAATCATCGGGACCTGAATAAAAGAGGAGATAGTCCCATTGCACTTTGCTCTCAACAGATTATATCTGGAGTATTGTGTTCCATTCTGAGCAGCTAGGTGGCTAAGTGGTTAAAGCACCAGGTCTGGAATGGGGAAGGCACAGAGAAGTAAAGATACTTTTCCAAGATTACACAGATAACAAGTGGCGGAACCAGGATTTCAACCCACTGCTTCTGACTTCAGATCCACTTCCCTTGTACTTTGTGTCTTAGGCTTTAGGGGGAAGACACAAACCCAAACCCAAAACTGCCTTCAAATTTTGTCTTGAAATATTATGGGAAACTAAGGTGCATTTCTAATGGAAGTTACTGAGTTTCACTGTCTAGGGATTTTCTTTTTTAAATTTATTTATTTACTTTTAGTTTACAACATTCAGTTCCACAATCCCTTGAGTTCTAGGGATTTTCAAGAATTGGACAAACATTGGTTTTCTTGTTGGTGATTCAAATGCAGGCTCACCTGGAGGGGAAAGAGAGTCATGTGGTTGAGGCTAGGGGGTCTTTCCAGGGCTCTTCTATTCCCTGTACTCTTAGATTCTATGAGTCTAAGGAGAATGCCTCTGGTTATGAATCTTGCTTGGATTGGAGTGTTAACCGATGGTCTGACTTCAAAGTCTAGGATAGTCTGTAGATAAATTTCCTTTCTATGTTGTTAATAACCTTGGTTATGGTATCCTAAGGATCCTGGTCAAGGGAACCAAAAGTCTATGAAGGGAAAATTAGAAAAGAAAATAGGAGGAAAGGAATTCTATTTGCCTTTTTATCATTTACCCTGGTTACATGTAATTCTGTGTTTCCAACAATGCCCGAGGCAGTCAATCAACATTAAATAAGAGTTGTAATTTAGAAATGGCAGGACAAATTTTCCTTTGCAATCCCTATACTCTTTTATGCTTCCTTCATTTCTCTGAAAAAGAAAGTTCTTGTGGAGAGAATGATGCCTCCAAACTGGAGAGTTTGGTGGAGAATAATTTGTTTAGAAAAAGCAGAGTGGATAAAGCAAGTGGCCAAATCGGGAAAATAGACATCAAAGGGAACAAAAGAAGCAGGTTGGGTAAGATGAGTTTGCCAGCTCCATCTCATGTGATCCTTTGATCGTTCATGATACAGAACCCTCCCATGAGCCCAGGGAATGGAGAATTGACCCAGCTCTGTGTGCAGCCTCAGACACTTAACCAGCTGTGCAAGTCACTCAACCTCTCTTTGCATCATCTGGAAAATGGGTGTAATAATAGCACCTACCTTCCAGGGTTGTTTTGAGGATCCAATGAAATCCCATATGTGCAGTGGTTTGTAATCTTTTGAGTGCTTTAGAAAGGCTAGTTATTGTTGTTATCAATAAAAGTTAGGCACTCTTCCTCAAGGAACACTTATTTTTATTTTTAGCAAAGTTGGGCATGACCTTGACAACAACTGAAAGCAGGGAGTTTGAGGAAGAAGTTTGGAAGGTAATGAAAAATTGGCAATAGATTGTGCAGGATCCTTTTCTAGGCTGTTCATATTTAGTTTCTGGGCATTGTGGTGTAGTGAGTAGAGAGCTGAGCTTGGATCCAGGAAGACCCAAGTTCACGTCCTATCTCTGGTTTTGTGATCCTGGGGAAGTCACTTAACTTCACAGTGCTCTGGGCAACAGTACCTGACACATGATAAGTGCTTAAGAAATGTTCTATTGATCCATTGATCCATCCATTGATCAGTTCATCCATCATGAAGGTCCCAGTGGGGTACTCTTGCTATCTACTTGCTATCTCTCATTTTTGCCTCATGACCAGTTTACCTTCTCTACCTTGGTGGTATCTTCTGTTCTTGTTCTTATTCAGACTTCTTCACTAGTTATATGTTGTAGCTACTGTTCATGTGTCCCCTGAGCCTTGCCATTGGCCCTTGTGTGATATTCATTTTAAATTCTCCTGTGGGAAGTTGTATTTCATGTCTTACTGCCATCTGGTGACATGTATAGAACATAAGTATCAAAATGGTGGGCCTTGGCTTTCACAAGAAGTTTGGAATCAGTAAAGATGCTTTATACTTTCCAAGAGGCAATCCAACCTTCTGGATCTAACTCTTCCATCCATCTTCTTCATCCTAGATGTACATATGTATGCATGGACATGGCCTATAAGGTATCCATTCAAATGCATGTTGAAATTTGGACCATAGACATTCTTCACCCACTTGGGTCTTTCCTGTGTGGATGGGCAGACCAAATTCCTTTGAGTACTTACAGATCTTTTCTAGGAATCTTATCAATTCTCTGGGGATTGTTGCACTCAGCCTAGTATTCCTTACAAATAGGAGGATCTGGAAGACGTCTCTCCATCCAAAGAGAATCTTTCTTTGACTTAGACTCTGCCTTGGATCTAGTCCTTGTCAACAGTGAGCCTCTAGCTTTGACATGCATCCATCTCCCCATTTTATGTCTCACCCGCTGGCTATCACCAGAGGGTCAATGAACAGGACTATTTCTCTTGAATCTCCCAAATAACCTTGATGATCATGATGTATGGATAGAAGATATCTTGATGTAGAAGACCTTATTTCTTAGTGTTTTGAGAATCAAATACTTTTTCCTAATCAGCAAGCTTAATGGAATCTTATTTTGGTTAATTGTGAGATAATAAAGATGTGGTCTGTTGTTGGATAGCATTTGCAAAAGGCTGCTTAATTCTTAGGAATGATCAGCACTGCTTTTGATGTATAGATGACTCTTATGAGGATTTTCTATTAGTGAGAGAGTAAGCAGACCAGTCGGTGATATTGATATTCTCTTGGTCACTTTTTTTGGTGTTAATAGGTTCCAGGATTTTTCTCTACCTTTGATATTTTCCCCTCCTTCATATATTTTATATAATGGTGCCTTTGTGCCCTCACAATTATGTCCCCTCCAGCACAAATCTCCTTTCATGGGCACTTAGTACAGTTTGGATGCTTTTCTTATCTTTGCTCACTTTCAGACCATTTCTCCCTCTTCTATCAGCTCATCAGGGACCATGATGTTCCACTTCAGGTAAGGTATTTCCTCTGTCCACGATGAGGGAAACTGTTTCAATGATGTTTGCCAATCTTTTCCAATTCTCTTGTATTTGTTCATCCTTGGATGCCCTTGAGATGGCCTTCCTTAGTTGGATGTCTTACAGAGTTCTTCTTAAAGTATGAGAGTGTCGATGACAAGCAGCCATCATCCCTCTTCTCAGATTTTAGAGGTGAATTCCTATCCTTATCCAGTGTTGCCTTGGCAGCCATCCCTCTCAATAGGACAAGTAAGGGAGATGTCTGTCAGCTGAGGTGCTCTCTGGGTTCTTCTTCTCTTTGTTGTGGCAATTGATTTACATTGGCCAAATTTCTAAATAAAATCATCAGAGTCAATGTCAGTGTAATTTCTTTTATCTATTTCCCATTTAAAAATTTTCAGTTGCTTATTTAAGTAGCTCCAAGTTTAGTTGCATGCTTTCTTTCCCTCTTTTTTATTCTCTCTCTTTTTTTTTTTACTCCTTTTGATCTTATCTCTGACAAGTTGATGGTCTGACTGTATGCAGACAGGTGACCCAGAAATAATGCACATAACAATAATGTCTTTTCCTGTAGGCTGAAATAGAGCCTATTTCATTCTTTTCGATATTATTTGGTCTTCATTATATCCAGTGCCCTTCAAGATCTTTTTTCAAAGAAAATTTTGATGATGTAGAGGTGTGAAACATTTTAATCTAAACACGACTTTGGGTCTCTTCTCTCTTCTCACTGAGCCAGCCCTTACCTTTTCCTGCCTTTCCTCCAGTCGCCCACTATCAGAATGTATACTGATTTAACATAGAGGGTTTTATCAAGTTCTTCAGAGAACTTTTTATGCCCCTTGAATCTCCAACAGTTGATATTTGTGCAAAGCTGTTATTATTTTCATGCTGGGTTTTTAATTTTTTTCAAATCCTTTTAATTAATATGATTATCATAATGACCAAGTATCTCATGGAATACTTTATTGTTGCATTTGGATACACAATAAAACCCATTCCTTGTGCTGTGCTGACAAAGAACTCAGTCAGGTCTCTGCTACAATGAGGCATCAGAGTAGCATTCTGTGTCAATATTATGTTCACTATGAGCCAAAGTAAACTGATCCCTTGGGCAGCTAGGTGACATAGATAGTCATAGATAGAGGCCTGGGCCTGGAGTCAGGAAGACCTGAGTTCACACACTCCCTAGCTGTGTGACTCTGGGCAAGTCACCTTACCCTGTTTGCCTCAGTTTCCTCATCTGTAAAATGAGCTGGAGAAGGAACTGGCAAACCATGCCAGCATCTCTGCCAAGAAAATTCCAAAGAGTCAGGAAGAGTCAGACAGGACTGAAATGACTGAAGAACAAACAGATTTTTAAGCTTTTGGGTCTCGTCATCATTTTGTCCAGAGATTTCATAGCAGAGAGACCAGGTCACATTAAATACACATGTGGTCGTTGAATGCCTCTAGAGAAAGCCAAATGCCTGCAGACCACTTCAGTGGTTCCCACAGTTTCCTTGTGTCTTAGTGAGAAAGGCTAACACTCTCAAGTGGAACCCTGGGCCTCTATTTTTCCCTCTGAGTAAAATCCTCTCGGTAATTGACGCAGTAAATTGCTTATTTCCTGGTTCCTATCAAGCGATGCAAGCTTCTAACAGGGAGGCTCCCAGGCTTTTAGTGATCAAGCTTGCCCAAGTGGGTGTTTCTCTGTGAGCCTGTGGTTTGCTCTGGGGCGAGGGATTCGTAGCCTGATCACTCCTTGTAAACAGAAGAGTACAGTTCACAGCCCTACACTATACACACACATGCACACACCTTGCCCTTTGTTTATTGTTGGGGGCTGCCTGTCAATGATTGCTGGCTCCCACTTGCAGATTGTATGGTTATCGATGTGAGGAGTCTGCTATTTTCAAATTCCTACAAAGTCTAGACTTTACTTGCATTCTTATATCCCATTTTCACTATTTGAGGTTAACATGTGTTTAAAGTATTTGGAGAGGGAGAGTGGGATGGTGGGAAATGTGTCCTGGGTTTGGAGTCTGAAGACCTGGGTTTGAATCTTGGTTCTACCCCTTACTATCTGTGCAACCTTGAGTGAATTACTCAAACTCTGTGTGTGTGTGTGTGTGTGTGCGCACACATGCACACTTCACTTTTTTCATCTGAAAAACAAAGGTTGTATTGAATGGCCTCTGACTCACCTTCCAGCTCTAAATCTCCATTCCATGCCAGCCAATCAAAATGTCAAAAGAAATAGCAAATCAGGGCCCTTTTATAGCTCTGGTCGAGAGATTGCTTTTCCCTGGTACTTGATGAAGTTTTGATGAATTCCCTGATTTAGACAGAATTCTATTGCTTTAGCACATTGCCAGTAGTGTAAAACAAACTTTCCCCATGAATGTTTGTCTCCAAAAAAGGTAGCTGATCTAGAGGATAGCAAGCCAGGCTTCCTTAGAACTGGAAAGGGCTGGGTTTGTATCCTGACTTTGATGCCCTTTATGGCCCTAAACAGATCTCTTAACCTCTCTGGGCTCCAGGCCGTTCTCTAAGCTGAGGGCAGATGGAGATCTGCATCAGGAGAGGGGATGTCTCCAAGTTTCCCTCAAAAAAGAAGTCGCACTGTTGGTCTTTGTCCTGTTGCTTTAAACATACCTGGCCAGTCTAGCCTTTGGAAGCAAATGGCAAGGAAATCTCTTTATGGAAGTTGTTTTGAACACGTGGACTGATGCTGCGGGTTTGGTTCTGGAAAGGCTGCTGTCACTCTAAAAGTTTAAAGTGGATTCGAGCAAAGAAGACATTTGGTCCTATGAAATAATGTCTAAAAGGTCACTGGCCGATCAGTTCACAAACATTTATTGGACTCCTCCTGTGTGCCGAGCGCTGTCCTGAGTGCTGGAGATATAAAGACAGAAACAGTAATATCTAATATTTTTTTAAAATGTTTTTTTTATTTTTTGGAGGGCAGTTGGGGTTAAGTGACTTGCCCAAGGTCACACGGCTAGTTTTTTTTGGGGGGGTAGAGTGTCTGAGGCTGGATTTGAACTCAGGTCCTTCTGACTCCAAGGCCAGTGCTCTATTGACTGCGCCACCTAGCCGCCCCTAGTAATACCTAATATTTATGTCACTCTTACTCTGTGCCCCACACTGCGCTAGGTACTTTACAGACACTATGTCATTTGATCCTGGAAGGAGGCACTGCTATTATCCCCATCTTACGGATGAGGAAACTGAGGCAAACTGACTTGCCCAGAGTCACACAACTAGTGGCTGTCTGAGGCTGGATTTGAACTCAGGTCTTCCTGACTCCAGGCTGGGCATTCTCTCCTCCGGGCCATCGCTGCCTTAGTCCCTTCTTCCAGGGGTTTATATCCCACTGGGAGAATAATCTTGAAACAGTAGACTACTTGCATCTTCATGAAAAATGGTGGTATTTTGAGGTCATGCCAGGGTGTTTTGCTTTCATGTATCGATGGGACATATTCCCATGTCTTGAGGGGCAATGTGGTGTGGTGGACAGTATCCCTCGGAGTCAGGAAAAACTGGATTCTTATCCTGCCCTAGACACCTAATAGCTGAATGATCCTGGGCGAGTCACTTAACCCATCTGGCCTCGGTTTCCTCATCTGCAAAATCAAGGGGTAGCCTTGCTGACCTGTCAGGTACCTTCTAACTCTGTATCCAGGATTCTATTCACAAGTGCCCAGGACTCTTCATTAGCCCTGGAAAAGTGATCAAATTCACCAAAGGTTCTAAGGTTAATCATGCATCTCCTTAGTTCAATCCCAGGTATAACTAAGTTAATTATGTCGTTTCTTTTCAGCCACCTAAGATAATTTGGAACAATGCTGTCCTTTAGGTTATATGGTTTTTTTGGTGGAACAAGTTTGTGTTCTATTTCCAAACCAACAGACATTTGATTAATTGCAAAGTGCCCTACCAAGTATAGGGGAAATAAAGACTGAATGAAAAAAATTCTAGAGGAGTTTTCACTCAGAGTGTCTGAGGGACCAGAAAAGGCATTTTCTATTGATCAAAATCCTTAAGGTCAAGACTTTTTATCCCTTTAACCTCACTTCTCCTAAATGCTCCATTTGGGAGGTGTGGTCCCAATGCCCTAGTCTACACTTTAATGACCATCCCCAAACTCATGGACAGTCCTCTAGTTTTCAGTTTTATGTCACCACAAAAGGAACTGCTATAAATATTGTTTTGTATGTAAAGGACCTTTTCGCCTCCCTTCCTCTCTCTCTCTCTCTCTCTCTCTCTCTCTCTCTCTCTCTCTCTCTCTCTCTCTCTCTCCCCCCCCCCCATACATATAATCTCTTTAGGGTATAAGTCTTAGCAGTGGCATAGACTTAAAAGTTTTATCAGATGAATGTAAAAGGCTGCCCACTTTGTGTTAGAGATGTGATGGATAAACATGCCAGATTAGGCATCTAGGTGGCCTAGTGTCTAGAGTACTGTGCCTGCGGTCAAGAAGACCTAAATTTAAGTCTTGTCTCAGACATTTATTAGCAGTGTGATTCCAGGCAAGTCACTTAATCTGTCTGTCTCAGTTTCTTCTTCTGTAAAAAGGGGATAATAATAAAACCTCCCAGGGTGGTTGGGTGATTAAAATGGATGTTTGTAAAGTGCTGTGCAGAGCTTCTAGTGCTATAGAATCACTAGTTATTATTATTGTTAATAGTAATGATAATGCATTTTTGGATGTGATCAACGTGGGAATGTTTTCCCTGACCATGTTTATGTGATACAGGAGTTCTGATTTCTTTCTTTCTGACCTCTAGATTCAAAGAGAGACATTGACCTCTGAAAGAATCCTTTCTGATTCAGTTAAAAACCAGCATTTCTTGAGTGCCTACTGTGTGCAGGGTTCTGTACTAGGCACAAAGACGAAACAACAGTACTGCCCTCAAAGTGCTTGCAGTCTTTTGGGGGATATACTACATGGGCACGGCTCAGTAAATACCAACCATATACAAAGGTATACAGAGGAATTTAAAGGGATAGAGGACATTTACTGTTGGGGGGAGGGGGAATTAGGGGAGGCTTCCAGTAGGTGGTCACACGAATTATAGTTATGCAATCAGCCTCTGTGGTCTAGATTATTAAGTTTCCAGTGGATTCTGGAAAATGTTTCAGATGAGAGGAGGGGGAAATTACCCTCAGGCAGAGGAGCAGAGGTTCTTTCTTGTTTTGACTGTATCTTAGTGGAAGGTGACTCTCTGAATCTAATTGCATCTGCTTTCTCTGTCCAGTAACATAGCAGGAATCAGTTTTGTGGGTCAATGAAAAGCATCTCAACCCCTGAGGCTTGACAAGAGTGCAGGGTACATCTGTGATAATCCTGAAAAACGAAAAAGAACCCCCTGTATCCCAGTCTTTTTGTAGCTTTCCACTAGAATGCAAGTCTGTGTTGTGGGAAGCACGTTCACATAAGCAGATTCTACAGCATCCAGTCAGCAGTAACAGCTCCACTGAATGTGTATTCAGCACTTGCTTGGCTCTGTTGGAAATGGGGGTTTTCATCCCTGTCCTTGAAGAGCTTCTAGTCTCCTAGGATGAGCAGATGATCAGGGCAGAGGATGTAATGCAAAGCATGATGGGGGCTTTTGGTTTTGTTTTCAGACTAGAATTGTGATTTTGTGGAGAGTGAACTCCTGGTGTGGAAACTCCCTCTACCAGTGCAGATTGGTACCCATTCCACAACTTAGAATCTTAGAACGTTTCCTAGGGGCAGCATTGAGGCTTGTTTCCCAGGGTGGCATTAAATGAATTGGCCAGGGATGTACAGACACTCTATGGCAGAGGGAATCACTCGAATCCAGGTTTTTCTGACGGAGAGTATATCTCTCTTCACTTCACAAAATATTCATATTTCACAGTTCATTGTTAGGGTGTTCCAAGAGAAAATGCTAGGAAGGGTTGGAGGGGAAAAGTCATTTTCTAAGTGAGGGGACGGGTGTGGGTTAGGGAAAGTACTTGGAGAAGGTAATATATGAATGAGACTATGTGTGTGTGTGTGTGTGTGTGTGTGTGTGTGTGTGTGAGAGAGAGAGAGAGAGAGAGATTGGTAGTATCTAGAGTCTTTACTATATTGGAACCATTTGCCCAAATGAAGGGGTTAAACTTGGAAAAGGAAATTATTTAACCCTTTGAGACAGTATAGAAAGAGGAGGGGTGGAGAGGAGAGGGGAGAAGAGGAGTATGAATTTGAATATAGAGAGGGATTGGTAGTATCTAGAGTACTACAATGGAACCCTTGATTCAAACGGAGGGGATAGTCCTGGAAAGGGGAATGATTTAACCCTTTGAAACAGGATAGAAGGAGGAGGAGAGGGGAGGAGAAGGGATGGGCGAGTTGAGAGTTGTTCATTGTCTCTATTAAGACATGAATGAACAAGAGAGAAGATTGTAGGAGGGGGGTGGAAAAGAGAAAGCTTAGATAGCCAGATAAAACCAAAGGATTCTGGGGCAGAGAAGGGGGGGTCCCAAAGAGACAGGTGTTTTCTTTGAGATTCCAGCAGCCCTCTTGTTATGTCCTTCTTGCTATCATAATCTAATCTGCCCTGGGTGAAAAGGAGAAATGTAGTGCTGTCCTTGAATGAGATAATAACAGATTTTGACAGATTAATTTATTTTTCACTTGATCTGTTTGTAAGTCCCTTGAGTGCCAATGTGTTCTGCACCAGATGAAAGCCATCTAAGCTGCCCCAGAGATGAACAAGGCTTGCCATATTTATAAATTATATCAAGGGTGTAGTTGACTCATGGGGCAGGAGTTGGTTTCCTGGTCCTGGGACTAGACCTCCCCAGCCCTGTGGATGCTGAATGAATCTATCATTTCTGCAATTCTCATAAAATTCCCAGCTAAGCCGTGGAGTCCACTTGCCTACATCAGCACTCTTGAGCCATTGGACAGATGGGTGTACTGCTCAGTTTGACAGAAAAAGTATGATCTGAGCCCTGCTACAAAGTCCTCTGAATTATAATATCTGGTATTTCTGGAGGGAATTCAAGGTTGATGAAGCATTTTACAGATCTGTTCTCTCTTTTGAACCTCACAATAACCCAGTGAGGCAGATGAGAGAGGTATTTATAGGGGAGATGGATTGGCCCTGTGGTCTTACTGGTATAGGGAACTCCTAGGTAAGGAGACTCCTTTCCCAGTGCTGAGGACTGCTCTGTCCTTCACCCCAGGTAGACACAGAGCTTTGACACCCCTTCTGTTAGTGACTTAAATTCTACAGGTCAGATGTTTTTTCTTTTGTTTTTATCTTCAGCATATAACACAGTGCTCAAAGCATAGTTATTGTTAATAAATGCTTATTGATTGATGGATTATGGTCCCAGATGAAAGAACAGAGGTCTGAGAATTTTCACTGGTTGTGAACCACACAGTCTAGATTATTAAAGCTTATTAAAGGTGGCTAGGTGACTCAGTGGATAGAGGGTGGTCCTGGGATCAGGAAGATGTGAGTTCAAATCCAGCTTCCTATACTTACTAGCTGGACAAATCATTTAACTGCTGTCTGCCTCAGTTTCCTCATCAGTAAAACGGGGGTAGTAATAGCACCTCCCTGGGGTAGCTAGGTGGCTCAGTGAATAGAGCACTGGTCCTGGAGTCAGGAGGACCTGAGTTCAAATGCGGCCTCATACACTTAACACAAAACTAGCTGTGTGACCTTGGGCAAGTCACTGAACCCCAATTGCTCTGCCTTTCCCGTTCAACCCCCCCCCCAATACTAGCACTTCCCTCCCAGGGTTGTTGTGAGGATCAAGTGAGATGATGATTGTGAAGTGTGCCTGGCACAGAGTAGGTGCTTTTTTTGACTAGCTGATTGACTAAGTCATTGAGAGTCTGAATACAGTTGAATACAGCTGCAGAAAGACTGATTTGATTGTTTTTTCTTTGGCTCGGTCCCAGAGGCATGGTGACTAGAATGGAGAGGGGAGTCCTGCTCTATTCTGCCCCCATCAGGTCATATCTAGAGGAGCCTAGCTGTGCTCAGTCCGGGTACCACATTACAGGAAGGTGTTGGACAGTGACTGGAGGACGGTGATCGGAGGCTGTGAGTCTGTAACAGATGAGAATCATGTGGAGGAAATGGGAGGTTTGGCCTAGAGAAGGGCAGACTGGGGAGTGGGCTGAAGGGAGAGTGGGAAAAGACAGCTTCTCTCAAGTTCTGAAGGGCCCTCAGGGGGAAGAAGGATGAGATTTTTATTTTTCCTACTTAACTCAAAGGGCAGCAGCGCCAGGTACGGAGAGGTTGACTTTGGGCAGTGTGTAGCTCAGTTTCCACTCTCCATAAAGGGAGGGTCTGGCATGCAGGGAGCTCCAAGCCCCAGCTCTCAGTCTCTGATGGTACCTTCTGCACAGTGAGTGATGATGGGAGAGCCTTGGCCAGCCTGGGTTTCAGTTTGTTCTAATCAGCTGGACACTCAGTGACCTTGGCTGGGTGCAGTTTGTCGTCACTGCCTTTGGCGTGGAGAGCTGCTAAAATTAAACTGTGCCTCTGGCTTGGAGGAGGGAGGGCCTGGGCCTCATTTGAGAAAATGTGCAGATACTAGGCAATTCACCATGGATGGAAGTTTGTTGTGGAAATGGGTTTCTGCTAATCTCCTTTGGCTAAAAGCGCTTCTGATCAGACCATTTGGGGCTATGCACTCTTGAAAGTGTTCATTAGGACAAATCAGCATGCAGGACTATGCAATCATCCCTCTTAGGCTTGGGCAGTCACTCTCCTAATGGCATTATGACTGCCACTCTGTTTTGGTGGCAGTGACTCGGTTTAACTTTACAATTTTAAAATAAGGGTCAATAATATAAACATTGGAGGTAAGTTAGAGGAGTGAAAGACCAGCCTCTGATACATAAGGGCTTTGAGATCCTGGATATTCCTTCACCACACAATCCTCCAGACATTCCTCTCAGTCTGTGGAGGTTTAGATGAGATAGTAATCTGTGGCATTGGATGGAGTTTCCACACTTGGACTTCCTTGCACAGAAGTCATAGGTTTGGGGGGGAAAAGACACAACTGTACACATATGTGTAGATAAGCATCATTGCACGGTGTACGCATGAAGATACCCACATATGTACATACATAGACATGGTCTATATAGACACATACAGATGGCACACATATCATAAGTGTGCATGAGTATGTGTATGTGTATATTATGTGTGTACATTTGTGTGTGTGCCATACCGTGGTGCTTAGATCTACCTATGGGTGCATGTTCATCTCAAACCTGGGATTTCACTGTGAGCAGCTCCTAGTGTGGAAACTCCCTCTGATGCCACAGATACATATATACATGTGTACATGTATATGTATATGTGTGTATGTATGTACTAGGCATTTTGGAAGAGTGGGGAGAAGGTTGGATTTAGAGGCAAGAAGTCCTGGGCTCAAAATGATTGAATGATTTGTGTTGTTGGAGGGAGTTTCCACTTTGCAGTGAGTTCCTCACATTGATGGTAATGCAGATCTGCATCCCCCAAACACAAGTGATCTAAGTGCATAAATGATCTTTCTTGTCTCCTCTCCCCTCCTTTTAGCTTCCTTTCTTCTCCTCTTCTCTTCATTCTTCTTCTCTTCATCTCCTCTCTTCACACTCTCTCCCACCCACCCTCCCTCTCTTTCTTTCCTTCCTCTTCTCTCTTCCCTCCCTCCCATCTCATCCCCCTTATCTTTGATCCTGTCTCTCCTCCTTTTTCTCTTTCCTCTTCCCCTCCCACTTTCTCTTTCTCCAGATTATCAAATTATTTAATAATTTGCCATTTATATACCCTTAGAGAGCTGCTTGGGACATCAAGAGGCAAGGGGACTAATCCAGGGTCACGCAGCCAGTATGTGTCAGAGATAGAACATGAACCCACATTTTTCTAACTTCAAGACTGACCCCCTCTCCACTCCACCAAGCTGTTTTTGTATGTGTACATATTTGACTACATCCTGTGAGTTCACCTATGAGGTGTATTCTGATGCAACAAAAGTTGTGACTTGATTTTAATAACTGCATCTATGTTCATGTAGCTTGGGGGATTGGTTGAACTCCAGATCTGGCAAATCATTTTGTTGTTCCCTGGACCCCTTCTGCTCCTTGTAAAATGATACTGCTTCATGGAAGTGAATATGCACTTGATATGTTGTTTTTTACTTTTTGGACAGAACTCAGTTTCCTCCTATGTAAAATCAAGATAATACCTACTTTTCTTGCCTCATGGGGCTCGTGTGAGAAGTAGATTGGGAGAACTTGACTGTACCATATAAAAAATGAACAATTGTTGTTTGCTCAGTAAGGCAGGGAAGGAACCCAAGAGTCATTGTCTTTATTTTAAAGATGAGGAAACTGAAGGTCAGGGAGTTTAGATTGTAGTAAGTGAGAACCAGGAACTGAACCCAGCACCTTCAGATGGTGAGGTGGGCAGTCAGATGGTGAGGTGGGCAGTCAGATGGTGAGGTGGGCAGTCTTTCTGCCATGCCCAATGACTTCTTAGAAAAGAACCTGTATTTCTCCCTCATCAGATCCTTTCATTGGGTCATTTCATTAGCTGTTTGTATCTTGAATTTCTTTTTAAGTTGTATCGATAAAGTTTATTTTGACCCTACAAGTCCTTGCCCATCCCTTTTAAAGTACATTTATTAAGTCAATTTATCATCATTTACAAAAGGGAGGCTGTGCCGTTAGTATTTGCATTGTTGTTGTTTGTATCGGGCCCTTGGTGATGCTGTGAGTCATTCAGCAGAAGTCTTCCCCATGGCACAGCCATATTCCATCCCATTCTTGTACCATAATGACTCAGCTATTTCCTAATCTCTGAACAGGTACTTTATTTTCAATTTGTCCTGTCTCAATGATTGCTGCTGGGAAGCCTTTTGGACATATGTGTCTTGTTCCTGCCATCAACCTCCTTGGGGATGTAGTCCCACAGTGGAATCACAAGTGTTGATGGGTATAAATAATTTAATCAGTTTTTCTTAGCACTTCTTGATGATGCCTCAGGGGAATCAAAAGAAGCCATACTCAGATCTGATGTTTTATCACTCCCGGTTCAAGGTTTGATGAGAGGGTTCTTTTGTATTTGCCACTAAAGGGATTAGTCAATTTTCCAAGATGAGAAACTTTCAAGAGCTAACTCCTGTTCAAGTTCTTATAAGAAAACGCCCTATGGGACCTGCATGAGTAAGACAAGTCACTCTGGGTCCTTTTTGTCAGTAATGTAAAACTTCACTTCCTTGTCTTGTGCCTCTGGTATACGTCTGTAAGAGTGATTGTGTGTGTCCAGTGGGGAGAGGTTTGTGTTCCCAGCCAGGGGACTTTAACTCATGACTTTGACCTCATTGGCACTGTTGTCTGTCTACCTACACTGGGTCTTAGTGGGAGAGGTTTGTGGTCATGGGTAAAATAAAACTGCTCCAACCGGGGGACTTCAACCTCTGATTTTGGCTTAATTAGCACTGTATTCTATCTAACTAGACTGACCAGCCAAGCCTGGCACTTTAAGTCACTTACCCCAAAGATCACTTTATTAGGGTTTCCTCTAAGGAGACTTTGCTCACTCGTTGCCTACTCTGAGTAAAGTAGCATGAAATTCCTATATACAACGTGAGAGTGTTTTGGGAAGAAATATTTGCTCAGAAAGAACTTCAGAAGATCACGTCGGTTTAGAAGTAGAAGGGACCCCAGAACAAAGGTTTTTGTCTGTGTCTTTGGCATCAGTCTCAGAAAGTGTGTGGACCTTCCTCAGAATCATGGCTTTGAAGGAAATTCTAAACTTCAGTGAAAGGGAAGTGAAAATGAAGATGGAATTTTTTTTCCCAATCAAGTTCGTGGACCCTCTGAAACCTCTCAGTGAATCTCTTATGAGGTTCATTGACCATAGGGTAAGAACTGCCCTAGAGACTAAATCAGCGCCTATATTTTATATGTAAGCAAAATGAGGCCTAGAGAGTTTAAGGATATGACCCAAACTCATCCACGTAGCAAGCAGGAAAACTGGCAATTGAACCTCCTGCCCCCATTGCCAAATCCTGCTGGTCAGACCCTCAATTCCTCTGCGTATACCTTGTTCCCCCCAATAGAATGTAAACTTGTTGAAGTCCGGAGTTGTTTTTGTCTTGGCATTCTTACCGCCTAGCATCATGTCTGGCACATAATCTGTACATAATTAAATTAAGGCTTTTTGAAATGCCCGTTTTTTTTATTACTTTTTCAATACAAATTGGTGGCCCTGAAGATATTGCATCTCAGAGCGTGGCATCAAGTTTGCACTCTCAGCTGAACACACACTCTCTGATCTTTCAGTCCTGTGGAATCCTCTTCCAGGTTTGAGGGGATCCCTGGGCTGGAGGAGGAAGGGTCATCCTACCATCCAGGGGATAGAGACATCAGTTGTTCCTGGTAGTGCTTTGTGGTGTGTTCCTGCAGTCCAGCCTGCTGGGGCATGGATGACTTACTTGCCAAGCCATCCCTTTTTCCATCCATACTCACAGTGAATGTGACCAAATTCAAAGCGGCCCATGGCCTCTTTGATGATGGCAGAGACTGGCAGATGACTGGCAGAGACCAGAAACCAGCTAAAGAACAGATGTCCCTTTCAGGGTGAAGTGGGTTATACACATATCCTGCCCCCATGTTTCTTGGCACCTCCTTTCATCATCAAAGGCTCTCCCATCATCTGAATAGGCAGCTTGGCCTTCAGTAGGAAAAATACATGGGGGATAAATCAGAGACTGTAATGACCATTACTGACATCTGTTTGCAGTGGCTCACATTAACAATAGGAAGCTGATGCATTTTCTTTGATCACGCCTCAGGGCCTTTTGATGAGCCCACCAGTCAACTGAATTCATGGAGTGGCACAGCATGCTGAGGTCTATATGAGGTGCCATGTTGAATTTCAAAAGTAGCAGAAGGGGAAGGTCTTGCCTATGAGGAGTTTCTGATACCATATGACAGACTGTGGCTCATGCCAACACCAAAGGAAGACGGTACGTAGGAATGAATATGAAAGAATTTTCTGTAGTATCGAAGGTTATATAAATTTTATTTATGTGACATAGAATAAAATTAGGAGCAATCAATCTAGCAACCAGCGTTTCTTTAAGGACTCACAATAATGCCGTACACTTAAGCTGAAGGCAAGGAATAAAAAGAAAAAGGCAGAAATGCTAACTCTGGAGTCTCTGCCCTTAAGAAGATCACATTCTATTGGAACAATGCTGCAAAAAGTTTCTCAAAGAGAAAGGAGAAATGTTGTTTTCTGTGGAACAGCATATTTGTTGATATTCTTGGTGCCCCAAAGTGAACATTTCTGAGTGTGCCCCCTTGCCCATCATTCATTGCCTTGTAGAATTCACTCTGCCCAGATGCTCCTGCAATACTCATTTGGTGTGGAAGTCACCCCGAGTTCTCACAGCCCATGGGAGAAGCCTGGGAGCTCTGATAGGTTCAGTCACAAATGTTGTCCAAGGATGGATTGGAGTGAGTTGTCTCTTAGCTCTTTTCTTAACTCTGAGGTGACCAGTCTGGATAAGTCCAGAGAAGACCATCATCAGACCTTCTTCGGTCATTGCAGCTCTCAAAGACTGTCTAACAAATCACAGGAGAATCTGTGTGGGTAGAGAGGGTATCTGCACTCCCCAGGTCCTGGACCCCAGCACGGCAGAGTGGGAGTCGGGAGGATCTGGTTCTGAATCCCCCAAAGGTGCTGGTGTGATCCTGGGCAGGTAATCCAGTCTCTTATGCCTCAGTCTTCTCTTCTGTAAATGGAGTGAGGTGGAATGGTCATGGGTCCCTTTCACACTCAGTCTCTGGCCCTGTGATTGCTGAGAAAGTTCTAGAATGCTTCAACAGATTTGTGTACTTTGTGTGGCATATATGAGTGGCAAGGAGGTAAAGCGCTGAGTCTGGGCTCAGGGAGACCTGAGTTCAACATCAGCCTTAGATACTTGCTAACTATTTGACCCTGGGCAAGTCACTCTTGACCTTTATTGACCTTAGTTTCCTCATGGGGATAAGAAGAGCACCTACCTCTCCCAGTTGTTGTGAAGACCATATGAGATGATAATTGAAAAGCACTTAGCTCAGTGACTGGTGCATAGAAGGTGCTCTATGAATGGCATCAGTCCAGGTACTGTGGTGGGCCCTGGGAAGGCAGAGACAAAACCGAAGGCCTCAGGGAGCTTACGTTCTATCGAGGGAGGGCAAGTACGCCCAAATGAAGGAGTACGATTGATCTATAAAATGAGCATGAGATTTCACAAGCTCAGGGTTGTCCCTGACTCTTCCATTTCTCATACCCCGTTTCCAGTGTCATCAAGTCTTGTTTCTTTCTCTGCAACATCTGTCTCATTGCTCACCTTCTCTCCATTCACACAGCCACCACCCTAGTTAAGGCCTTCATCACCTCCTGTCTGTCTCCACCATAGTCATTTTCCTAAAGTGCATGTCCAACTGTCATCCCTTGCCTCACTCGATAAACTTTGGGGGCTCACCATTACTTCTAGGGTAAAATATAAGTTCTTCTGCCCTTGACGGCTTGGTCCCAACTGCCTCTCAGTCTTGTGATGCGATATTCTCCTCTATACACTCCAAAGTCCAACCAAACTTGCCTTCTTTCTTCCTTCTATGCAACTCTCTCTGGATGTCTCTATATCCTGACTTTGGCTCTTTGTAGCAGTTGTTTCCTATGCCTACAATGGACCTCTTTCTTACCTCCTCACTTCCGTGGCTTAGAATCCCCTTGTACTCCTCAAGGGGTAGGAGGTAAGACTCCTCTGGAGGATCACTTTCCATATCATGCCTTTCCTGGTCCACTGGCTGCTAGTGTCTCTCTCCTACACCTGCATATAACAGTGTTGTCTCCCAGGGTAGGCTGTTAGCTCCTGGAAGCCAAGGCTTATTTCAGATTTTCCTTTGTCTCTCCAGTACCTGGCCCATGGTAGGCATCCCTGTTGATTGATTGATTGTTTTCTGGTTAATTTTCCCTCTTCCTTTTTGCTTTTCTACCTCATTTCTGTCTAAGTGCCAGTTGATGCTTCCCATCTTAATTTCTTTCCTACCTTCTCTATCTCAGATCTTCGACCTTTCTTGTATCTCTAAATTTTGACACTAAATGTCCGTCAGTTAATCAATACTTTACTCCTTTTCCAATTCTGGGGAACATAGCTAATGATTAAGGCACAGCTGAACAATTTGGAAGGGCAGCTAGGTGGTGTGGTAGCTAGAGTGCTGGACCTGGAGTCAGGAACACTCAGCATCTTGAATTCAAATCTAATCTTAGCTACTGACTAGCTGCGTGACCCTGAACAAGTCACTTAACCCTGTTTGCCTCAGTTTCCTCATCTGTCAAATGAACTGGAGAAGGAAATGACAAACCACTCCATTATCTTCCAAGAAAACCATAAATGGGGTCCTGAAGATTCGGATATGAATGAAATGACTGACCAACAATTTGGGTGATATTCTCCACTGGATATAGTCTCATAGATATGGGTACTCCTTTCAGCTATGCAGATGACCCATGCAAGGCTACCTGTCCTGTGTGATGGATGATCTCTGTTTTCTAGAGGACAGCCCAGCCTCATAGGCTCAAGGCTCACCACTTCTTAGTGAATTCTTAGGCCATAGATACCCATGAACTTAACATGATATTAAGAATAATGTCAGTATAATAAAATTGAGTGTGTGTTCATCTGTGTCCAGGCATGCAGTGGGAACTGTTTTAATGATAACTCCTGTTTCTATAGTCCTTTTAAGATTCACAAAGAGAATTTCTCAAGGTGAATATGCTGATAACATTATTCCCAATCTACAGATAAAGAAACAGAGAGGGTAAGTGACTGTCCTGGGATCACACAGCTAGAAAACATCAGAGGTGTGATTGGAACCAAGGCTCCTGACTTCCAAACACTGTATCAAGTACACCATAGACCAATTAAATTCTAAGTGAGACTCACTTGAAGAACATGTTGACCACCAAAGGAGTAACTATATCCAAAGCCAACCATTATATAATGCTTGACTTAGAAGGACCCTAAGAGTAACTTACAAGAGCTAATCAGAGCAGAATAGGAAGGTGCCATCAGCCAGGCAGGTAGGTATGGATTGTGTAGGGTAAAGATCAGGGGTGATACAAACTTTATTTCATAATAGAAAATAGCAGTGTGAAAGGGAAAACAATAAAACCTCAAATGATTATAATTCGTATTTATACGGCGCCTCCCACCCAAGAACTTGAAGATCTTGACAAGTATTAAATTAATTCTAGGTAACAAGCTATCATTATCTGCAGTCTTTCCATGAGAAAGAACAATAAGCCTGTGGTTCAACAAGTGTTGGAGAGAGGGGAAGGCAATTTTCACTCCTCCAAAGTATAAGGAGAAAATGGGAGCCATGTTTCATAAAGATGGGCTCGGTATTGATGTTACTATGCCTTCCATTTCATTATCCAAGGCATTGTGTCACATGGGGTGGATGTGTATGTAGGGTGGGGTCACAGGGTTTTCTTGGCCCCAGGGGTGTATGTCATGGGTGGTCATGGCTTTTGTAGTTAGTCAGCAGCTTAGAAGAAAAGGGAGCTGAGAATCTGGTAGTGAGGGGTTGGAATGAATGGCCTCTGGGGTCCCTTCCAGCTCCAAATTAAGATCATATAACTACTATGACCTGGAGCTGTCCATCTGTTCTAACCCCTTCATTATACAAAAGGCTCTCAGAGATGAAGTGATTTATGCACCATCCCATGGAAGAACATGGAGTTAAGCAGGAGCCACTGGGCAGAGAAAAAGTAAAATCATCTTTGTCCTTGAGGGGCTTGCATTCTATTGAAGAAAAATATGCTTAAAATCAATATATGCAAAATGCACACAGAACATTCAGTATAATTTTGGCAAGAACCGAGAAGGGGGTGACAATTCTAGCCTCTTGCTTCCTCATATCAATTGTATTATTAAGAGCTGATGTTTCTATAGGACATTATGGTTTCTATGTGATTTGATCCTACCTATAATTCTATGAGATAAAGTGTGATTATAATCTCCATTTCATAGATCAATAAACTGAGTCAGGTCAACAAGTCAGCAAGAATTTGTGGAGCCCCGACTATGTGCCAGGCCCTGTGCTAAGTTCTGGGGGTACAGGGAAAAGCAAAAGATGATCCCTGTTCTCAAGGAGCTCACAGCCCAGAGAGGGCAAGTGATTTGTTCATGGTCACACAGCTATTGACTGATATGACACTGTCACCTGAAAGGTTCCCTTGGTGCTTTCATGCCCCCGGCTCAGTGCCTGGCCCATAGTTGGTATTTAATAATTGCTTATTTATTAATTAAGGTAAGCATTAGTTTTGACTTTAAGTACAGTACTGTTTGTAGATGGCACTTTCTGTAACAGTGATCGAACCTCGTTAGCCTCTGGATTGCCTTTGTGATCCTAGTGCCAAACAAATAGTTGATACCTTAAAAGTGATTTTTGGCTGATTGAATTATTCCTGTTGTGGCATGCTCTTTGGATAGGTGGCCCATCCTAAAGGAGCTTCAAAGCATGAGAAATGGAAAGTGATTTTAGTAGGGCACAAAGAAGGAATTATTTTGTGCAAAAGACTAAGGTATGTGCATGTATGTGTTCATGTGTGTATATGCATGTGTGTTTATGTGTGGGTGTGGGTGTGGGTGTAGAGCATCCTCCTGCTGTTTGAGAGAGGAAGAAAGAGCCGTGCCTGGTGGGACACATGCATTAGATCAGGGCTGTGCAGTTGCAAAGCGCTTTCTTGTTATTCTGAACCATCGCTCTTGTTGCCATTAATCATACCACACTTGAGGTTCTGCAGCTACAAGGACACATGATGTATGACCAGGGTTGTGACCAGGTTGGGGAGGAGAAGGGGGAGGGAAGATTGTTCAGTGTTTGTTCTTCCCCAAAAGATGCATCATGACTCAGTGAATGTAGGGATGGCATCAATTCCAGGGGTTCCCTATTGCCCCCAAGATTAAGTAGAACATCTATTTGGCTTCTAAAGCCTCCTATTATTTGCCTTTGTTCTCCTTTCTCCTTACATCTCCTCATGTCCTCTTTGATCTAGAGACTCTGACCTCCTTGCTATTCCTCACTCCAGCTCTCAACCTCAGGCATTTCTCCCCCCCTTCTTCCTCTTCCTTCTTCTCCTCCTCCTCCTCCTCTCTTTCTCTCTCCTTCTCTCTTCCTCCTTCCCTCCCTCCCTCTCTGCTTTCTAACCTCTCTGCCTTCTTTCAGGCCTCAGCTAAAAGCCTGTCCTTTACAAGAGTCCTTTCTGTGTCCCCCCTTAATGCTAATGCCTTCCCCATGTTGATTATCTCCAAAATATCTTGTACATAGCTCATTTGTATATAGTTGTTTGCAAGCCAGTGTCCATATTAGGCTGTGAGCTCTTTGTAATTGTCTTTTACCTTTCTTTGTGCGCCCAGTGCCAAGCATAGTTCTTGGCACATAGTAGGTGCCTACTCAATACTTGTTGACTTGGCTTGACTTGGAGCCTGGAAGACAGGCTCACTGGCACCCTGCTGGTGGACCCATGAGTCCATTTGCCTCCTACTAGAAAAGTCACTATCTGTAAGCCTTTTACCCACCAATCTAACTAGTGGACATAGATCCCCCCAAAAAGGTCAGAGGAAAAGGAAAGGTTCTCACAGATGCTAAAATAGTCCCGACAAGTGCTTTTTGTTATCGAATTAGAAGCAGAGTGGGTGTCTGTCAGCTGGGGTATGACTGAACAGACTATGGTTCGTGAATGCAGAGGAATAATATTGCACCATAAGAAATGATGATGGGAAGATGAGGAAATTCAGGACTGGAGAGAAGAATTAAATGGCCCAGGAAGCCCTATATTTAGTGTCTGTAAGCCCTGAGGATGGAAGAGTGTTGGTTTGACTCCACAGGCTAACTGCCAGGAATGTCCTCCTTATATAGGGAGGCATGTGAGCAGGACTATTCGGAAACAGCCTCCAAAGGTGCCAGACTCCATGGCAGACACGCCCACCCAGCTTCAGCTTCTGGACATTCTGGTGCATTGATCTCCAAGCCTGAGCTAGGCTGGGCTATAGGGCTAGTCCCTGGAGAAAGTGTTCTGTTCTGTAAACAGTCTGGGTCCTCGAGACCATTTGTAGCACGCTGTTTACTTCGCAAACTCCCAGAGGAATCTTTGCTTTATCAAAAGAGCTGTTTTTCCCAGATAGCCTGGCCAGCAAGTTCAAGGTCAGATCTTCCTGGCCAGTTGTCCTTTTTTTTTTTTTTGGTTTTCCTTTTTTCACTGGAAAGGAAGCCCAGGGATGGCCAGCAGATCCGTTGGAAGTACCAGCAAAGTTCCTTCCCAAATGGAAATGCTGGAATCATTGATGACAAGCCAGAGGGGACCTCAGTCACTGTCTGTCCCATAATCTTATTTTATAAAAGCAGAAACAGCCCAGGGAAGGAAATGGATTTTCTCAATCTCACACACATAGGAAGAGACAGAAGTGGGACCCGAGTCCAACGCCTGCCTCTGCCTGCTACGCCATGTGGCTGTGTGTTCTGGTTTGTCCTTCCTTTGTCCCTAGAAGATGTCCCTCTCCCCACAAACAAAAATATAATCAACACAAAAATGGTCACAAAAAGGATCTGGGAGATCCCAATCCCCTTAACTCCACTTCTCTTTGAAAACAGGATGAGACTGGGAAGCCAGGACACTACCAGTGGCAGCTTTGCTGGGCCTCACTCTCTCCAACTATAAAATAGGCTTGGGTGGTCTTTAAGTACCTTTCCCCTTCTAACAATCTAGGGTAATAGAGATGGACATTAGATCCTAGAGCTAGAGGTAGGAGAGATCTGAAAGCTCTCATTGAATCCTCCCCAATTTTCTGAATCATTAGCCAAGGTCCTGAGATGAAGGGACCTGTGTGGGGTTACACAGGGTAAGTGGCAGAGCCAGAATTTGGACTCAGTTCCTGTAGCTGCAAATCTTGTGTTCTTTCCTCAACACCAGTCAGCAGCACCTTAGTCACTGAATTATCTGGTAATGTCTTTTTTAAAAATAAAATCAGATTTTAATTAATTAAATTAGACTTTAGTTAAACTCAGTAGTTTATTAAGTGCCTGATATCAAGTAACTGTGGTGAATCCCTGAGGGCACAGAAGCCCAAGAAAAATGTCCTGCTCTTCAGCAGCTGATGGAGACTCAGTTGGCAGGAAGCTGTGATGGCTTTGGACACACCTTTGTCACGAGGCCACATGCAACATTTCTTTGGTCATATTGTTTATAGCAAATGGTACCCAGTGGAAGCACTGGTGATGCTGTGTGCCCGATGCTATTGCTGATCATACCCTGTAAAAGTCTTTGAGGTACCTGGGGGTTGCTGCACCAGAGAATGGCAAGCACCTCTACTACTGGTGATTCATTTTATTTATTCATCAAAAAGTGTTGATGGAATCCTAGTGGTCAACCCAATTTAGAGATCATGTGGACTGGTAGCGGAAGGACTTCATTTGGAGACAGGACGGCACTGGGGTCAAATTTCACCTCAGCTGCTACTAGGTATGTACTGATGGAGATGTCACTTACTTTTCTCTGGGCCTCAGTTTCTTCATCTGAAAATGGGAGGCGATAGTACCTATAAGACTCTTGTGAAAAGCAAATATCTTATATATACATCTGCACAAGTGTGTGAATAAAATAATGTATCTATTTAATTAATACATTTATTTACTATTTTAATTAATAATATTTAATAACTTATATATTTATCTTACAGATATAATTTTGTATACTCATATTTTTTATATATTTATATAACATATTTCTATAATTTATATCATATTGAATATAATTACATTTATTTATAAGTTTACATAAAATGTGTATGTATAAATACATGTATAAATAAAATATATTATACAATTTACAGATTATACAGAGTATCCCAAAAATGTTAGTGTGATTTCAAATGATTAAAGTTTAAAACCTCGCTAAGACTTTTGGGACACCCTATGTAATATTATGTAATGTGTATAAAATTTGGCCATCTAGATACTAGTTTCTTATTGTTATTCCACAGTAATGTAGCAAACCCCTGTGATGGAGTGTATTAGGTGCTGGGAATAAAAAAGATAGATGTAATGTATGGTCATAGTCCTGAATTGGGGAAGGCAGGACAGAGAATTTTCCGTGTGAATTCCTCTGACACACGCTGGGCTGGTGGCTGTCACCCTGGGCAAGCCCCTGAATTTTTCAAGCTCCCAGGCAATTCCCAAAGACTATTAATTAAGCAGAGTTGTTCTTTTTTAGTGGAGGGAATTTCCACACCAAAAATTCCCATTGCTGATGAAATCACAGGTGTTGGGAGGGAGTGGGAAGTGTGACTATTAAGTGTCACATGTGTCATAGTTGCGGACCTGGGGAAAACCTCTGAAACCAGTTAGTCCAACCAATTCACTTTATAGATCAGAAAATTGAGGCCTGGGGAGTTTTAAAAATTTACTATTAAAACTTTCAATTAACAGTCTGCCACCTCTACTTGAAAAACTAACAAAACCCTTTCTAACAAATACACTGTGTATATATGCATGTGTATGTATACCATATGTGTGTATATACACACATGTAAAAATCAAGCAAATCAAGTTCTTTATTGGGCCCAGGGTAGTGAACTGAATTAGGATCCTTGCTGTAGAGCTGGAAAGAACCCCCAAGAAACCATCCAGTCTAACACCTTCATTTTACAGATGAGCAAGACTGAGGCTAATTAATTTTCTATTTATGTTTTCCCTTGTCCATTCTTCTTCTCTCTGCTAGTCTCAGCAAACGAGTGTACTGAGAGGACGAGTGTGGAAGGAGGGGTCAGGACCTGGGGAGGCCTGTCTTTGTTCCTTAGATTTACCAACAGTGGTTTTCACCCTCCAGCTGGACGCTCTGCTAGAAGGTTCTAGAGGGGGTAGGAATGGTCTTCCCACATAACAGGCTCCATGTCCTATCATGCCAATTTCAACATTCCTCATTTTCTCAAACTGAATTCCCAACTGAATTTGCCAGTGGGGAACTAGATTGCAGCAACAGGGCCACAGAGGGGAGCTCAGGAGGGCACATTTTTTTTCAGAATTCTCTTTCCAGGTTTAGGAGTCCACAGCAAATGGCAACACTGTTCACATTAGCCAGGACTGAGGACCAGGAAGGAGGTGTGGCTCAGGTGTCATAGGAAGATGGGCCAGCTATAAAGGAGGTTCAAGACGGCATAGGAATGTGGGTTTAGCATGTTTATAATGGCTTGATTCCTAGTCATGGGCTTTGCTATAGCAAGCAGCCTTAGCAAGGTATAAAGGAGGAGCAAAATATGGCTGAAACTGGATGGAATTTAGATCCCTGGGTTTGGATCCTATCTTTAGTGCTGCTCAACTGTGTGACCATGAAGAAGTTACTTATCTTTTCTGAAGTTCATTTTCATCATGTGCAAAAAGAGACCATACTTACCATACCTGCAACCTAGGGTTACTATGAAGAAAGTATTTTGTGAAACAAAGTTTGACCTAAATGCAAGTCTGGTAAAGACTCTAGAGGGGAAAAGGGTTCCTATGAATAATAGAAGACTGATATTGCTCCATCCATCCATCCATCCACTCATCCATCCATCCATCCACTCATCTGTCCATCTACTCGTTAATTATCCCATTTATCCACTAATTCATCCATTATATTCCATCCTTCCATCTGTTTATCCATCTATCCATCTACTCATTCATCCATCCATCCTCTTATTCATCCATCTATCTATCCAGTTAACTCACTTATTCATCCCTTCATCCATCCATCCTCTTATTAATACATTTCATTCTATCAATCCATTTATCCATCCATCCATCATCCATCCATCCATCTATCCATCCATCTATCCATACATTTATCCATACATCATCCATCCACCCATCCACCCACCTATCCTTCCATCCATCCTCTTATTAATACATTTCATTCTATCCATCCGTTTATCCATCCATCCATCCATCCATCCACTCATCCATCCAGTCAATAGACAGTGATACGTTCATGACAGAAACAGAAATGTTTTGAAGGTCTCAAGATTCATCTTTCCCTGTCTAGTAAAAGCAAACTTATTGGATGTTTGATATGAGTTAGCATCACTGATGGAAAATGCCGTTCTTATTTTCTGAGACTAACAGCATCAAAATGATTTGGGAACATGCTAACTGTGGCCATTGCTTGAGCCTATTTTCAAAAGCATTTGTCTTGGGTGCTGAGTTTGAAGCCCCCCTTAAACTGGCTTGAGGCTCTTCTGGAAACATTCTTTCCCCTTCCCTGGCTCTTTTCTTGCCTTGCTTCAGGCCTCTCTTATTCCTTATCTGTTAAACAGAAGCTTTCGTAAAAAAAAAAAAAATTCTGTGATCATTCATCTTTTCGTAAAGCCTACACATACCAAATCGTGTGTAGGCAGAATTCTCCTGCGCTGGTTCTTTGAGTCTGTGTAATGAGGAGCAATCACTGGCATTCTGTCACTCCCTGAGAGCTAGGACTATTTGTACTGTGACTTAGAGACGGCTGTGAAAAGAGTGTGAGCATGCAGGGAGGGGGCTTTCATTGTAATTCTAGCACCTTTGCAAACCACAAGATAAAAAGAGCCTTCTGTGAGGCTTCTAAATGAACATGCAGCCAAGCTTTGTTCAGGCTGAAGAGGAATGAGATGTCTGAGGCTTCTGCTTCTTAATATGTGTGAAGGCTGATGGGTAGAAATGGGCTTCTTTGCAGAGAGGCTGGGTGGGAGGGGCTGCCCAGTGTATTTCAGTCAGCCCTTAGCATGGTGCCTGGGACATGGTAGGTTGCAGAGAATGTCTAGAATGATGGGAATATTGGATAGACTTGGTAATCATGGGTTGTGTGTTTGTGTCACCTCCTACCTGTGTGACCTTGGAAAAATCCCACCTTTTCTGGAGAGCAATTCCACATCTGAAAAGGGAATGGTTTGCACTAAAAGATGCCTTCAAACTTTAAATCTATGACCGTATGATCACAGACACTTCCTTTCCATTTAAAGTCCATTTAATAAGCACCTATCATGCGCTAGGGACTGTGCCAAGTGCTTTAAAATGGTCTCATTTAATCCTTACAGCTACCCCAGGAGGTAGATGTTTGATTATTACCCCAATTTTACAGTTGAGAAAATGGAGACAAATATAGGTTAGGTGACTTGCCCAGGGTCACACAACTAGTGAGTGTCTGAGCTGAATTAGAACTCAAATCTTCTTGACTCCAAGTCCAGCATTCTGCTGCACTATGGCTCCACCTAGCTGCCTAACTGGCTGGGCAAGTGCTTAACCTCTCCAACCCCAATGTCCTCATCTGTAGAATGGAGATAATAATCATAGTGTTATTCTGAAGCTTTAATAAAATTATGCTGCTAAAGTGCTCTTTGCAAATCTTCAAGTGCTATAGAAATATAAATTGTTATTTTTAAATTATTTTTTCCCATCTTTTTAATGGTGGTGGAGTATGGCAGGGAGAGAGATGTGACTTGTCACTATTCTGGTATTAATCTTTTCTATTGAATTATAAAGGAATCATGGAGAAAACAACTGCTTTCAGTAGCTAAATAAAATATTCTTGTAATTTTTGTCATCATTTTCCTTGATGCTACCTGTGATTCTGCTTGCTAGGGAGCTTCCAGTAAGGAAACTCCTGCCAATTCAAATCAGTACTTTCTCTTCAACTTGGTCCTGGAGGATTGCCAGGAGCCCTGAGAGAAGTGACCAATGGAGCCAAGGTCAGAAGGAAAACAGAAACTGAGAAGAAATTATATAGACAGTTTATCAGAAAAAGTTCTCATATCAAAAATATATAAAGAAATTTGTCAGATCTATAAGAATATGAATCATTCCCCAAATGATAAATGCTAAAAGAATATGAATACACAGTTTTTCTTTTATTTTTAAAAATATTTTTAAATTTGTCTTCTTGTTTACATCATTCATTTCATTACCTTTTTGAATTACAAATTTTCTCCCCGTCTTGGCCCTACCTCAACCCTAAAAGAGCAATCCCACTGTAAAGCCCCTCCCCTGCCCTGCTCTCTTACTTTCTGGTAGGGCAAGGAGGGTCTCCCTATCCCAGCCCTTGTATATCTTAATTCTTAGTTGCAGGTATTGCAGAACTTTAAATTCTAGATGCTTTCTATTCCTCCCTTGTCACCCACCCCCACTGGAAGGACAATCAATTCAATACAGGCTGTGGATGTGTGATTACAGGACATCTTCATAGTGGACATATTGTGACAGTGGTTATCTGTCTCTCCTTCCTATCCCTCCCCCACCCTTGTTCTGTTCTCTACCCTGTCCCTGTCCCTGTCCCTTTACTGAAGTGTGTGCTTTCAGCATCCCT
>CM053599.1:13645363-13718802 GCA_028646575.1 Pseudocheirus occidentalis | reverse complement strand
GGCTCCCAGACTGCTGAGAAGAGCCCCACCTGCTGAGCTGCCTGTAGCAAGAGATGTGCTTTCTGTCTTTTGGAGAGTTTTGGAGCTTGAAAATCTGTTTAGAGTCCCATTTTATGAGTTTTTTTAGCATGTTTGTGTGGGAGCTGTGGAGCTTTGCTGCTTCTATGCTACCATCTTGGCTCCGCCCCCTGGAATTACTCTTTTAACTACATAATTATTTGTTTATTCTTGCCTTTGGGTTGTAGCAAGTATATTTTTAATTTCTGCAGAAAAATGGCATCCTCTTAAGTGGTTTTTGTTGAGGTCTTATGACTAAACCTTATCTTGATGCTGAGAAGGGTCCATGGTTTTGTCATTGTGAGCAACCCCTCCACTGAAGTATAACAAGCCTTCTGTGTCTTCACCTGGATGCTGGAAGATTTGTATCCTTTTCTCTCCCATAAACCCTCTGAAGAAAACATTCCTGTCTATCCAACATTCCAGAAGCTTGTCTCCTGCTCTTCTAGCACCTCAGGAACATGGACATTTCCCCTGAGCCATCTCTTATTCTTATGACATTGCAAGCCTAACTTCTCCACCAGTGTCAGACATGCTCAGTATCCTTCTTTAAAGTCTTCTCACACATCATTATCACCACTACCACCATCATCAGTGTCATTTATTACCCATTGTGCTGTCTTCTCACTTCTCTGGTCACCTTCTTCCATGGTTCCCAACATCACTGAGAAGCTATTGGCATAAAGCTGCAATTGGCTTTTGCAATAACGGATAGTTTTGGAGGGCTAAAAACTCAAAAGTTCCCCAAATCCAAACCAAACCAATCTCCAGTTCAATTCTAGGTCCATCTTATTGTTCATTGTGATACTTGCTCAAGACACACGTATATTGGCCTAACTCATTGGACTTCTTCTCTTGCTTTATGCTGCAGCCTAGGAAATTTGTATTTTCATCTACTTTGTTTATCCAGTATGGATACTTAGATTATTATCTTTTGCCTGTTTGTGAAGTTCTCTAACAAAAATTTGTAGTTGTCCGTGTTCAATGTGACTGATACTATTCCATTGCTGGAACACTGTAAGACTTTGAGCACCAATAGAAAATGCTTTTTTTTGTATTATCCTTACATAAAATATCTTCCATGACATTGAAGATCTTGTGTATAAACATTGATCTCACCATTTTCAGATCCATCTTATGCTAATATTCAGCCTATTTTTAATCAAATGGTGCTTGCGTACATGCATCTCTCAAGGAATCTTGTATGATTTTGATGATAGTGTCTCTCTGCCCAGGTTGTTGTGAAGATAATATAAGTAAGATACTTTGCTTAGCTTTTCCTGTGAGAGCTGTCTTATTGAGGAGAGCCAGATATTTCCTTAAAATTGTCAAACAGTGAATGTAGAGTAATATTATCCTCTATTTGCCTCTCCCTTAGCTATGTGACTTTAATCGTGTGGTCCACTGTGGTGAGCCGTGTGTTAATGACTGTATTCCCTTTGAACATTGTTATGGAGGTTGGTCTTAATGTGTATAATGGATGATTCTCAGAAATGAGGTTTTTTTTAAGTATCCATGGATCTCTTGATTGTTGTTTTCCCCTCAATAGAAGCAAAGTGAATGTTTTTTGTTGTTGTTGTTGTTCTTTTTGACTCTTGCTCTCTTTGGAATTCCCTGTGGATCGATCCTTAGGGCTGTAAGTTTGGTTTGCCATCCACATTAATTTGCCTGGAGATGCCCAGTAACTCTTTCCAGCCTCTTCCTTTCAGTGCCACCATGTTTATCCCTTCTTCACGTTGTCTATCATATGCAGAAACAGTGGAGCCCAAAACATGTGTTTATACCATTGCTTATGAAAATGGATCAGTGTCTGATTGCTGTCAGATCTGTTCCATTTTGCATGGCTTTTTTTACCTCCTGATTTAACATCAACCATCAGAAGATAATCTGCAGGCTCTCTGGCTCAGCTTGACTTCATACAAACCCGTCTGCAAGTTTGTCTTTCCAACTGCACTTTGGGATTTAGTACATTATTTTAAAATAGGGTTTTAGTGTATTTAAACAGACAGGTTGGTTTGGATGCTCTGTGACCTTACACAATGCTTCCTTCCTTTTTTTCTTTTTTTCTCGATTGGTATTTGATACTGACTTGATCCGATTATAAATCTGGTTTACTGAGAAATATGGTACATTCAGGAAGATGTTTCTCTAATCCTAATTTCTGCCAAAGAGGCTTATCAGTTTTCCTAGCATTTCTCATATGAAATGGAATCCTTCCCCCTAGCTGCAACTTCCTTGTGCCTTTAATTTCAAATCAGAATGTTAACACGGATATCACATTATCACAGAATTTCTGGGTTGGAAAGAACCTTCTAGACAGATCGAGACCTAAACTAGGATCTCCTTGATGGCACTAGACAAGTGGTCATCTGGTCTTTGTTTCAATATCTTTAATGCTTTAATACCTTTAATAATGATGTCTTTACTTTAATAGCTTTGTCGCCTATTGTTTCTGCAGGTAGCCAATGGCTTCTGCTTTTGGAGTTGTAATTTTTGGGAATTTCCTGCCCCCCCCCCACCTCATTTCAGACCTGTATGGTTTTAGTATCACCTCAGCTTTTTGGTGATTGAACAAAGGCTAAACATTGAAATTATGAAGAGTTAAAAATCGTGAAAGAATGGATTAAAAAAACACAAACCTATGTTTAGAGTTCATGATGTGCTGGCTGTTACACTAAGAATTAGGCAATGTGTGTGTGTGTGTGTGTGTGTGTGTGTGTGTGGGTGTGTGTGTGTGTGTGGGTGTGGGTGTGGGTGTGGGTGTGGGTGGGTGTGTGTGGAGGGTACAAATATGAAAATGAGCTAGTCCTTGCCTGTTAGGAATTTATGTCCTAAAAGAAGCAAACAACAAATAGAGGCCAGAAGAGGCCGGGGAAATATGTTTCCATCGGGGGAGTCACAGTCATGGTAAGGGGAGTATTCTATTTGAATTTAAGAAGATTTGAGTTTGAATCCTGCCTCTGACCCTTAATGGCTGTGTAACCCAGGCAAGTCATCTAATCTGAGATTCATTTCCTTGGCTGTAAAATGGCGATTACATGATCTGCCTCCAAGGCAGCTGAGAGAATCAAATGGCATTCTCATTGATCGCTTTGCAAACCTTAAAGTGCTATACAAATGTTAGCTATCATTTCCCTAATAACACTTTCAGGTCCTCGGTTAGAATCACTCTGTTCAATTGATTTTCTCTCCAAGTAACACAGGAGTTATTAAACAAGAGTTAATATAATTTTCTTGTAAGCGACTATGGGGTAGGCAATGGCTCTTTAATTTTCCATTTGTGCATGAATGCTTAATAAGCAGTCTAATAATTTCAACAATTTTCTCCTTTCACTGGTGCTTCGTCACTCTTGAAAAGTGTCCAATGTAGTCCTCTCTTGTTCAGCCAGCCAAGATGCCAAAAGGGAAGAAGGCCAAGGAGAAGAAGGTGATTCTGGCTCCTGCTGTAGTGAAGAAGCAGGAAGCCAAGAAAGTGGCCAATCCTTTGTTTGAGAAGCGTCCCAAGAACTTTGGCATTTGTCAGGACATCCAGCTCAAAAGGGACCTTACTCAATTTGCCACATGGCCTCTGTACATCAGACTGCAGCATCAAAGGGCCATCCTTTTTAAGCATTTGAAGGTTCTGCCAGCAATTAACCAGTTCACCCAGGTTTTGGATTGTCAGACAGCTACTCAACTGCCTAAACTGGCTCACAAGTATAGACCAGAGACAAAGTAAGACAAGAAGCAAAGGCTGCTGGTTCGGGCTGAACAAAAGGCTGCAGGCAAAGGAGATGTCCCCACTAAGAGATCACCTGTCCTCAGTGCAGGTGTTAACACTCTTACTACCCTGGTAGAAACAAGAAAGCCCAGTCGGTAGTGATTGCACATGACGTGGACCCCATTGAGCTAGTGGTCTTCCTACCTGCCTTGTGCTGAAAAATGGGGGTTCCTGACTGTATTATCAAAGGTAAAGAGAGATTCAGTCACTTAGTTCACAGAAAGACCTCCATGAGCATTGCCTCACAGAGGTTAACCTTGAAGAAGGGAGCCCTGGCTAAGGTGGTGGAAGCCATCAAAACCAATTATAATGACAGATATGATGAGATCTGTTGTCACTGGGGTTGCAATATTCTGGTTGTGAAATCGGTGCCTCATATAGCCAAGCTGGAAAAGACAAAAGCTAAGGAACTTGCAACCAAATTTGGTTAAATGTATGTTTGAATTTTCCCTACATAAAAATAAAAATTTAAACCAAAAAAAAAAGTGTCCAATGTAATGTCCATCTAAAAGGAATTAGATTTATTCTACCATGTATATATAATTGAAGCAAATGCAGTGTATTTATTTTTCAGCATTTATTTTTATGTCTAGAAGGAGTTGGGAGAGGTTTCAGAGTGGAAGATTTTAGCTGAATGTAAGGATACTTCTCCTCTCAGTGAACTGCTTTAGACATGAAAAGGTCCTTCTCAAGCAGGAGTGACATCATTATCACAGGGGATTCCAGGGGTGGGGTGACTGGAGAGACATTCCTGAGAGATAATCAAGGGCGGTTTCTTTTTAAACATGGATTTGGCTAGATGACCTTAGGCCTCTTGTCCAGCCCCTGTGGCTTACTCTGCTCCTAGGGTAACCTGGCTTAGTGTATTGAGTGCTAAATCCAAGGTCAGGAATACTTGGATTCTAATCCTGCCTCTAACACTTACCATGTGACCAGAAGCAAAGCATTTGAACTCTGAGCCTCTATTTCTTCTTCTATAAAGTGGGTATAATAACACCTGTCCTACCCAACTCATAGGGTTCAATTACATTTAACAAGAATTTACTAAGTGCCTTTTATGTGTCAGGTGCTGGTGATATAAAGACCCAAAAGTGACTGCCTTTGCCCTCCAAGAATTTACATTTTACAAGGTTGTCAGGAGGTTTGAATGAAATCCATTATAAAGAGGAGTGAGGTGGAATGGAGAAGGCACTTGTAGATTACTTACTATGGGCTAGGCAATTTTGCTTTGCAAACTTTGAAATATGGTGTATCAGCTTTTGTTATTATAAAAATTGTTACCAAATGCATTCCCAGCCTCACAGAGTTCATTTTATAGTCTCATCAAAGAAGGGAGTCATGTTTCTAAGAATTAGAATTATAGATACACATATTAATGAAAAAGCATTCAAGTGCTTACTAAGGGCCAGGCCCTGTGCTAAGTGCTGGGATGAGAAAACAATGAAGTGAGACCATGTCTGCCCTCCAGGAGTGTCTATTTTAACAAAGAGAGACCACAGGTAGAGGGGGGCCGTTGTGGTCAAGTAGGAGAGCCGGCTACTGAGATGGGGGGAGGGGAAGGTAGCATGGCCTGGGGCCTATTCATGTACTTTTTGTCAAACTCTACGAGTTAGGAAGCTGGAAATCTTCCTCCCTGGAATTCCGCCCCATTGTGTTCTCTTCTTTGGGAACAAGCTGACTAATTCTAATACTTCTGAGAGCTAGCCCTAGAAGAGGCTAGCCCTCTTCCCTGAACCTTCTCTTGGTTACTATGAAGTGGTTGATAATGATTTTCTTTGTGAACTCTGATTTTTCCGAAGGCAAGTAATTCCACGTCCTTGAACTGCTTCCAGAGATGGAAGTCTTTTCATCATGTTCTTTTGGGTTCCACGTGTTCCATATGCTTCTCCAAAGTGACCCCAAATGAGGCATTCTTCTTGAAGGACGTCAAAATCCTGAGATTCTGGCTTCCAGCTTTTCCCAGCTGTACGACCTTGGCCTCTATACACCATCTGGGAAATGGGGTTAAAAAATCCTCACCCCACTTATTTCATAGGGTTGTGAGGAAAATGCTTTGTAAACTTGAAAGTGCCAAATAAAATTAAGTTCCATTTCCCATGGAATGTGATTCTTTCACGTAGCATTTTTTTGGTTGTTAAATACCCTTAATCTTTCCTCAGAAGGAACCAATTTTTGGTACCTCTTAGCCTGTGAGACACTTTGATCTCAGATTTTTCTTTTTGATGAACTAATATAGCAAGAGCTACAGGCCATTGACTCTATAGGGGATTTATGGAACATATAGGACCATAACTTTGGAACTGGAAGTCTTTAGAGATTATCTAGTCCAACCCTCCTCCTTTGACAGATGGGGAAAACCTGTGTTTAAATCCTACCTCAGACACTTTACTAGCTGTTTGATCCTGGAGAAGTCACTTGATAGCTCAGTGACTCAGTTTCCCCATCTGTAAATTGAGTGGATTGGACTAGATGGTCCCTGACATCCCTTCCAATTCTAAATCCTAGGATCCAAAATGATTTGTCCAAGATCACAGGGGTAGTTCAGTGGCAGAAGTAGGATTTGAACCTAGACCCTCTATTTCCAAAGAGACAGAGCCTTTTTCATTGGGGCATACCACTACAAGAATTTGATGGATGGAGGGGGCAGGGAGGGGTTGTCAGATGCACCCATGGTGATTATATTCACAAAGACAAAACCACAGACAGACCCACCAGACTCCCCTAGAGGCATTGCAAATGCCCAATCATTCACCACCACATGTTTGTAACTGATAAACTAGGAATGGAGGTGGGGCCATAGGTGGGGGGCTTCCCTTGCAGGAAATTCACTCTGGGTTTAGTTAAAGTAGATAGTAGTGAATGAAGGGCATGATTGGATCTATGAATGCTTGAATCTTCAATCTGCTTGGCTGAGCCACACCCCACTCATCAACTGGGCTGATGGCAGCTACCTTTTACCTTAAAGTCATGGTGAAAGTCTACATGTCTTCTCTTTCTACCCTGGCAAATTCACTTACACAACCATTCCTTGTCATCCTTCACTGTTTCAACTGGGATGCTGTGCCTGTTTAACCTTTCTGCACCTACATTCCTTTTCTCCTTTCTCCCCTGCTCCTCCCTTTCTTAAGGAATCCTTCTATCTTCTGGAAGCATGTGAGTCCTGGCTCTTTGTGAGGGAAATGCGGCCCCTGAGCTCTTTGCTCCTTCTGATGCACATTGAGTTTGCAAACTTTTGCTTTTCAGCTGGTGCAGATGACCAAGAAGGGCTGTACTTCTGTCGGGAACATGGAGTCACATTCACTGGCTAAGATGAACTGACTTTTAGAGATATTTGTGCTTTGAATCCTTTAGCAGCAAAATTGGAAAGGTGATGTGGTGGAATGGCTGGAGCTCTGGCCTGGGAGTCAGGAACAGCTGACATCAGATGCTTGCTGTCTTTGTCACAAACCTCTGTTTGCCTCTGCTTCCTCAGCTGTGAAATGGGGGCAATATTAGCAGCCACCTCCCAGAATTACTGCGAGGATCAATAAGCGGTATCTGTAAAGTGGTTAGCGCCCTCTTTAGCACACTGACTCATTTTCAGTCATTCAGAATTTTCTTGCAAAGATACTGGAAAATATTTCCTTCTCCAATTCATTTTACAGATGAGGAAACCAAGGTAAACAGGGTTAAGTGACTTGCCCAGGGTCATGTAGCTAACGTCTGAGGTCAGATTTGAACTCAGGAAGATGAGTCTTCCTGACTCCAGACCCAGTATTCTGTGCACTATGGCACCCCCTGGCGGCCCAAGTCTAGCACATAGTAGGCACTATATATACATACTTATTCTCTTCCCTTCCTACCCTCATTCAACAAATATTTACCTGGCTCCTACTTTGTTACAGGTTCCTACTGTGTCAGAAATATGATCAGATCTGTGATTTCATTGGTTTAAAGAACTCTGGAATTAGGAAACAGGGGTAAGAAAAGACCAGACAAAACCTCCTGCCCTCAAGGTAATTAGTCTGAACGTAACATGTGGGTGAAAATAAATGCAATGCCAACTGTGGATGATGCAATGCAAAGTAATTTTTGGAAGCTGAGCACCCTAACAACCTAGACTGTGGTCATGGTTGTTCATCCTTTGTTCTTGAAGAGGATCAATGACATCAAGGGGGTGATGTCTTGACTTGTAAGTAGGTGAGGCAGGCCTGGGCAAGGCCGTCAGCCTCACTGTCTCCTCCAGAATCGTTGGTGTCCAGTGGGGAGACCTAAGTCAGGACGAATGGTGATGGCCCTGGAGGCAGTGGGAGTCCCTTCCAACCTTCAGTTTATGGTTCTAGCACCCAGCCTTCCATGTTATTAACTTCCTTTCTGCTTATAGACATGGATAATGTCGTCTAACACCTCAGAGCCTCAGTGCCCTCAGCTGTAAAGAAGGGGCGATGCTCATGAGGCCTCATAGGAATGTTGTGAGGAAAGCACGCTGCAAACATTATGAAGATGCTATAAAATATGATGGAACAATTTCGTATACTACGTACCTACCCATCTCCTGTAAGGGAGCTATGGACTGAGGCTGTGGCTAGAGATGTCACTATGCTTGACCCTGCATATTTACTACAAGGTTTCATTTTTCTTTATTTTTCTATTGGGGGGGGGAAGATGAGAGGAAGAGAAACTGAATTTATCAATTAGAAATGAAATGAAATGAAATTTAAAAAGAAATGTGGTAACGATGTGTTAAAATTCACACAACTGAGTGGCACAGTGGATAGCGCACCTGGCCTGGAGTCAGGAAGGTGAAGAGAAGAAAGCAGCAAACCTGTCCAGTATCTCGGCCAAGAAAGCCCCCAAAGGGCTCATGAAGAACTGGCCAACCAAATAACTGAACAGCAACAAAGTTGTGTAGGCAGGAGCTGCTATGTGGTTGAGATGGGAACATGCAGAGGAATGTTAGCCACAGCTGTGCTGCCACATTCCAGCTGTACAAGTTGAGAAATTCCAAGCAGACGATTGGGATTCAGCTAGAGCTCTACAGCCAAATAGTGCCTAGAGGAGACTCTCCAATGATGCCAAGAAATGATGCTAAGATCATGGTAATTCGTGTGTGTGTGTGTGTGTGTGTGTGTGTGTGTGTGTGTGACTGAGGATTAGTGAGAACTGATTCATAAAGTCAGAGTCTGGGATGGGAAGGACTCCTGAAGTCATTGAAGTCAACTCTTGCTTGCACATAGCGGCCCTAATGAAGGGCCATTTGGTCTCCCCTTGACCACCTTCAGCACCACAAAACCCACCACTTGCCAAAGCATCCCCTTCTTCCTTTGTCAGTCCTAATTATTAGCAAGATTTACTTTCTTCCCATCATGCCCTTTTCTATTTCCTTGTATATTTCCTCCATTTTTCTTGGCTCTGTTCTCTGGGCTAGTGCATAAATCTATTCCCTCTTCCTCATGGCAGGTCCTTCATAGAACATGATCATGACTCCCTAAATCAGGGGTGGGGAACCTGTGGCCTCAAGGTCACATGTGGCCCTCTAGGTCTTTGGTTGTGGTCTTTTGACTGAGTCCAAAGTTCACGGAACAAATCCTTTTATTAAGGGGATTTATTCTGTGAAGTTTGGGTTCAGTCAAAGGGTTGTTGTCCTAGAGGACCTAGAGGACCGCATGTGGCCTTGAGGGTGCAGGTTCCCCACCCCTGCCCTAAATCTTCAGGGTAAACAGTGCCCTCTGTTCTTGACTGGGAGGGTTTGGAGGTGGCTCACTATCTTTGTCATCAATGTCTGAAGGCTCTCCCCACTTTTCCAATGCTGATTCTAAAATGTGGCCTTAGAACTGAACCTAGTACTCCAGATATAGTTTCAGCAGGGCAGAGGGCAGTATCTGCTTGGCCCCAGAGCTGTGAGTGTGGTTTGTCCTTTGTTCTTGAAGAGGACCATGACATTAGGAAGATGATGCCATGACTTGCAAGTGAATTGGTTTTAAGTGAGGGAGGGCTGCACAAAGTCGCCAGCCTCACTTTTTTTCTTCAGAGCCATCTGGGTCCGGTGGCCAGATACAGATCAGGATGACTGATGATGGCCCAGGCCCCAGACCACAAAACTTGGGGAGATGAGTGGTGATTATAAAGAGGCAAATTAAGGCTTGACTTAGGAACAAAAACAAGAACAACTTCCTATCAATGTTATCCAAATGTGAAGCAGGCTGCTGTGAGAATCCCTGGCTTCTCCTTCAGGGAAGATCTCTGAAAAAAGGCTAGATGACTATTTGTTGGGTGTGCTGTAGGTGGTCTTCTTGTTGGAAAGCATGGTGTCCAAGGCCCCTCTCAGCTCTCGGATGCTGGGATATGTCATAACCAAACCCCATTCTGTTATCTTTCAGGTGATGCCTCATTTATAACTATGACCATACTTTATAATTTCTCCAGAAATTCGTTTACAGGATAGTCATATATCAATGGCCAATGCAACTTGGGGATTGATTCTTAGCTGAATGGAAATTAGGATCATTCATTGAGATTGTTTCCAAGTCCATTCCCTAATAACAAAAACAATGATGATGGTGACGGTTATGTTGATGATGATGATGATGATGATAGCTAGCATGTCTGTAGGCTTTAAGGTGTGCATATATCATCTCATTTATGTATAATATGTCATTTGATCCTCCTGATAGACAAAAGCGTTCAGGCCCTCACCATTTCAAACTTTGACTATTGTTAGCTTGCTGATCCCTCTCTCTTCCTCAAGCTTCTCCCCAGTCTAGTCCATTGCTCCCTCAACTGCCGAAGTGATTTTCTTAAAACCCAGGTCTGACCATGTCAACCCCTCCCCCCCCCATCAACGCCAATAGTTTTCCATTTATAAAATCCTTTAAAAGCCCCTCAGAAACTGACGCCTTCCTACATTTCTGGGTTTTTTTATATCTTATGCCTATCCATATACTTTGGAATCCAGTGACACTGGTCTCCTTACTGTTCCTCTCACATGATATTCTGTCTTCCATCTAGAAGCCTTTTGTGCTGGCTGTCCATCATGCCTGGAATGCTCTTGCTCCTCTTCTTCACCTCTGCCTTCACCTCTCCTGGCTTCCTTCAAGCCTCAGCTCCAATCCCATCTTCTGCATGAGGTCTTCTCCCTTCTCCCCTGCTGGGACTCCCCTCTGCAGTTAGCTCCCATTTATGCTGCATCCATCGTCGCATATGCATAGTTTTTGTATGTTGTCTTCCCCAGTAGAATGGGAATTTCTTGAGGGAATCACCCATGTTTTTGCCTTTCTTTGAATACCTTAGCACTTAGCATAGTTCTTGACACATAGTAGGTATTTAATGCTTATTTGTGATAGTTTCCATTTTGCAAATGAGGAGCATGAGGCCACGAAAAGTCAAGTGACTTGCCCAGTGTCACACAACCATTGAGTATCAGATGCAGAATTTGAACTGAGATCTTCCAGATTCCAAGTTCAATGCTCCCTCCACACTACTACCTCCAAACCCATGAGAATTACTCGTAAAGCTTGGAAGGTGGTCAGTGCACTGGGCTAAAGGTTGAGTACACCAACACAAAAACCAATAAACTCTTTCTGATTTTAAGTAAAATATTCATTGAATGGATGGTTGCTCCTGGAATGTTGCTGTAGGCCCATGTTATATTGCCCAGTGTTGGCTCTGCTCTCCAACGTTCTGTACACCTGGATCCTGGTTGGAAGCATTAAAACCCTCGTTTATAGTATCGTTGCCCCTTTTAGGGGAGGATAGCTGGGTTTGGAGGAGGGGAAGAGGGAGGTGGGAGGTCGGACACTCATTGGCACAGATTCATTCAGTCTAAAAGTGACTACCAGAGATGAAGGGATTGTACACCCAGAACAAGCGGAGCTCCTCCAACAGAGAGGGTTTCAGAGGACTGGGTTCAGAGGTCAGCCCACTCTTGTCTGTCACTTGGCTTGGGTCCAGCTGTGATGCAACTTCATTTTCCCAGTAGGTGGTGGGCTAAAGAAATGGTGATTCCTTTTATCACTCCCTGCGGTGGTTAGGATTTAAGGCTTCCAACTACCCAGCCACCAGAGAGCTGGCTATTCCTGGACTATTGAACATTCTCAGCTACATAGTGATTGCAGACAAAGGCTCCTTTTAAAAAAAGTAAAACCCAATTAATCCTTAGAGTCATTTAGCATCTGAATGGCAACTGGTTAAAGATAAAAAGCTGGGGGGGGGGGAATGGGGCACAGGTCCTTAATCTTGGGAATTGGCCTGTGGCTGGGTGTGGACTTTACACTGACCCCCTGAGCTACAGCTGGACAATGAACTGCTAAGAAAACACATTTTGCTGAGCTTTTGAGGAGGATTTGGCCCAGCATATGAGTAACTCATGAAAAGTAGGGAAATATTGATGGAGTTTTCTATCTTTCTTAAAAAAGGAAACTTGGAGAAAAAGAAGCAGCTTAGTATATTAGAGACTCTAGGCCAGGAAGATGCTGGTTCAAGGGCCACGTCTGGCACACACCGTGTGATCCTGGGCATTTCACGACCTCTCCCACAATTCCCGATGACTGTCGATTTTAGAGAAAGTACTGACCTCCATTGGCAAGAGGGCTCACCCACCTCCTCAGGGAGCTCCTAACATCAAGTGCACCCAAATCTAGACCCCATCTCTACAATGAATCTCATTTTCTATCTTGTGGTGAATCATTTTAAAGTTACAGATTATCACCTGCTTCTTTTCACAAGCGCTAAACTCTGGTGCAGCCCTAACTGACTGATAAAGATAAGGCCAATGGAAAGCCAGCATCCCTTATGTAGACTCTACCGATGTCTGGCTTTTAGGCCGTACCTCAAAAGGACAAAGTTTTACAAGAAGTGGAGGTGAGATGGGAGGGCATCCCAGGCATGACAAGCCCAGGATGTGGGAGAGACAATTCTGGCCTGAATGTAGAGTATGTGGGGGACAGTAATGAGAAGCCAACTAGAGCCAGATTGTCAGAGGCTTTAAATGGCAATGCTTGAGGTCATAGAGGAGTCCTGACATTGTCAGAGCAGTAGATTGAGTGGTCACACCTGGGCACTAGACCATCTGTTTGCTAACCTGTGTGAAAGGAGGTTTGGCGAAGGGCTGAGAAAGGAGGCCAGGAGGTTGTTGAAATGGCTAACATGACTGATGATGAGGCTGTTATGAGGGAAGGGGATGGAGAAGCAGCACCTCCAGGACCTGGTAACACCGAACATGGGCCATGGTGAAGGAGAGGGCATCATGGAGTGTCGCTTTGAGCTTGTGAACCAGTCTGATTGGGAGGAGCTGTGTGTCTATGGCTAATGATGAATGTGGTCATATCCGCAGCTGAGAAAAAACACATGGGGGATCAATGAACTTCACTTTTGTTTTTAATTCCAAAGGCCAAATTGTTTAAAATATGACTTAAGCCTTTCTGTCTGCTCTGCAGTGGAAGTTTTTAATAAATGTTTGCAACATTGAATGGATGTTTTGACTGAACCTGGGTTTCTGGTGTGAAATTTAACAAAGAATTGTCAAGTCCTTATGTACTTGCAAACCGTAAACATGGTCTTACTGATTAATGGGCCCATGCGGGCTTGAGTCAAGTCATCAATATTAGGTCAAAGGTCAAGCCACAGCCAACCCAGAGCCGCTTCCATCTTGTTAGACATTTGTGGATTCTCTCAGCTTCTTATCAACTGTGCTTATCACTTTATTTTGTCTCTAGCCCTATTATCATGACATATTTGGAAAGGTTCACCCCACCACACACACACACACACACACACGCACACACACACACAACTGGACCATGATTTCATCAATGTGTGGAGATTCCCTTGTGAACTCTCCCTCTAGCTAGGCATGTCAGTGCCTGCTCTGCAACCTATGGTCTTAGAGACTCTGACTTTCCCAGGGTCACACAGTCAGTGTATGTCACAGGCAGGACTTGAACACAGACCTTCTTGGCTCTGAGGTTGGCTCTCTACCCACTCCACCATGCTGCCTTTTGCAGGGCAGAGAGTGAATCTGTAGTGCTTATGCTTTGGCCCATAGTAAGCACTTCATTAATGCTCTATCTTTCTTTCTGTCTAAATCAATAAACATTTATTGAGTACCTACTAAGTGCCTCTATGTATATGTATAGTCTATCTATATGTATATTTCTATTAATATATTATATATGTCTCTATCTCATCTATGTATACACATACCTCTTTGTCTCAATCAGCGTGTGTTAAGCTCCTAAGTCTCTCTCTATACTCCTCTCCCTCTATATATGTATGTATGCATGTATACACACACATCTTTATGCATGCATACTTCTCTCATCTATGTATATGTATATCTATCTATCTCAATCAACATTAATTAAGCACCTACTAAACACCCCTCTGTCTCTATGTATATGTAAATCTATATAATCTATCCATTTCAGGGCCTTTCTCTGTGCCTCTTTCTCTCTCATCTATGTATATGGATATGCACATCTCTGTCTCAATCAACATTAAACTCCTAAATGCCTTTCTCTTTGTGTGTATGCTCTCTCTATGTACACATCTATCTCTCTATCCATCCATCTGCCCATCTATCTAGAGTTATACGTACATACGCCTCTCTCTCTTATACATGTGTGTGTTTATGTTTATATGTGTATATGCACATATCTTGACCTATCAACTATCTATCCATCCAACCATCTTTCTATTGAAATGGTTGTTGAGGTTACTTCCAACTCTAAAATTCTGTAATTTCCATCAGGTCACCCCTGACCTTATGCCCAGGGCTTGTTTTACACCATATGGCCTTTCCATGACCATGCCCATGTATGTATGTGAAATCCTATTAAGCTGAAAGAACAAAATTTCAAGTGCTCTGTGTACATGAGGATAATGATTGGGTGGTGAATGATTATCCACTAGCAAAGAGGAGAAGAGAATTTGCAAAGATATGGAGAGAGCCTCATGTCCGTATTAGATTGAGATACCTCATGAACTAATGGCCGGGGAGCTGCCATCTGAGCCAAGAAGGCCTGGGTTCAAGTCTGACCTCTGATAAATGCTGGTTGTGTGGCTGTTGACAATTATTTACTTTCTCAGAGCTCCAGGCAGCTAAGGCTTGTAAGCTGTGGAGAAGGTGCCAGCCTATATTGGCAGGAGTACCCTCACCTGGGAGTTCCATATCATTGAAACCACAGATCCAGTCTCTCTCAGAGTTATTTTTTTTAATGCATTGGTAAGTTCATAGTGAAACATTTAAGTAAATGGTAAGCAGCTAATTCCTTATGGAGGCATGAGGACTCAAGTGTAGGCTTGTAGAATTGCTTACAGCAAGCCAGGCTTACAGACTCCACTGTAGTTATATGGTCAGCTACATGCAGAAGATGTTAAATTTCCCATTCGGTCATGTGGAAAGAAGGCGGTTTTGTCCACTCGCTGCGAACCAGTCTTCATGATTGATTTTGGAGCTGTTCACCAATGGCTAAGACCACCTTTTCCAGTTTTCTTAGACCTTCCTCCACCACCTTCTGCTCATATACTCTACAACCCAGTAGTACTGACTTCCTGGCTCTTCTCACACATGGCAATCTGTCTCTCCATTTACTTATTTGCCCTGGCTGTCTCCCATGTGTGGAAGGTTCCCCTCTTCCTCTCTGCCTCTGACTTCCCTCAAGTTTCAGCTATAATTCCATCTTTTTCAGGAAGCCCCTTCCTGATCTCCCTTCATGCTTTCTCTCTGCAATCAGCTCTGCTTTTTCCTGTCAGTCGGTCGTCTGCCCTGTTAGACTGGAGCTCCTTGAGAGCAAAGACTGTCTTTGCCTTTCTTCATATTCCTAGCATTTCATCTGGCACATAGTAGGCGCTCAATGAATTTTTGTTAAGTGACTGATTAACTGGCCTAGAACTTTTCTCATAGTTAAATTGAAAGCTATCCTGGTCTTTGGAGTTGTCTTCGAAGATGTTCCCATTCAGCTCAATGCAGGTCCAATCCAAGTCTATTACACACTTTATTTCCTTCAGCACCTTCATGGAACCTCCCAACATATAAGAGCAACAAATGCCTGCCCTTTAGGGCCTTAAGAGTTGTTGCTCAGGCAGCTGGCCCTTTTCCATGATGCCTGCAGTGTGCTTGCAGACTGCACTGCTGAGTAATTATTTATCACCTCATTCTCCACTCGGGGTGCTGAGACCTTTCTTTTCCTTTTTAGCCCCATGTTAGGTGGAGTAGCCTCTTACAAGAAAGTCCTGGCATCTTTCCCGCTGGTCCCCAATTAGTGGTCCCCTTCACATCCATCTGATCTTTGGAACAAAAAGCATGAGACGTTTATGCCGACTTTGTAACTCAGGCTCTAGTTTTCTAGAAGGAACCTGAAAATGTTTCCAGCCTGTTCATATCTGGGCAGTTTGTCAAGTAGTTAGAAATGCTGTAGTGTTTGTATCAGTAGCATAGGAAGTTCTCTCTTCCTGAGGGTCTGCAGACAAAAACTGGATGCCCATGTGTCAGCTGCATTGGTAAGGGGCTTCTTCAGAAATGGGCTGGACTTTATGATCTCTCAGTGTTCTGCCAACTCTGATACAATGTTATTGACTCTCTCAGGTCATATCTTGTTTCTCACAGTAACTAGTTGTGTGATCCTGGGCAAGTGACTTAATCTCTCAAGGTTTTGGTCTTCTCCCCTATAGAATGGGAATAATAAATAATATTTATCTTACCTAGCTCACAAGACTGGCAAAAGAAATGGTATAGAAAAGCAACCTGTTATTAGTATGATGTCACTAGACACGGAAGCAAGATTTTCCATATTTTGGGGATTGAAGAGAACGCAATAAGAGGAAAGAAGCACCATCTGTTACACCATCTAGATCGTATCACTCACACAAAATGCTGTGTGTCCCTGGGGACCTCACTCAGTCTTTTGCTACTCTGGAAAACTCTCCAAGATAAGAAGTAGCAGAATAAGTTAGGTAGTGGTGTTGTTCAGTCATTCTTAAGTTATATCTGACTCTTCATGACCCCAGTTGGAGTTTTCTTGGCAAAGATACTGGAGTGGTTTACCATTTCCTTCTCCAGCTTGTTTTACAGATGAGGAAACTGAGGCAAACATGATTAAGTGACTTGCCCAAGGTCACACAGCTCCTAAGAGTCTGAGGCCAGATTTGAACTCAGGAATATGAGTCTTTCTGACTCCAGGCCACTGTATTCACTGTGTTACCTAGCTGCCCCAAGTCCTTTACCGAAAAATGAAACAAACCTTAACTTCTATATCACACTTTAAGGTCTTTGCTTGACAAGATTCACATTCAGTGTTTCATTTTAACATTCTTGGAAAATCAATGAAGGAAATCTGATTAAGTCCATAAACCCATTCAGAGTTGGTGACAAGACTCAGCTTTCTTAGGACCACAGCACTCACCAGGCAAGTAATATTTAGTCCAAACTCTGTTTTCTGGTAAGCCCTGAATCAATTAGTTGGGATATAGATTTGGTCTAAAGCATACATATCTTTGGTTGTTTTTGGTCTTCTGTGTCCTGTTGACGGTTGCCTGGATGTTGGTTATGCCTAATTTGCTTCTCAATTTTGAAAGGCAAAGGGAAAGGAGGGGCTAAGAACAGCCCCCTCTTGAGGAGGGGGGTACATTCCGTGGCAGTTGGCAGGAAGAGGTGGGGGGTTGGGGGGATAGTTCTCACACTTGGAAGGGAGATACTGAGGGAGGGAGTGGTTGATAGAGGCTGAGAGGGAGGACAGCTAGGGCTAAGGGGAGAGGGATCAGGTCATGTAAAGAGCAGATTTATCCTCCAAGGTGAAGAATTACCAAAAGAATTACTCCAAAGTGAAGAATGTCTGTGTCTAGCACAGAAAAAGGCAATGTTGTGTAATGGATAGTGTCTAGAGAAACCTTGGTTCCCATCCAATCTCTGATATTGCTTACTGCTGTGTGACCTCAGGTGACACACAACCTCTCTAAGCCCATCTCCTAATCTGCGAAATGGGAATAGGAACTATGATTTACCTCACGGGTATACATGGAATGGTTGGTCATGTGAGCACTTTGCAGTCCGTAGAGCATTATACAGATATCAGCTATGATTACAAAGAAGGGTGTTGGGGGAAATTCTGGTCCATTGTGTCTGTGAGTAAGGTTCCCATGGAGCCTCTAGGCTCAAGTCACCATACTAAGGGGAAGCCAGGAACAGGGGAGGAGAGAGTTGGGAACCATACCCAATCCTGTGATCAGGCAAGCTATCGCAAAGTAGAAGGGGGCTGCTTCAAGTGGAAGCGGCTTCTCCATATTTAGAAATTTTCAAGTAGAGACCCTTTGTTGAGTAATATAGAGTGATAGTCACCATTTTGGGACTTGATGACCTCTGATCTTTCTTCCAACCCTGAGATTCTGTGATTCTGGGAATACTTGATAGTTGGAAGGGATAGTTAGCAGTACAAGGGTGGCTAAGATTCCCCTATTTTTCATGTGTGTGCTATCTGACTTAACACTGATTTATTTATTTTGGGTATCATCAAATATGATTTCAACTTAATTCCAAAAGCTCTTAATCAGAGACTTAAATGCTAGGCACTGGCTAAACAGGGAGGAAAAGTGGAAGCGGCTTATCCCTCAAAGTTGCTCACATCTTACTAGGGGTCAGAGGCTTGGAGGGAGATGGGCAGCATGTACACAGATGGGAAAATAGAAGCTATGAAGTAAGAACCAAGTGATGTTGGGGGTGGGGAGCCTTCTAAGGTGGGGAAGGGGGAACAGGAAGGGTCTTGTGTAGAAGGTAGCACTTCACCTGGCCTACAGAGGGGGCTGAGGATTCAGAGAGACCTACGCATGGCAGTTGGGGGTGGGTGCAGCTCACTGATTGATCAGAATATGAGTGGGGAATCGCAAAGAGACCAATTAGGCTGGAATGGGAAGAGTATGTGAAGTGGGGAGGAGTGTGAAATCAGTCTGGAAAGCTAGGTGGAGGGTCTTAAGTGCCAAGTGGGTTAGCCTTGAGGCAATAGTGAGCCAGAGAAGATTTGTCAGCAGGAGTGCAACCTTGACAAACCTGGGCAACTATCCAATACCATTTTGGGAGCTGTGGTGTGGTTTGGAGAAAGCAAAGACATGGGAGGTGAGGAGACCAGGGAGGAGGCTGTAAGGCCAGCTGCCAGAATGGAGAGAAGGCAGGAGATGCAAGGAGTGTGATGGAAATAGAATCGACAAGACTGGGCAATCGATGGTTTATCTGATTGCTGCGAGAGAGGGAGGAGAGGGATTCCTGGTGACTCTAGGCTTGTGAACATGGGGGCCTGGAGGGTTGGTGGTACCCTCAATGGAAGCAGGGGAGCTAAAACGAGCTACAGGAATCACTGGGATCTCTTTCATATTTCCTCTTAGCTCTGCTGGTTGCATCTACTTAGCCACTGCCAACTGCTGGCTGCTAAGAAAGAGTAACTAGATGATGGGGAGGTGTCACCAGTCTCAGGGAAACTTATGCCTTAGGCTTGGGGCTGGGGTTTGGACACCAGCTGAAACACCATTCTATGATAAGAGTTTGAGTTCTTTCTTTTGATTTGCTGTGAATTGACTCCAGGGTCTGATGATTCCTTCTTCATTCGGAGAGGGAGATATACTCCTGGGCAGCCATGTTATCCAGTAGAAACACTTTGTCCTTGGAAGGAAGGCCTCTGGAGAGCAGGGACAGTGTTGGTTGGTTTTGTGTCCCCAGCCCAGTCAGCCCCCTTGCATGTAGTAGGTGCTTAATAAATGTCTATTAAATCCAAATTAGGCTTTACATCTATGAGTGGAACACTGAAATATCTGTTCTCGAGGATGATAGCAGCTTCAAACCTCATGAATTGTAAGGATTATGAATCACTGGTGCCAGGCTTGATTCCCATTGAGGCTTAATTTCCCTCTAAGTGGAGACTGTGGAAACCCAGAGAAGACCCAAGGCCAACATGAGAAAGGAAGAACCAGTGGTGCCTTTTGGTTGGCCCCATGGGACAAGATTAGTGGCTTTTTTTTTTACCAAGGTCTCACTGTAAGGCAGAATCCTGTGGGTATGATTTCAGGGACCAAAAAGGTAGCCCCCAAACTGTTCTCTGGTTTGTTTTGTTCACCCCTTATAGGAATTCATATGTTTGGCTTTGTAATGGTCAATGAAATTGCAGGTTTTAACAAAGTGACCACAGAGTCCAATTAAAAGTTTTAAGGAGCTTTAATAGAAATTAATTTATTAGCTGGACTGTCTCTCAAGCCGATTAGAAGGAAATAGAGAGCAGCCCTGTAATCCAGAAATACAGAATCTTTTATACCATAGAGTCCCATTGTTTGGAGGTGCAAGTAAGTTGCTGAGGCAAGGGAGTTTGTGATTACAGGACATAATGACAGAACATGAAAAAGAATGAACAATAGGCAAGGAGGGTTTGTGATAACATCTGTAGGTAGGGGATTGTAGGGTAAGCAGAGAGGGATGTGGGGCATGATGACCTGAGCACGTGGGAGAAGAAAATTGACCTAGATTGGTTCCCATACCCAAGACTGGCCCATAGGCAGGTTCATTGTCTTCTAACTTGCTGATTTCTAATTTCATAAAGTATCACTTAACTATTTCCTGGCTACTTCATTCTTAAGTCCATGAAGTTTCTACTTAACTAGTTCCTGGCCACTTCAGCTTAGGATTCTGTAGTCTGAAGAAATGCCAGTAGACCTGGGAGAGAGGATGCTTTCCTCAGAGCTAGCGGCAGATGGTACAGGAGGACTGGGAGGAGGTTTGTGTGTGTGTGTGCGTGTGTGTGTGTGTGTGTGTGTGTGTGCCCGTGTTGGGGGGCTGCTGTTGGGGGGTGGAGAGGGCTGGGGAAGGGTACCAGTAAAAGGGTAGAAGACAAAAAGAGAGGCCAATCTGCTGAAGATTAGCTACACCTAGGTCATAATTTTTAAGAGTTAGTCTTGAACACTGGTCATCCTTGAAAGCTAGCCCTTACAGTGCCCTCTTCCTTTACAAAGCTTATTATGAGTGGCAGAAATATGCTATTAACTTATGTAGCCAAACTCTTGGAATAATGGGTAGCCAGCAGGCAGTGGCATCTTTAACCTTGCTCATGGGCCCCTGGTTAGCCCCTGCTTGACCTCCCTGGCTGCTGCTGCAAATCAAAGAGTTTGGTTCTTGGGTTGCCTTGCCTTCTTCAATTTAAACCCTTTCACCATGGTGCACAGGGCTGGGGGGGATTGAAGAGATAAACAATGAATCAGGAAGAAGGAAGGTGGAATGAGCCAGGGCTCCAGATAGTGTCCACTGGGTCTCAACCTTCTTCTCTCCTGACTTAGTACCTGGCCCCTAGGAGGAACATTTCTGGGATTGTTGAACTTGCTTCTTGGGAGGCTTACTGGTGTCCCCATGTGTTGTTATGTGTCTTTAATCTTCCCTAAATGGGTGCCTTCCTCCCACTTCTGCAAAATAATCTGCTTCCATGAAGAGCTAGGAACTGTCAGGGGATCCTAAGGGTGGGGACAGCTGGGGGGAGAGTAGGGGTGCAGTTTCCCTGGGTCAGCATTATTAGCACATGCCAGAAAAGAGTTTAGAGCTAATGGAGCACTCACCCTTTGTGTGCCCAGCCTCATTAGCCCCTCAGTGGGACACACAACATCGAAGGAGCAGGCCAAGAGGGGGGACCAGTTCATCTACAAGAAGAGTCCTCACCTGAAAGAGCTAAGAAAACAGTTGGGGTGGCTGGAGACATGAGCCTGCTGTCGCCCCCACTAAGGTCTCTGAGGCTCCCCCAAAGAGCATGTTAGTACATCCTACCCCTTCTAACTCACAGCATGAGGAGGAGGTCACAAGGGGTTCTGTCTTTTCCTGCTCTTTGCCTCTGGCTCCATGTAGGCCAGGGAATCTCCTCCCCTTCCTCTTGATCTAGGAGTTCTTAGGTTGGATGGTTCTCCTGCTAGGGAGCCTTTGGTCAGTTTGCCACTGCCTCTGAGTTGGGGCCAGCTCTGGGTCTGGGATGGTCCCAGGGATGGATAGGAGTAGGACATAGTGCCTGGATAAACATTACATAGAAAACAAAATGAACTGGCTAACACTGGGAAGATGGGTTACATCCAGGATGGCTCAGCTCATTCCTCAGAGGCATCCAGATTCAGTAGTAGCCATTCCCCTTGTTTCTCTATTCATACTCTCCACTGAGGATCCTATCCCCTGCCTCTTAGAGATGCTGTTGCTGTCATGGGGGATATAGAAGATCAACAGTTAAAGTCACCTTGAAGGGTACTGGAGGGTGAGTCAAGTCCTTAAAGACCAGGCACATGCCCCACCACCCCCTGCCCACAAATCTGAGACCAGCCAATAGAGGAAACTTTGTAAGAGTCACAAACAAAGAACAGAAGAAGAAGAACATGGGTAGTAGTGTTGATAACAGAAATATCGCTCAAAGCTTCTCCCTTCTTCAGAGCCATAACTAGCAATTTTTGCACATGGGGCGATTCACTTTTTGGCTATGAGAAGGTATGACCAGATTGTGAGAGGGTGCTGCTGTGGCAGTGTCTGGGGATGCCTGGGATGGGGCTGGGCACACCAGAGGGCAAGAGACTGCTTCTTTTTCATTCACTGTTGCTTGTTGTGGTTTGGGTCCTCTTCATTTCAAGCCTTTGCCCTCATGTCTTTGCCATCCTTTGAGGCTGCACTCAAGTTCCTCCCTCCTGAGCTCTCCAGACCATGGTGATAGCTCCCATCTCTGAATTCCTCTAAGCATTAGGCATACGTACTACACATGTGGCCCCAAGTCACACACTATGTTGTGGCTTTTCATTTCTCCTTAGTCACCTATTCTCATGTCTTTGTCTTATCCCTTCAGTTGGATTTTGAGCACCTTCGGGTCATAAGTTTTGTTCCCCATAGTGCCTAGTACAAGTAACAGGTTCTCAGTATACACTGGATCAGTGGAGGTCACCTAAGTGGCATTTTGAAGCTCCTTGAGCCCCAGAGCCTGCCTCGGCCTTGGCCTCTTATTAACCCCAGCCATGTCACTCAGAGTATGTTAAGATGACCCTACTGACCCACCATTAGTAAAGCACGTGCTTGGCTACTTTGCCAGAAATGATTATGGATTTGCACCTGATCTCTCCCTGGGCCTCCCCTGTGCCAAGGCCCTCTGGGGTCCAGGAGGAAAGTAGAAGAAAGCTGGATTTTATCCCAGTGATTTACTGAGTCTGCCAAACTTTGACTAAAATCCATCAGGGGAACAGGCTTATTGGACATGTATGACTTGGGCTCCATGGACCCTTGAGGGTTAGCACTTTCTAATAATCAAAACTGTCTTTCTCCCCTGATGCCACCCCTCCCACTTTGTGCTATCCTTACGTCTTGTTCTCCAACCTCTATCTGGTTCCTTGTGTACATGGTCAGATTGTGTGCAGGGCTGAGGGCCTGTCCTTGGTGTGGCTTCCAGGTGTTCTGTTATCAGCTTGTAAAATGTTCATCATGGCCTGATGCCACTGAGGGACTGCTTCCTTTGCCTCCCTGGGCTTTGCAGCCTGATCTGAGGTGGGGTGAGGGTAGTCATCTGGTCCTTTTAAGTGGGGCTATGAGAGAGCAAAATCAGCCACGATAGAATGAAATCCAAGGGCACTGGCTTCCTTATTAGCCTTGAAGTGTTTGGAAATGTTTGGACTTTGGTATGGCTTCTGGAAGAATGGGTGGAGCCAGAGGCATCCAGCTTCCATTGGTGAGAGGCTTCCTGCCTTGGCTGATCAGAGAAGTGGGGCAAACACAGGGGCCCACAAACTGGATTCAATAGATTTCAAGTAACATGCTCTAAGAGGCTTAGGCCTTATGCTTAGCTGTTTGAGGTTTTCATCAATGTGCTGATAAAAAGCCTAGAAGGCATGATGACACATTTGGCAGATTGTGTAGTGCTGGGAGGAGATTGAACATGGTCAGCCTCCAGAAAGATCTTGATGGGCTAGAGTCTTGGACCAAATCTTCCTAGGATTCAGCTTTGTAAGGCTCAGTAGAAAGTCTTACTCTTAGATGAAAAGAATCAGCTTTATCACAGAGGAGGGAGGACTTGATAGCAGCTTGTCTGAAAAAGATCTAGGTGTCAGGGAGTCGTGACCTCAGGAGAAGTCAGAAGGGTCACATGATGGCCCCAGTCCCCAGAACAAAACCAAGGAGAGGAACCTTGGACTGCATTCCTCAGAAATAGGACAATGGCTATTGTGCTGGAATTCATCCTCTGTCCTTTGGTGTTTGGGATGGAGGACTTTTGGAGGAGGGCAGCCCTGAAGGGGAAGGGTCTGGCCTTCATAGCCCACCTAGTTTGGTTGAAGAATTTGAAAATGTTTTGCCTAGAGAAGTCTCAGGGTGGAGGAAGGGTGACAGCATGATGACTGTCCTGGGGGGGAGGCCCCAGGCTTCAGAGGGCTAGACTCTGAACAGTGGGCAGAAGCTGAAAGAGGCAAACTTGGGCTTGATGTAAGGAAAATCTTCCTGGTGCTGAAAGCTGTCCCAGCAGAGGCTGGGCTGCCACACTGTGGCTGAGAGCTGAAGGGATGCTCTTCAGCCCAAGGCCTGAAGCCTCATTTGGGGGTCTGCATGTTGGGATGGGGGAGAGGGAGGAGATGTGTAAGAGAGGTGGCTGGGGAGGTCTCTTCTCTCTTGGGGTTTAGGGATATGCTTCCTCTGCCACTTTAGATAAGCCAACTCCACTCTAACTGATCTGTACTTTCCCTTATTCTTGAGCACCTTCTAAAGCCATGCCATGTTCCCTGGAGCCTTCCACCGTTCCAGATCGGGGGCTTTTTCAGAAGGAGCCCCCTCTTTGGAGCTCCCTGTCTCTTGGGTCTCACATGGGGTCCTGGCAGGCATTAGAGTGGTGACTGTGGGCATCCCCTTCAGCAGCTTGCCTGTGTGGTGCCTACAGTCTAGAGGTGGGAGGGCACCCCTGTTTCCTGTGTGGGCATTGTGGTCTTTTTCCTACATGTGCCTCACAGTTATGATGCCCTCTGACTCTCTTCACCTGGATTCCCTTGTCTGGAAGGGAATCTGTAGCCTCATCCTTGTTGAGGATTTGACACCAATCCCAGCCCTCCCTGATGCAGCACTTGCCCTGGCCCCTCCTGCACACCTCTTTGTTGGTAGTATGCTGCAGCCTGCTCACACCCGCCATGCGCCTCTCCGTTGCCCTTTGGGTGACCTACGAGTTGGATTTCTTTGGAGATTTCATGGCAGGTATCCAACTAAGGTGTTTCTGCATCCACCATCCCCAAAACTCAGGTTGGGAGACAAGAATGCATTCTTACATCTTAGCCTCTCTGGTCACTTGTCCACAGTTAGGAGAAAGTTTTGGAAGGAATTTGCCCGCCTGATCTTGCAAAGGCAAAGCAGTAAGTGAGGTTTTCAGTTCTCCCACAGCACAAACACCCACACATAGACGTGTACACATGCACACAACACACACACAAACCCCACACCGTGCACACACACACACACACACAATTCTACCCACAGATGCTCTAGGTTCATTGGGTATGTGTGGGATGATTCTGAAACCCTTTTAAACCATTTTTTTCCCAGGTAATCTTGCAAGACCACGGTTTCCTCATGTGATTGCATTTCTAGAAGACTTCCCCAGGGCTCTGCCAAAAGGAGCTGAGCAGCTTTGCTTTTTAGCTTGCTTGGTTCTGAGCTATTATTAGGATAGGTTCAGGCTTATGCAAATTATCTTTCTGGTCCCCTGGTTTTGCCCCAGAGAAAGTGGGGCAGCTTAGAGTGGTGGGAAAGGATCTGTTCAGCCTGTGGGATTTTCTTTTAGGTGGTGGGAATGAAAGGGGACATAAGTCTTGATGAGCCTTCTTGACCACCCTTTCAGTGCTGGGTTCAAATTACAAGGTGCTGGAAATAACTAAAAGAGAATGCCTTTTGACCACAGCATTAGAGGTTTTTATTGACGCAGCCACAGGATCAGGTAGAAATCATCCCGGTGGTCTGCTCCTGACAGCCTTGGCATGGTGCCACCCAGATCCCCTGTCCCAGCCTTCCCGGAACCTTGGCATTGTGGGCCCACACCATGGCTCCTTGCACTCTGAGGTATGCTGCAAGCTCCAGGTTGTCTGTCCAAGGGAGGTGGAGGACACTATTCTGCTTTTCTTAAACAAAGTTTTCTGCACAAGCTTGTCCTTACCCATCCAGGGTGAGCTGGCCAGCCCCTAGGCAGCCACAGTTGGAGTTGTGTGCTCCCGTACTGACTCCATCTGGCTCATGCAATGCCCTTTAGTCTAAAGAGGAGGGACGGACACCTTGGCTCTCTTTCTAGTCTGCAGGAATTCTTTATCAAAAAGATTAAGTATGTCCTATCTGGAGCCAAAAACAAGGGGAAGAGTTCACTGATCGCTGTGTGTTACATGGTCAGGCATGTGCCAGGGGTGCTAGTCATCCGCAGCCCCAGCTTGGTTACATGATTACTAGGGGTGACAAGAAGGACCTTGGAGAGCATATTTAGGTAAAGGCAGCAGTAGGAGGGAGTGCCCACCTAAACCAAAGGCATGAAGTATGTGTTGGAAACAGAGAAGGTGAAGGGGCCTCTTCATGGCCCATTCCCAGGTCAAGACGACAGTTCAATCTCTTGATCAAGGAAATCTTTCAGTCTCTTTCTCCCAGAGGGGAACAGAAAGAACAGACAGGAGTGGCCTTATTCTGGCATCTGATGTGGGTTCTCTCCTAGGGTGTTCCCACAGCAGCCTGACAGGACCTTCCCTGGGAGGGGATCATGAAGAGTTGAAGAGAAGGAGTTCTGAGGGGGAGCCAAGAGAAAACCAGTCTGGTTTCTGGCTGGGACCTGGGCCTGTCTTGTGGGGGCCTTCATTCTCCCTCCTCCTAAATAATCAGACTGGGGGAGCAGTTGGGGTGAGGCTAAAGGATGAGAAGATTGAATCAATCCTTGAGAAGCCTGAGGAAAAGCACATCCCAAATCCTTAGTGAAGGTGTGAGTCTGGAGGGGCCTGGGAGGTGGAGGAGAGGGGGCTTGACGGAGACAGGGCTTTTCCTGCTGGATTCCACTCAGCTTACTTTCTTGCTTGTGCCAGACAGCCAAAAGGGGTGTGTAGGCCTTGAGAGCTCTCTTGCCATTGACTAGGGTGGGCAAGAGGGGCAGGATGGTGGATCTGGCGTGAGACAAACTTTTGACTCCCAGTTTGTGGAGCAAATGATGCTCTCCTGAGACTGACTAGGGAGACTGGCATGAAAAAGCCAGTTGTTTGATTGCACAGGCGGGAGTGTATTCAGTTGTTCTTGGGTGTGGGGGCTCTGCTGAGGTGGGCTGGGCCTGCTGCCCATTGATTATCAGTAGCACCAAGGGGAGAGCAGGGATGTGACTGGTGGGGCCAGTATCACAGTATCAGTCTGTGCCAGTGGGGTAGGGCAGCAGCCTTGGTGGTAGGGGCTGCTAAGCTGAGCCTCTTACAGAGTCATCAGAGGGGAGCTGAGCACCAGGCTGGATGTTTGACTGAGGAGGAGGAAAGGGCACTCCTTGGGGTGGGGGGACCTTAAGGCTCAGGAGAGATCATCAAAGGCTCCTCTGAGCTTTGGGACCACCTAGTCCAAGCCCCTCATTTTGCAGATGAAGAAACTAAAGCTCAGAGAGGAAAGCAGTTAGCCCAGGGTCACCCTGCAGAAGGGTGGTAGTGCCAGGTCTGTGAGCCAGTGCTCTCCTGCTGGGGGGGAGTGGTGGAGGCTTTGGACAGCCAGGCAGGGGGCTAGGGGTGTCAAGCATGGTAGGGGCTGGAGGGACAGGTGTGGGGGGGCAGAGCTTCAGGGCAGTGATTTGCTTTTCCTGTTCCTGTTGGGGGGAGGGCACAGGTAACATCCTCCCTGAATATGTAAGATTCACTGAATAACCAGTTGGTGACTTTGCTTTCATTTTAGAAGACATTTGAGTTTTTATCTCTAGAAATTTGGGAGAAAGCAGAAGAGAAGCAAAAACCAAGACATGATTGGCCCATTTGCTAAGTGTATATATATATTTTTTCCAGATTTCAAGGAAACTTTGCTTTCATTTGATAAAATATCTTTGGAGGGTAATATCACAACCGCATTCTTCCCCAATTCACATAATTATTAAATGCGGCTTCACTCAGTGGTGCAGTGTATAAATACTTAAAAAAAGAAACTAAATAAAATGTAAAGTGACCTTTGTAGTAAAGCAGTCATTGCTGAAGACTTTGGTATTCCTTTCCCAAAGCTTGGCAACACATAGAAAAACCAATAGCACACCATAGATCTGCATGGAATATTGAAGGAAACACCAAGAAGTAGAGTCCGTCAACTTTCAGCATCAGTTTTATGAAATGGAAATAGCAGTGCATTGCTACCTCAGACAGTACCTTTGCCAATTTCTTGTATATAATGACATAAAGAAATCATAAATGTAGAAAGGTAGAAATGTTTACCATGTCATGTGTAGACCATAAGCCAAAAATAGTAATCAATAAAAGAAAAATAGATAAAATAATTAAACATAAAAGGTGACCAAGCAAAGATGTCCTACCTAAACAATGAGTCCCAAGAGCAAGCTGTAGAAATCATAACTATTTTCATTAAGGAGAATGGCAGTTTAACAATGTACCAGAGGAAAGTCTTTTTAAACATGTTTTTTTACAAAACACAAAAAGATTGAATTAATGAATTGAGTATGACTAGAATTTTGAAAATTAATGAACAGTCTCTCAAAATTCACAAAAGAAATTTAGAGTATTAAGTGAAATAGAAATAAAATTGAAAACAAATGACTCTTGAATAGATCAAGAAAATATCTATTTTTCTGAAAACTAATAAAATTGATTACCACAATAAATAAAATGAACAAAGTAAATTCACATTCATAGAAACTAAAGGCAATTCACCATGCCTAATTATATGCCATGAAGACAGAGAATTTAGAGGAAATCAATAAGTCAGTGCTTATACTTGAAAAGTATCAAAAATATAAAATAACCCAAAAGGAATGATAAGTGGAGATCCTAAACATCCTAATCTCAGAAAGAAAAAAAAAAGTGATCAATTGGAAAATGACCTCTCGAAGGGAAACAAAATAAAACCAATCACCACTGATGCCTGTACCAGAAACATTTGGAGGTAAATTCTGCAAAGTTTAAAATATCTGTCCCTGTGCTTCATAAATTCTTTTCAAGCACGTAAAAAAATACATTGTATCAAACTTCTCTTTATGAGATAAGTTTGGTCCTGATACCCAAAACTGGGAGGGATAAAGCAGCAAAAAGTAACTGTAGACCACTATCACTTATGAATATTAATGAAAAGTTTTAAATTCTAGCAAAGAAATTTTAACCATGTAGCCAGAAAAAAATTCATTTGTATCACTTTGGGCTTATAACAGAAATGCATATGGTTCAGGATTAGGGAAACAATTACAATATTCACATAGCAAAACCACATGATTATATTGATTGATGCTGGAAAAGTCATTGACAGTACAGACAGTTCTAGCTTTATATAAATTTGCATTGTGCAAATCTTTATGTAAGGATTCTGAAAGAAATCTGCATTCCAAAAAAAATTATAAAAATCCCTTAAGCCAAGCAGGTGTATAATAAGACGCTGTAGTAGGAGGGCAGTGTAAATGGCGGGGGGTGGCTGAGAAGCATGTCTGCAGACAGTGAGTGATAGTGTGCCTGTCCCTGTGTTCAATAATTAGTGATCTTTATATTTTTACCATTGCTGGTGGCAAAAGTGCTCTTGAGGTTAAAAGTGAGTCATTGCACAAGCATAAGCCAATAGACTTGGAAATGAAAATAGAAGTACTTACAAAGTGGAGGACAAAAAGCGTCATTGATGGCATATGAGCTTGGTCTTGAGGTGAAGACCATAAATGCCATGGACAAGACTGCTGCCTGGATAACAGGAGCAAAAAGGCAGTGCTTACAAGAAGTTGGCATAAGTGTTGAAACAAAGAGGAGGTGCTATTCTAGAAATGAACAATCAACTATATACATAGAAGAGGAGACTCAGAAGAATATTCCTTTAAACTTGATAACAAATTCAGGCCAAGAGGGTTGGTGGACTACGTGGGCGGCTGCATGTTGGATGTCTTTGTACTCCACCATCTTCTAAGTTCAAAACAATTTTTTACAGACATAAAGGAAGACCTATATAATTGGAGATGCATTGTGAAGCCGTAAAGTACCCTGAAGGAGCACAGGTATTTACCACAAGCAGTGGCTACTTTCCATGATTTGTGTAGGATTTCCTAATGTACAAGTCAGGCGAGGCTGCTGGTGCAGATATTGAAGCTGTAAAGAAGTTCCCAGAGTTCTTGCAAAAAGTAATAGGTGAAGGCCTGTACTTGCTAGAGAAAATCTTTATTTAATATAAATGAAACCCACCCTTTTTATCCAAGTACACTATCTTGACCCTAAACTTGATGGAGGAAAAAGTACCAAAGAAACAAAGAAAACATAAGAAAAACAAAAACCCCATAAAGCTTTGAAAAAGAGTCTTCTGCTTGGAGGGAAGGTATCTGGGACCTTGCCTCTTCTTGTGCACCACACAGAAGATCCCAGAGCATTAAAAGACATCAGCCACGTAATACTACTTGGGCAAGGCATCTCAAACCCAAGAAGTTTTAGAATGATTATGATGTTCCTTTCCAGATTCTACTAGTTTTGTATAATGCCTTAAGTCACCCTCCCCCTTTGGATGATTGTAATGAAAATGTACAAGTGATCCACCTTCCTCAATACTACCTCATTATCACAACATATGGATCAGGGAGCAATTGCAGATTTCAAGGCAATTGCAGCTTTGGATGCAGATAAGGCTAGACATTGAGAGATTTCTGGAAGTCCTATAATGCAAATCTGGAATATTGCAAAGGCATGGAAAGATGTAACAGAAACATGTATGTAGAGAGCATGGAAAAAAGTGCCCAGAGTTTGTTCTAATTTTTGTGGATTTAAGAAAGATAAAATGTTTGAAGAAGATTATCAAATTAGTACAAGAATTAGAACTAGGAATGAATGCCAATGATGTCAAGGAGTTGATGGAATCTCATGGAGAAGAACTGTGAAGCAAGGATCTGGCTGAGCTACTAGCTTCAAAGATTATAGAAAAAGGAGAGCTTCAGAACCCAAGATCGAACCTAAAAGGTGCACAATGAAACAGTTGACGGGAGCACGTCATCATTTGAGTGAATTTCCCTGCATTGAAAAGATGGATCTGAATACTTCAAGAGTTTGAAAAACTCAAAGACCAGTTAAAGATGCTATTGCTTGTTATTGTCAGATATACATGGGAAAAGAGAGAGCCACTGTCCGTACATCTCTACATAGCTTTGTTTAAAAAAAAACAAAACAAAAACCACACAGCCAGCCTAGAGTGAATGACAAGAGCTAGTTGTGGTGGGTGGGTCAGGGGCAACATAGTGCACATCTGTGTTAATTTTACAATTTAATACCATGCACATTTTTATCATTAACTTTACCTTTTGTTTCATAATTCTGTTTATTATCACAGTGCTGTATTTCATATGTCTGCATTTTAGTACAATTTATGCCCTGCATAAAGGTATCTCCTGTATACCTTTTTGACATAGGCTAAGTAAAGTGGGGGTGAGTAGGAGCAAACTTACATTATGTATGAATCATCATGTAGAGGTCTGCAGAATGGGCCTCAGAAAGGTCCACTTATGTAAAGTGAGAACTATCTGTATACATTTATGTTATTCAAAACATAGGCATGAAGTGGCAGATTTTCCTTAATTTGATCTAGAACATTTTTTGTCAAGCCAAGAGCTTTTGATTTTATGATCATTATTTTAGTGGAGAAAACACCAAAATCAGTTAATGGCAAAGCATAGATGAGCCCCCTGTCCACTATTATTGGATATACTATCTTTAGTTAGAAGACGAGATGAAGAAAATGACCACCAGCTTCTGTTTGTGCAGGTGATAAACACTGGAGAGTTAATGCAGAGAGAAGTTGCAATAATTGATAACTTTAGCAACATAATTGGAGATAAAATCACAAATCCACAGACATTGTTGAAATTTTTGTATATTCCTGACAAATGCCTGGAGGGGAAGATAAAAGAGAAATATCATTTATCTAAAAAATGCACAAAATTACCAGAAGTTAAAAGACACACACAGGAGATTAAAAAAAATAGCATTTATATAATGCTTATAAAGGTTTGCAAAGCATTTTACACATGTTATCTCATCCCCATATTTCAGATGAGGAAGTTGACGCAGACAGAGGTTAAGTGACTTGCCTAGGATCACTCAGTTAGGAAGTATCTGAGGCTAGATTCAAACTCAAGTCTTCTGGTTTCCAAGTCTTGATACTCTGCTATACCAGTGTTCTCCAGTAGAAATAAAGGTCACTAAGCCACACATAAGAATTTCCATGGGCTGCATATTGACTTAGTGTTAAAATGTAACGTTACCTGTGTTTTATTGTATTTTTATTTATTTTGTTAAACATTTTTCCAATTACATTTTCATATGGTTTGATCCATACTCAAGAGGGTTGGTGGACTACGTGGGCGGCTGCATGTTGGATGTCTTTGTACTCCACCATCTTCTAAGTTCAAAACAATTTTTTACAGACATAAAGGAAGACCTATATAATTGGAGATGCATTTAATATTTGTGGCTGGATCAAAGAAATATAGTGAAAGGGATGGTAATACCTAAATTCTCTAATTTAGTGCTATATCAATCAAATGACCAAGGGGGATTGTTTAAAGAGTTTGACCAAAGAATAATACACCCCAAGATGGAGAAATGAAAAGTCAGGAATATGAAGGGATATAAGCTAAAAGTAAGAACAAAGGCTGGCTTGCATTACCAGTAATAATCTAAAAGTATTTGCTATTGATTAAAAAAGTTAGAAATTGGTCTAGAACCTGAGGCAAATGAATATAGGCATCTTTAAGCTGATGAACCCAAGAATATCAATTATCAAGAGAGGAGTTATATTTGACAAGCTCAAACAAGCTTAAAGGAGGGCTTCTTAGCCATTTTGTGGGTGCTGGGCCCCCTGGGCTGCAGTCTGGTAGAGCTGATAGAATCATGTCTTTAAATGCATAAAAATAAGGAAACCTATTCTATTGAAACAAATACAGTGATCAAGTTCTGAGACCTAGGTTAGGAATCTTGGCTTTAGAGCAGTGATCAGTTTATGCCATATTCCATAATCAATTCTAAATAATCAAGATAAATGGAAGGTTTTTACATCTTTCAAAACTACAGCAAAAACTTCCTAACAAGCCAAGGACTAGAGGAGGTTATAAAATGCAAAAAGACAAATTGTGTTTCATCTGTAAAATAGAGAATTGGAAGGGATAGTCCTTTCTCATTTCTCTATCATCTTACAAACCAACAGATAATCTTAGATTTGAAAGTACAGGCTTTTTGAAGGTGGTGACAGTTGAGAAGGGCCTTGAAAAATGTATAATGAATAAGGACATCTTACTCTTGGAGTAAGAGATAAAATGGTGCAACTCCTCCTCCTACTCCCACTCCCACCCCTTTATTTTTAGAAATAGGAAAACAAAGCTTAACCTGCTTGCCCAGAGTCATATGGATGCTAAGCAGTGGAACTTGTGGCAAATCCAAGTCTTCTGCCAAAAATAAAGCATATATGTCTTTGTCACACTTGCAAAGCCCATTCACAGTCATTATCTTTTTCTTTGTCCTCAACAGCAGGTAAAAGAGAACTGATCAGGGCCAATTTTTCAGATGAGGAAACAGGCCCAGTTGGGCTCAAGTGAGCTAACAGATAGCACAGTCAATGAACATCAGTGTTTTCCTGCTAACTAGTAGCTAGTCAAAGTAGAAGTTTTCATGAAGCTATGCTGAGCTAATATGAAACACGCATCATAGGTTGCTTTGAATATTTTCCCTAATTTCCTTCTCCTTTTTGGAAGGCCCAGGGGAAGAGGGAAGGGTTAAAAAGACCTTCCCTCCCTGAGGGGAGGAAGGGGGAAATTCCGTGGCAGTTGGTAATGGGAGGTTGGTGTGGGGGTAGCGAGGGACAATCCTCATGTGTGAAGATGGGGGAAGATGGCTGAGGTGGAGTCAGGGAGGTTGAAAAGAATGAGAAACAGGTCTCAAGTCAAATTAAAAAAAAAAAAGGACAAAATCCCCCAACCCCTTCCTCCCTCCCAGAATGAAGAATGATCCCAGAGAAGAGGTCTGTGTTGTCTAGAATCTGGAGAAACTAGAGTTCCTATCCAACCTTAGACTCTTAAGGAGAGCCCCCAGTCATCCTCAAAACCTGTTTCCATATGAGTGAAATTAGACTAAGCATTCCCACGAGCATCTTCCTTATTACCACTGGTGGGAGGTTCAAATGTGATAAGATTCACAAAAGCCCCTTGGTAAATCTTGAAGAACCATATGAATGCCCCTTAGGAATACAAGGGAAAAACATGTTCTCTCAGTGGAAAGGAAAATGCTTGACTATTGAGTCTGAGCACAAGATTTTATAGCTTAGTCTTAAGATGAAGAGGTAGATGGAAATGAACAAGGAGATTGTCTTCTTCTGCCCTAACTAGACCATGGCTTGGAATGCTCCTCAAAGGAAATGGGGTGTTGTTGGGTCCCCCCTCCTTGGAAGACTTCAATTGGGGGTCAGATGATCACTTGTGAGGGAGACTGTGGTGTGAGGTATCCTGAGTCTCAGGACCTGGCTTGAACCAGATGGCCTCTGACTTTCCTTCTAGCTCTGAGATTCTGGGATTCTGGGAGTGCCTGGTCCTTTGAGAGGACAGCTAGAAAAACAGCAGCACCACACAGAGTCCAGCTTAAGTTCCTGGGTGTTTATTTGCTCCCTATGTCTATCTCACTGCTGATTGGTTTTGAGCACCTTTTTCATATGGTGTGAGGTAGTTCATAAGAGATTGGGGCTTGGAGTCAGGAAGACTTGGGCCCAGGTCCCACATCTGATACATACTAGCTGTGTAACCATGGACGAGTCACTTAGCCTGTTCAAGGTACCTGGGGTAACTCTCAAAGATTCTAAATTACAGACGTATCACCAGCCTGCATTGGCGGAGTGTGTTTTCCCACTGGGAGTTCCTCTCACTAATGAAATCTCAAATGGACCAAAGACAGGATTATTTATTTTTTTCTTAAAATATCCTTACTTAGTAATGGGATTTCTTTATACTGAGCTGTGAATACCTTTCACAAATTCTTTCGTTTGCCTAACTGGTTAGACATACTTGGCCAACTGGTAGCCATCTGCAGCAGACCCATTAGAATGGGAGAGCAAACAGGTTCGTGGGGTCATCTTGGACTTCTGTCTAGGGTCACAACTTGGGGAGGGGAGTGATTAACAAAATCGTTGTCCCATGCCAGGGTTTGGGTTCAGTCATCCTTGATTCTATCTAGATAACTTGAGGGCCATATTTATCTCTAGGGTCTTGTCTGAATGGGAAGGAGTGGGAACATCAGGTTATCTGGTAGATAAATTGTTCTTCCTCCTCATGGGAAAGGCCTGTTGGCTGTTTTTGTATCCCCAGCACCTAGTTGAGATCCCTGAATATAATGGGCACTTAACAGGTACGTTGACCTCAGCGGTCTGTAACAGACCTCAGTGAGGTCTATATAGACCTCAGTGTCTGTAACACTGGATGGAACACATTTCCTCTTGAGGAGAATTTTAGTTATGAATCTCCTGGTTCAGGTGGAGTATGAACTTTGTGGGGTGAGTTATATTTTCTACCTAAGTGGAGATTACATCAGCTCAGACCCCTTGCTGCACATGTGCTAGGAAAAGTGAAGACTAAAAGGAACAAAAGATTCTTGGTTGATCATTTTTGGACATGATTAATTGGGCCGTATTTCAAGGGACCCAAAAAAATCCCTCATAGATTCCCTCCCCTCTTGGGTAAAGCACTTTTGCTGACGTCTCTTATCTACTTCCTTAAATTGCACAGTTACAAATTCATCCCTTTGGCTTTAGATCTTATAGCCTATGGAAATACAAACACCTGGGAAGTATGACATTTCATTTCCAGATGTATGAGCTTTGGGTAATGTCCTATGAACCAGTTTTGCTCCAGCCTGAGGTAGAGAAGCCAGGTTCATGGTCTCATTGATTTAGGGCCGTTTACAGATCATCTAGGCCAATCCTCTCATTTTTCATATAAAAAGAACTAGACCCAAAGAGGTTTAAATGTCTTAGATTTAAATATCTGACCCCAGGGCTCACAGGTCCTTTGACTCCAAATCAAACACTTTTTCCACTGACCTTTGGGTTGGGTTTGAGGGAAAGGGGGGTAGCTGCATGTGGAAGGTGGGTATCAATGAAAGGACGCAGATGCAGCAGAAGACAGAAGGAGAAGCTAGGCTGCTGAAGAACAGCTGTACATCCTGCCACGTGGTTTTTCAATAGGGCCAATCCTGGACACTAGATTTGGATTCCAGGTCATCCCCCACAGATAGCTCCCCACCCCTCATTTTTTCACTTCTTCAATCACAAATCCTCTCCTGGCTGGCATAAATCAGCTTTCTTTTTGTAGCCACACTCTTGATGGAAAGGGGGTCCAGCAGGGAGTATTATTTCTAGTCTCCCTTACACAGCAAGGGTAGCTGGGTCTATTTGGTATATAGGCCCCAGGTGCCCACTGGGGCCTAACAGCTTCCAAATGCCTTCTCTATTCACTGGCGGCTGCCGCGAGCCAGACTAATGGAACTTTCTTCTTTGGGTCTAGAGCCTCATTGCCTCAGTGACCCAAGAGGAGGAAGAACAGAGGTTAGAAATAGAAGACTGAGGAGCCATTTTGAATTGGACCCCTCTTAGCTAGAGAATCAAACCAACTGTGTGGTTGATTATCCCTGTTCTTTGCAATAGTGGGTCTCAATTTACTTACTGTCATGGGATATTTTGAGGTCTAAGTAAATATTATAAATAGTATAAAATAAATCTCCATTGGATTGGATTTTTTTTAACTTCAGTGGGATGCTGAAATAGACAGGATTCCTTGTTGGCTGGGAATGAATGGATTCAATTTTTTTTTCTCATGCCAAAGTCAGAGGTCCTTTCTTCTCCAAACTGGGATTCAGTTCAATGCAGAGAGAAGGCAGCAGGTGAGGGGAGACTAATGAATCAGGCAGAAGGAAAGAAGAAATTGGTATGAGAACCCCCCACCCCCACCCCCACCCCAGTTAGAGGCTAGAATACATTTAGAAGAGCTAAGCTTGTTTCTTGGGAGGATCATCCACTTGAGTACAGTCTCACTTCCTTTATCCCCCCTCTTTGGGGTGTTCTGTTTCCTCTTGCAAAAAGGGTTTTTGTTACCCTGGAGACAGGAACTCTCCCATTATGCCAATTGACATCCTCTTGAGATTGTTGAATTCAAAGCTGAAAGGGACCTAAGAGTTCATCTAGTGTAGTCCCTTCATTTTAGAGATGGGAAAACTGAGGTCTCCTGAGAAGCCAAGTGACTTGTCTATGATCACACAGGTAGTAAAAAGCAGAGTCAGGATTCAAACCCAGGTCCTCTGACTCCAAATCCAGCACTCTTTTCACTGCCCTGCTGTCTGTCCATCCAGGCCCCTTTCAGAAAGGCACCTGCCAGGGATTTTTCAGGCAAGAGGAAAGCTTTACATTCTGCCTAAAACATTGTTTCCACTCATCTGATGGGAGTGATGGGCGGTGGCAGATGACCAGTGCTCCCCTTTCAGCCACTTGCGCCTGAGGGCTGGGCTTTGGGGTCGTGATCAGGCTGGGTGGACTGCCCTGCCCTAAGTAAGGCTCCATCTGCCATCCCTACATGTGCCACCTCTGACTCTGATACTGATCCTGGTAGTAATCTCGCTTTCCATGTTCAGTGGCACAGTCCTGTGACTGGCTCACTTTGGGTTATGCAGAGCCACTTTTGGGTGCCAAGGGCCTCAGGCAGCCTTCTCATCATGGCCCCTACTCCTCAGAGGCCCATGACACTGGTGAGGGTGACCCAAGCTTGTAGTCATGGAGGGTCAGCTGACCAAGGGCGGCCACCCCTCAGCCTGACCATCCCACAGTTCTTGTCTCCTCTCTCCAGAATGCTAGTCCTGGTCTCCCTTCTCCACCTGCACTCTGGTACCTGTAGTGGTGCACCACACAGTTTTCTCCTTTTTAAATCTTCCCTTCAGGCTTTTGAGCCTTTGGGGGGGGTCTTGGACCAGCCTGTGGGGTCCTCCCCCTGATGCCTCCATCTGTCTCTTCATGGAGAGAGCAGGGAGAGGAAGGGTAGCAACCAAAGGCCCCTGTGGGGCCACACTTTGCTCTCTGCCGTGACAACATCTGGAGTGACGGACTTAAGGTACTTCTCAAATATGGCTCTTTGTCTATGTGTGCGTTGCACCCCAGACAGTCAGGGTGCAGGAAAGGCAGAGCCGTTTCTGGGAGAGTACCTCCACTGACTCCTGCCTTTCCAGATACTGACTCCAGGTTGGAGTACCTCAAGGCCAGATGATTCACTTCAACAAGCATTTATTAAGCGCCAGCTGTGTGCTGGGCACTGTGCTAGGTTCTGGGGACAAAGACATCCAAAACGAGATGGCCCCAGTTAGTCCATAGATGAGGAAATGCGCTATCGTTGTGGGCTGGGGCAGGGGCCTTCTGTGGGAGATGGGACTTGAGTTGAGCCTTGAATGGAACTGAAGGTTGCCAGAGGCCAGATGAAGAGAGAGAGAGCCTTCCAGGCATGGAAGAAGCTTACTTCAAGGCTGGGGCAGGCATGAGGTGTGGACCGACCACAACAGGGGCAAGCCACTTTGGCCGAAATGTAGATGGTTGTGAGGTGGAGGAATAGGCAGAGTCTGGGGGAATAGGACTCTTCAGCACCCTGATGGAAGGTACAATGTTTGTTCTCAGGCCATCGGGAGGAAGGGACAGTTCTTGAGCAGGGGAGAGACATGTTGAGACCCGCGCTTTGCCCAATGTGTACCGGAGAGGGGAGAGGCCCTGCAGATTACTAGCTCTGGCTTATTATAGGAAACTTCCTCCTTCTCTCTTCCGTGCACCCCTAAACAAGGACTAGCCCTCCCAGGTAGAGCAGGCAGCATACTAAAGAGCTTGCTCTAAACTTCTCCCCTGATTTTGAACTTGACTTTGGAACCTGACTTTGGAACCTGACTTTGGAACCTGACTGAGCCCTCCTTCCTCCTGGCCCTCAGGCATGTATTTTGCTTAGACCCTGGGGCTCAGTGCTTGGGTCTTGGATCTATCATGTGGTGACAGCCTTTCCCACTTTTGGCTTCTAGAGCTCAGGGGCTTATGTCCAAAACAACTGACTGGTTTAGGCCATAGAAAGCTCTTAGACCAGGCCGGATTGACTCTGTACCTCCCCTACAAAACACACAGGCTCATACATCACAGATGCCCAAGGCAGCCCTCAAAAGGACAGTACCCAATTCACACAAGTGAATTTTCCAGACAACTGAACTTGCGATTCTTTATCTACTCAAATTCTTAAGAAAATGCGTATTTTAATTTTGATTGAAATAATTTGAAAATGTATCCAAAATCCCCAACTGCCTTCTTAAATAGCAGACAGACAAACCTAACTTTTCCTCTTCTCCAGGATCTAGCGACTGGGGTCTTCTCAGGGACGGTCTGTTTGTCCCTGTAACGGCGGCCCTCCGCTGGTGTGCTTCCTCTTTATTCTCTTTGCTTTTGATAATTCTTGGGTATCCTTAACGCTCTTCAGGGGAGGGTATGGATCCTCTCGGAAAGATTAGGACGCTTGTCATCCACCATTTCCTTTTAGTTACTACTTCCGGTCTGTTGTGAGCTGGGAAATAAGAAAAGGTGTGAGACGTATTTAAATTGTTCACAAAATAAGAGTGAAATGAGTTCTTTAGGTTTGGGTTGGGGGTGGGGCAGCATTCCTTTAAGAATATCAGACATGACCTCAATGCCATCCATCTTTGGCACCTCATAGGGCATCTTTGCTTATTGCTCCACTGGATAAATAAGTTTTAAATCACTGAGTTGCACACTGAGTTAAAATTGTGCCAGATTAGGCAAATTGGAGGGAAAAAATTCAGCATAAGTACTGAGCAACAGGAAGGTATTAGAAGATTAAAAAAAACAACAACCCCCAAACTAGCAACCAGAGGCAGAGAACAGGGAGGGGAATCATGGGAGGGTTTGTTTAAAAGGCTTCAGTCAAGGTCCCACCTCTTGAATCTTTGCAGGCTATTAGGATACCACCTTTTTCTCTAGATTCCTTTAAGCCAGTGGTTCTCAACCTTCCTAATGCCACGAACCTTTAATACAGCTCCTCATGTTGTGGTGACCCCCAACCATACAATGATTTTCGTTGCTACTCCATAACTGTAATTTTGCTGCTTTTATGAATTGTAATGTAAATATCTGATATGCAGGATGTGTTATCATTGTTACAAACTGGACATAACCCACAGGTTGAGAACAGCTGCTTTATGCACTGTTACCTCTAGCAGTCTTGGTCCTTAGTCCTATTTTTCCTCTTTAATCATGTCTTCTCTCACCTTTGTCTTGTCCCTTCAATTGGATTTTGAGCACCTTTGGGTCATAGGTTTTGTTCCCCATAGTGCCTAGTACATGTCACATGTTCTCAGTATACGCTGGGTCAGTGGAGGCCACCTAAGTGGTATTTTGAAGCTCCTTGAGCCCCAGAACCTGCCTCAGTCTTGGCCTCTTGGTAACCCCAGTCATGCCACTCAGAGTATGTGAAGATGACCCTACCGACCCACCATTAGTAAAGCATGCGCTTGGCTACTTTGCCAGAAATGAGTATGGATTTGCACCTGATCTCTCCCTGAGCCTCCCCTGTTCCAAAGCTCTGGGGTCCAGGAGGAAGGTAGAGGAAAGCTGGATTTATCCTAGTGCTTTACTGACTCTGCCAAACTTTGGCTAAAATCAGTTGGGGGAAAGGGATTTGTTGGATGTGTGTGGCTTGGATCCCATGGACCCTTGGGGTATAGTCCTCTCTAGGCACTAACCATTCCTTTTCCCTGTGACACACTACCTCTGAGGCCTGTTCTCCAACGTCTATCCGGTTGCTTGTGTGTACGGTCAAGCAGGGCTGAGGGCCTGTCTTTGGTGTGGCTCCCAGGTGTTCTGTTGTCAGCTTGTAAAATGTTCTTCATGGGCTGATCAATTGTTAGTGAAAATGCTAGTCAGGGGCTCACCCTTCCGTATTGGTAAGTTGCCTGACTGGGGCTAGAGGTCCAGCCTGTGATTGTGGGCTAGAGAATCACTTACTACCTGGAACTCTGATTGCACTGGAATAGGAAATCCATGAGCTTGAATCCATTAGCTTTAAAATGATTGGAAATCACTGAACCTGAATGATACTTGGCTACAAGTTGGAGGGAAGGACTCCTGGTATCCATGGAAACTGTTCCCTATCTCCAACTTCCTACCTTTTCTGACTTCTGCACTCTGTTGCTTAGAAGACCTCAAGAGCTATTCCTTCCCAACACTCTTCTCTTTCCCAGTCCAGGCTGTGACAGAGTCACCCACCAGCCCCGTCCTCCCCGCCTCCATAGAGAATCTCCTCTCCTAGATCTCTCTGTGATAGACTCTACAGGATTTGGAAGATAATGGGAGTCATGATAGGGGTCAGGTTGGTATTAACAGGGTACTCCCTTATGCTACCTGGCTGGTCCCTGTGTGCATATGTACCTTTCCCCCACTCCCCAGGAGTAAATCACACATATTCCATGATTATGATGGGGATTTGGCTCAGCTTCTTTCATCATACTTCTCTTGCTTGGAATGAGATCCAGTCCCTCACCCTCATTTGGGAATTGTCACTGGTCCCAGTAATCCAGGATGCCTTCCTGTTTGGGCATAATTTGGTGGAAAGAGCAGATAGATGACTTGGGAGTGACAGCGCTGGATTCAGCTCCACAACCCATTAGTCATTGTGGCCTTGGGAATCTCTTCCCCCCTCAACCCAAATCTCGATTTCTTCATCTGTGAAATGGCTCATCTGATAGGATTGTTGTGATGGAAGTCATTTGTATTTTTTGGACTGGTTGAGCCAGTCCTTGTCTGTTTTAAATGTATAGTTCCAGGGTCCTGGGGTTCTTAAAGCAGAATACATATTTTTATTCTTATGAGCTATTTGCAAGGTTTTTCTGAAGCTCAAATGATAAAATGTATATACAAGAATTCATAGCCAGAAAGTGAATCTCAGAGGTGTGTTATTTTCTTAAGAGTTGAAACCCTTGGGGCGGCTAGGCGGCGCAGTGAATACAGCACCGGCCCTGGAGTCAGGAGGACCTGAGTTCAAATCCGGCCTCAGACACTTAACACAAAAAACTAGCTGTGTGACCTTGGGCAAGTCACTTAACCCCAACTGCCCTCCAAAAGCAAAAAAAAAAAAAACAGTTGAAACCCTTTGGAAATGGTCTCAAGGAAAGGATGCAGGATTAGGCCATTGAGGAGCTCCTGATCTTCATTGTTGTTTCAAAAGAATTTAATTCCAAAGGTGATAAATATTGTAATAGCTTTAGCATGTGCTCAATGGAAGAGAGTCTTTTGCCTGTGTTTTGCCCTGTGCACAAATAGGGATCTGTCCCTAGGCACAGTGGTAGATTCTCCAGTATTCCTTGGACAGGTGGAAGTATGCATGGTGCTGAAAACACAGCCCTGCGCCTTCTTGCCTGAGTCAGGCGCTGGACTTGAGGAAGCTCAGGGTTGGGGGAATTGCCAGGTCCTTGGAACCAAGCAGACGGCTCCCAGGGTTAGCTGTGGACAGACAAAGAAGTTGGGAATGACTCTGGGTAAAACAAAAGGAAGCAAAGAGGACTCTTTTTAATGTGTGTGCTGCTTGGGTCACCAGGCACCATCCGTCTGGGAGCATGGAGGGAGACGTTGCTGTTGCTGTTGTAGACTTTGGAGGTTTCCCCCATTCGTGGACATGTGCTGTGTGCTGCTTCTCCTAGGTTTGGGGAGCAGGAAGGTTTTTTACAAGTGTATTCACTCTGACTTATTCTCATTAAAGCATCCCTTAACACCCCCCCCCCCAGGGTTTGGCTGAAAATAATGGTAATAATAACAGTGATAAATGAAGTAGATTATAAGCTCCCTGAGGTCAGGGACAATTTTGTTTTTTTCCTATTATCTTCAGGACCTAGCCCACTTCCCTCCATATAGTTAGTAGGGGCTTGAAAAATGAATGGTCCTAGAACTGAACGTGATTTGATGGGACTTTGTAGCCAAGTAGGATATGAAGAAAACTTTGCTAAGGAAAGGATGGGAGTGAGAAATGGCCTATTGACATGAAAGGAGATAGTGGGGATTCTCTTACAAATTCTAAAATGACTGAGTAGACAAGGAAGATTCATTGGCTTTTCAAGTCATGTCCCTTTTTGGAAGCATTTATGATGTAGATGCCCTCTGTCAGCAGTATTTTGGGAAAGAGCTCCTGTGAAGCAGGTCCTGAGGAGGGCAGGAGCAAAGGACAGGGGACCTTGAAGAAGCATTGGAAGGAAGCCCATCAGCCCCATGCCCTGCAGCTCCCTCCTTGGCCTGGGAGCTCCTGGGGCCAGGTACTGTGTCTGCACACAGTGCTGCATAAAGGAGCATAGAATTTGCATGGAACTCTCAAGAGTTAATTTGTCTGACTTTGAAGCTTTCCAGGGATTGTAGGGAAATGGGGAATTTTGCTGTTGTTTATAGGATTTAGTTTGAGAGGGAGGGAGAGGAAGAGACAGAGAGACAGAGAGACAGAAACAGAGAGAGACCGAGACTGAGAGAGAGAGGGGGTGGGGTGGGGCGGAGGGGTCCAATGATAGGAAGGTAAGAAGGCCAGAGTGAATATCATTGCCTATAGTTTCTTATGGCCCAGTTCAAGATTTCAAGGACTAGTTCATGTTCTCAGGAAACTTAGCTAATTGAGGACAGATCACTAACAAAACAACTGGGCCATGTAGTCAGCTAAGTGCTTCCCTTTACTCCTATTCCTTCCTGTTCTTCCCCATCCCATGTTCCTTCTCCTATTCTCAGGGTCTCTTTTGTCCTGATATGGGGCATGCCACAGCACGTGGAGGGGCTAGCCAGGCCCTCCAACATGGCTGTCTGTTCTAAGATGCTCCCATATCCTGGGCTATACATTGACCCCAAGGAATCTGTAGCTCAGCATAGGATCAGTCGTTGACTACATCTACCATGAAGCTATCTGAAGCATTGTTGTTGTTGTTGTTTGGCAGTTGGGGTTAAGCGACTTGCCCAAAGTCACACAGTTAGTTCGTGTTAAGTGTCTGAGGTTGGATTTGAACTCAGGTCCTCCTGACTCTACTGCACTACTTAGCTGCCCTCCATACATGTAGCTTTGATCCAGTCCCTCCCTTGGATCCTTAGCAATTACATGCAGATTCATGGCTGCTTCTACCTGTTTCTTCCCTCTGGGGGAAGGCTCTGAGCCCATCTCATAACTTCAGGTGTGACGAAAAAAGAGCAGACGCAGAAATAGTGGAAGGCAAGAGAGCCCCATGAGGTCCAGATGGAACCCAGGAGTCCAACGCTGACCGGACAAATGCAAACATCTCCCCGGGATCAATCGAGTTACTGGGGGATGCTGTTGTCAGAGTTCTAGTGAGGCAGCAGGAGCCAGAGAGAGTACTGGGCCTGGGGGCCAAGGACCTTCACAGTTGGGCCAAGTCGGGGGCCTCAGCTTCCTTATCTCTAAAATGGATGCCCTCTGCCATCCCTTCCAGCTCTAGACCCATAATCCTATTATCTCCTTGGCATTCCCAGTTGGGCTTCTGGAGGTGGAGACTGTGGGAAATGTTCCTCATTTCCACCCTTAATTTTGTTTTTTTCTGCTCAGTAATTAGATGTCTTTGGCATTAGCAGAGTTCATTTATTAACTCAAGATATAAGGATAAAAGAAGGTGCCTCTTTGATGTGTTTAGGGGTTGCTGGCTCATGCCTCTCCTTGGTCGGTTGGGCTGCCTTGTTACTGGCAAGAGAGAATATGGGAAGGAAGCATTAAAGTGCTCTCTGGAGCAAGCTTCCGGCATCCCCCTCAAGGTGAAGAAGGTCTGGTCCCTGCTCTCAAGAATTGCCCCCTATGGAGACTCATCATCAGTTCTTGGACAAGAGCCAGCTGAGGGCTTGCTAGAGCAAGGGGGCAAGAACTCAGAGACCACCTGGTCTGACCCCCTCACTTTACAGATGAGGAAATTGAGGCCCAAGGTCACATGTGTAACATCAGAGGCAAGATTTGAATCCAAATAAGAATGAACAGGATTCTTAGTCATACAGCTGGAAGAGACTTTAGGAGTGACCTTGTCTAGTATGTGCCCAGAAAACATCCCCTAATTCAATGGGAAGAGGGTGGGAGGGAAGCCATGGCCTGGCTGGAGGAGAAGAGCATCTCCCGTGTACATGGGGGGGGAGGGGCTTTGAATTCCAGACAGAGGCATCTGGACTCACAGAAAGGGGGGGGGGGTTTCCTCTGTGTTGTTCTGGGATGGTTTCATTTCTCTTTCTGCTTGTTGCCTAGTGTAGTGCTTGGCACAAAGTGGGGGCCAATAAATGCTTATTGAACAGAGTAGGTTAACAGGGAACCTCTGAAACTTGTTGAGCAGAGAAATGGCATGACCAGCTGGCGGGGTAAGGGACAAGGTTCTGCCAACGGGTGGGCAGGGTGGCTTAGTGGAAGAAGATGTTTGGGTTCAAGTCTTTAAATAAAAGAAACCAAATAAGGAATCCATAACTACATAAATATAGATGTGGGATGCTAAAAAGAATTTTTCTAGGGCATCTTCTGTTGCTTTGAGGGGGTCCCTGTAGGCTGTTGTCCTTTGCTCTCACCCTGGAGAAAGGAACCAGTGTGACCTTGGCTTACCTGCTCTCTCCAGCTGCTCTTGCTGGACAACCTGAGCCCAGGCTGGCCTGTAAAGCAGGGCTGGCTCTAGGGCTGTGAGTAGCTGACCTTGAAGGTCCCTTCCAGCTCCGAATGGACGATCCTCTGACGTGATCTTGGCCTTCTTCCCCTCCTCCACACCCTAGAATGGAAGCCTCTTGAGGGGAGAGACTATTCCATTTTTGTCTCTGTATTCCCAGCATCTAGCCCAGGGCCCGGCACATAGTAGGGTCTTAATGAATGTTTGCTGACTGACTGAATGAATACTGAACAGCAAGCTCAGGGAGGCTTGTAGAGGAGAAGGAATGCGTTATTTCCCCCCTTCCCCCGCCCCCCATTGGCATGCAAACCCATATTCTTCCTTTAGCCCACAAATGGGGCAAAGTCACAGGTCAGGTCTTTTTAAGCATTCTGCAGCACTGATGAACTTTCTGTGAGTAACAGTCAAAGCCATAGCCTCTCTTCCACAGGACTGCATTTCTTCAAGCTCTTCCTGAAGCTCTGGCAGCCTACTGTCTGCTTGGATGGTACTATAAGCTTCTGTCCACTCTGGGAAGGCTGGGGAAAGGCTGGGCCGTTTTCTTTATTGGGAAGGTAGAGAGTCGAGAAAGGAGGGCCTTTTCCCAAGTAAAACAATGTCTGGAAAAGTGAGATGAGAGTGAGAAGAAAGTTTGTTGATTGAGCCCTTGATACAGGAAGATGAGCCCTTTATTTAATTGCCTAGGGCTTCCTCATTTGCAATAACCTTTTTCATGCATCATCTTTTTGTGTGTGGGGAGTGGAGGGCAAGGACATTTGCCTTGCCCATCTTTCCAGAGGGGAACAGAAAGGACAGACAGGAGTGGCCTTATTCTGGCATCTGATGTGGGTTCTCTTCTAGGGTGTCCCCACAGCAGCCTGACAGGACCTTCTCTGGGAGGGGATGGGGGGCAAGATGATCATGAAGAACTGAAGAGAAGGAGTTCTGAGGGGGAGCCAAGAGAAAACCAGTCTGGCTTCTGGCTGGGGCCTGGGCCTTTCTTGTGGGGGCCTCCATTCTCCCTCCTCCTAAATAACCAGACTGGAGGAGTATTTGGGGTGAGGCTGAAGGATGAGAAGATTGAATCAATCCTTGAGAGACCTGAGGAAAAGCACATCCCAAATCCTTAGTGAAGGCATGAGTCTGGAGGGGCCTGGGAACTGGAGGAGAGGGGGCTTGATGGAGACAGGGCCTTTCCTGCTGGATTCCATTCAGCTTACTTTCTTGCTTGTGTCAGACAGCCAAAAGGGGCGTGTAGGCCTTGAGAGCTCTCTTGCCATTGACTAGAGTGGGCAAGAGGGGCAGGATGATGGATCTGGCATGAGACAAGCTTTGACTCCCAGTCTGTGGAGCAAATGATGCTCTCCTGAGACTGACTAGGGAGACTGGCATGAGAAGGCCAGTTGTTTGATTGCAGAGGAAGGAGTGTGTGTGTCAGTTGTTCTTGGGTGTGGGGGCTCTGCTGAGGTGGGCTGGGCCTGCTGCCCATTGATTATCAGTAGCACCAAGGGGAGAGCAGGGATGTGACTGGTGGGGCCAGTATCACAGTATCAGTCTGTGCCAGTGGGGTAGGGCAGCAGCCTTGGTGGTAGGGGCTGCTAAGCTGAGCCTCTTACAGAGTCATCAGAGGGGAGCTGAGCACCAGGCTGGATGTTTGACTGAGGAGGAGGAAAGGGCACTCCTTGGGGTGGGGAGACCTTAAGGCTCAGGAGAGATCATCAAAGGCTCCTCTGAGCTTTGGGACCACCTAGTCCAAGCCCCTCATTTTGCAGATGAAGAAACTAAAGCTCAGAGAGGAAAGCAGTTAGCCCAGGGTCACCCTGCAGAAGGGTGGTAGTGCCAGGTCTGTGAGCCAGTGCTCTCCTGCTGGGGGGGAGTGGTGGAGGCTTTGGACAGCCAGGCAGGGGGCTAGGGGTGGCAAGCATGGTAGGGGCTGGAGGGACAGGTGTGGGGGGGCAGAGCTTCAGGGCAACAATTTGCTTTTCCTGTTCCTGTTAGGGGATGGGGTAGGTGGCATCCTCCCTGTGGAGTGGTGGAGGCTCTGGGCAACCAGGCAGGGGGCCAGGTGCTACAGGGATGGTGGGCAGTGGGAGGAGGCCACAGATGGCATCCTCCCTGCTGAGTGGTTGGAGGATCCAGATACAGGATTTTTAGTTCTCTATCTAGAGCTGGGAATTTCTGCAAAGTTACTGGTCCAGTGTATGTGAAAACAGAGGCTCAGAATTGACTTAGCCAAGGTCACACAGGTAGTGGGAGATAAGCTTTGAGTCCCTGTCACTGGATGATTTCAGCTGGGCGGATCAGTCCATTGAGCAGCAAATGAAACAACAACAGCATCTTGAAGACTGAGTGGCCCTGAGCCATAGGGAGAGAAATATGGGAAGTCAGGAAGAGAGGAGGAGTCCAGGGACAAATGGAGGAAGATGTGCATCTTAAATTTGTTTACTTTTAAATTTAATTAATTTATTTTTAGTTTTCAACATTCACTTCCACAAGATTTTGAGTTCCAAATTTTCTCCCCACTTCCCTTACCTCCCACCCCTGTGTATATTCTGATCACCCTTCCCCCAACCCTCTCTTCTGTCACCACCTGCCCCTTCGTCCCTTTATGTTTTATTTGCCTGTAGGGCGAGATAAATTTGCTACCCCATTACCTAGATATCTTCTTTCCCTGGTGCATGTAAAAGCAATTCTTAACATTCATTTTTTAAAACTTAGAGTTCCAAAGTCTCTCCCTCACCCTCCCTCATTGAGAAGGCAAACAATTTGATATTGGTTAGACTTGTGCAGTCGTGCAAAATGCTTCCATAACAGTCATGTTTGAAAGGCTGACTATATTTCCCTCCATCCTCTCCTGCCCCCCACTTATTCTATTCTCTCTTTTGACCCTGTCCCTCCTCAGGTCTCACAATCTGCCTTCCCTCCCATCTCCTTCCCTCCCACTTTTCTATATAGGGTAAGGTAGATTTCCACACCCAATATGTGATTCCCTCCTTTAAAAGCCAATTCCAATGGGAGTAAGATTCCTTCATTCCTTCTGACCTTCCCCCTCTTTCCCTCTACTGTAAAAACCTTTTCTTGCCTCTTTTCAGCAAGATAATTTCACCCATTCTCCCCCTCCCTTTCTCCCTCTCACAGTATATTCCTCTCAGAGGACAGATGTCTTAGGACACATGGGCAAAGTCAGACTTCAAAAAGAAGGGATTATAGAGCAGTGTTTCCAGGACATTTGTTCAAAAATATCGGAATTTTCTATCCTGAGCAATGACAATTATAAATAGAGCAGAATATATAAATTAGATAGGTCAATGTGCTGCCAAAAGTACCTGCACTTACATATAACTTATATGGACGTATAATGACGGTTACCATAGAAGGCCCTTCTGTAACGCTCACTACCAGGTTGACAAAGATTTATATTTGTATGTCATTAGGTCCAACAGCCCTGGAAAATGGAAAGGGGCGGGGTATAACCACTTCTGTTTTATAGAGGGGACTTAGGGCACTACTCCCACTCCCCTCGTGGAATCTGGGCCTACTTTCCTTGTTAGGCAAGACTCACTGCCTGAAGTTTTTGGATTTAAGAAGGGGAGGACCTTTGGGAATCTGAAGATTCATTGGCCGAGGAAAGGGAATCATTTTCTTGTAAAGAGGAAAGGATCGCTCATAGATGGAGTTGGAAGATCCCTGAGTGATGACTGGGGCCAACCCCAGTCGACCCCAGTTTTCCCGGAAACAGAAGCTCAGGTCTCCTCTAATGACTCATTAGTCATTAATGCCCAAGGTCACCCAGAAGCAGTGACAGTGCTGAGATTTGATCTCAAGGCTTCTGATTTCATGTCCATTGAGAAGAAATAGAGCCCCCTAAGGGGGAGAGCAGGGCTCTGTGTTTTGAAGAGCGTGGTAGACCAGAAGCATTAGGCTCGTCTTGCCCTCATCTGAACGCAGCAGAAGCCTTTACAATGGAAGGAAGAAGAGAAAGCTGAGGGGAGGCAGTTTGGGGCAGAGGCTGGGGTGCCTGAGACCATTGAGAAAAGACAGTTTAGCGTGCTCAGCTGTCTCTTTTACCTTTGGAGCACTGCCTCTCCAGTCAAGACTGTGATTAGTTTATCTCCTCATCCCACTAGCTACTCTTTGGAGGGGGGATGGGGGGCGTGGGGTGGGGTGGGGTGGGGGGGTGGGGGGGTGCTAAGTGTTCACTCACAGTAGAGGTAGGAGGTAGGCCCGGGTTTGCTTCCTAATTCCTCTGGCCCTGGCATTGCCTTATCTTTGGCCTAGGGGAATGCCCAGCAACCTTTGCCACAATGTGAACAGAGGCCCTCAGATTAGGGGTGGCAAAGGGCCTTAGAGTGAGGTGTGCCGCTGACCAAGGATGAATTCCCAGTATGTGTGAAGGAAGGGTGGGCTGTGCCTGTTCTCTGGACATTAGGCTATGGCCGCTTTGCGGGAAGATCCTTCCCCAGTGTGGATGCCTAGTAGAGTTGAGAGTTCTGGGAGAGGCCTAACCAGTATTTGCCTGCCTCAACCCTCCAGTGTGTTTTGGGGGCCTGATTTTCCTAGCCCTTTGGGAAAGTCCACGCCTGGCCCAAGGTTTGCTTAATAAATGCTTGTTGAATGAATGAATGAATGAATGAATGAATGAATGAATGAAAGAAAATGAATACAAACATGCACATGTGCTCGCCCCTCTGGTCAGCCCAGAAGTGCGATGTGTGGTGGTCCTGCGGGGGTGGGGGGAGAAGCACCCTTCCCCACCTGCCCTGTTATCCATGTACTCCCTTGCCTTCCCTTTCCCAGCCTCTCTTCCTCTCCATCCCTCAGAACCTCTTCAAGGTTGTTCCTATCTTAAGGAAATTGGCTTAGCACACTACTGGTCCTGCCTAGAAGTGCTTGTTCAGACTGAGGCAGCTGAGCAGAGTCAGGGGAGGGGAGAGGAGGTACTCCTGGGTCTGCAGCTAGCTGGTGTCCAGCTGGGGGTGATGGCCAACTCTGCAGCCCTGGCACTCAAGCACTTTGTGGGTTAAATGTCAGAGTGACTCATGTTGCTAGAGAAAGGTTGATGATGCTTGGACAATGTTGACACTCAGATTCAGTGTCAAGGTGAAGGGGCATTTTCCCCTCTTGGGAACTGCTTCCCTGTCACCGTTGAGTTGTGGTCATGGGACGGGGCTGCAGCTATGGGTCACTGCTGCTCCCTTGGGATGCTCTAGATTGGATGGCAGCCAGCTCTATGTTGGTAGAGATCAGTTTGGTGGGGGATTGCCCATGCATCAGGGTGAGCTCCATGGATGATGGCTCTGAGGGGCACATCTGAGTATTGAACTTGTCCTGGGGGGGTCAGGTGAGTCCCTCCCCAGTGAGGGGCTGCTTGCTCTTTTCCAATGACGCTCCCTCTGTGTTCACTCCTGTGACCAGGCCTTATAGACTACAGGCTTGACTTGGTCTTCTCCTTGGATCTTGTGAAGATACAGTGCATGGCTTGGCAATTCTGAACCCCAAAAGTCTCTGGGATCCAGGCAGTATATGTCAGGATGCATTTCTCTAAGTGAACCTCAGATGACCCAGAGAGAACAAAACCAGTTGCCCCGAGCAGTGTGGAGGAAAAGGGCTTCATGGAGAGGGATGCCACTGACCAAGGATGAGGTCGCAGGATGTATCTGAGTAGAAATGAAATCCCATCTCTCCACTAGTGCAGATGCTTGGTGGAGGGCTGGAGGGGTGGATGGGAAAGGGGTGAAGCATAACTGGTTCCCCCAAAAAGTCATCCCCAATTTTTAATGTTTTCCCTCTCCCCTCTTGCCTCCCCAATGAATGAAGAAGCCTGGGCAAGAGCCTTAAGCCTCCTATCTCAGAAGCAAAACTTGGATGGTGGGAACTCATCCTGATTATGGGATTTACTTCCTGCCCAGTCCATGTCATTATCTCCTGCATATGTTGGACTCCAGCTCAGGGGGCTTGTGCAGAGCTCTCTGCAGACCTGGGGAGGCCAGCCAGGGGAGGGGAGGTAGTGACATGGTAGGTCAGAAGCCTCTGGTTTCCTGGACCTTAACTGGATGATAGATAGGCCCTGCCCAGAGGTGCCCCCTTCTCTTGGCTAATCTGCTCCATGGGCCTCTTCCTTCTCCCCCAAATCTGGGATCTTCTTGCACCCAGATTACCACATGCACACTGTGCATCTTACTCATTGGTTCCCTGCCCCAACTCTTGCCTGTGACATCAGGGAAGGACACCAATCAGATATACCTGAGCCCTTCTTCTGGATGGACCCTCCTACGAGGGGCAAGCCTGTTCATCTGAGAAGCGACCAAGAAACTGGCCTAACCTGAGAAGTTGAGCAGGAGAATCATTTTCCCTCCTCATTTATTCCTTTCATCTCCTTGCTGGGCCTAGACCTTGCATTGGCCTGAAATCTGGAGCCCAGTGTCTTCAGCCTCCTCTAGAGATCCTGTCATCTTTGGTTTGGGGGGCAGACCTTTGCCCCCTCTTTTGCTCTCCCCTCCCCTGAAGAGGCCCTAAGGCTAATTTTCTGTTCCCTAGAATGAGATAAAATGCATCCATAAGAAAAGACTTAACTGCTGTTAATGGCATTGGCTGGTTTGCTTCTTCTATGGAAATAAATCAAAGTCCCAAAATCAAAATCCCAAAGCCATTAGTAAGAAAGACGCCCTAGACCTTGGTCCTCTCCAAAGTTTATTACTAAAAGCCCAGGCTGGCAGCTGTTTTTGACTTCTTCAGCTCCCTGTCCATACCCCAACATCTAGTCAGTTGTTATATCCCCCCAGTGGTCTTTACAGCACAGCTGCTGTCTGTTCCCTTCTTTCTACTTATTATAATTTCTCTCTAGCATCTAACCTCACCCCCCCCTCCCCATCTTGTATCATCTGGACTGGTGTCAGAGCTTCCTGTCTCCCTGTTCCAGTCTCTCCCCATACTAACCCATCCTCCCGAGAGCTGCCAAAATTATTTACTGCAACCCAGGTACAACCACATTACTCCCCTGCTCAGAGACCTTCTGTGGCTCCCTATCACCTCTAAGATGAAGTGCAAACTCCTCTGCTTGGCCTTGAAAGTCCAGTCCAGCTTGGCCCTCATTTGCCTTTCTTGTCTTACTTCATGTCATGGCTAGGTCCCAACTGGTCCTTATAATAAATCCTGTGAAGTGGCCCCATGTATTTGAATTCCCACTCTTTGAAGTTATAACCAGTAATACATGGTAACTAGTTCCAACCCAATTAATATATACATTTCAAAATCAAATGATGGGACCACCCTACAGGATTGTACGCATTGTAACTCAGGCCCTCTCCTAGTACCAAATGGCTCACTAATTAATTCTGGCCCTCAATGGGTTGCCATCGTTTTGCTGGAAGGGGCCTTAATGGCCTTCTCGTTCAACCTCCTCATTTACAGCTGAGCAGCTGAGTACAGGTGGTCATTACTTACCAAGGGTCACACTTAGCCAAGCGCCCGAGGTGACCCTTGAACCCAGTTCCCCCTGACTTCAAGGTCAGCCTTCTCTCCACTGTGCACTTCTTCCTAAATCTTGGTTTCACAAGCTGGAATGGACCCCACCCTATGCCCTTGTCCCCTGCCCCCCCCCCCCCAGTAAAATTTAAGTCCCAGTAGGACAAGGTTTTCTTCATTTTTGTTTGTTTGCTCAGATCCTTCCATGGTTCCTGCACATAGTTGGAGGTGAAGAAATATTTGTTGAATTAAATTGAATTAAATCACATGAGAGGGGGGAAACAGGACAGAGATTAGAAGGGCTTCTCCAATGGGTGGGACCGAGGAGGAATGATGAAAAACCCTGCTGGGGGACAAAGTCATGGAACAGGAGCCATGGCACCAATTAACTCCATGCTTCATAGCTGGGCAGTGAGGGAGGACGAGAGGAAAAAGAGGGGAGAGACAGAGAGATGTGCCCAGCTGGGACTGGTAAAACTTCTGACTTGTTGGTCAGGTTCTCTTGGTCCACGGGTTAATAGACCAATTTTGTGGCACTGCTTCCAGACACCCAGAGGGCCCCCTCCACTCCTCAAGTCTCTGTTCCAGTCCATTGTTCACCTAGATGTCAAGGGGATTTCTCAGAAAGCTCAAGGATAAGCCTGTCATGGCACCACCCCACTCAGTGAACTCAAGTGGCTCCTAATCCCTGTAGAAGCTCTTCTCTTCGTGTTAACTTTCCAAACTCTAGCTCCCTTGCTCTCTCCCGTGCCACCTGGAAGAGAGCCCAGCACATAATAGACCCTTAATCAATACTTTTTGCCAAGAGATGGTGGGTTTTGAGGGCATCTAGTACATGTCCATGCTGGACTGTTTGGAGCAGAAGATGGCCCTGGTAGTTATGGCACTGTCATGCAGCTAAAACAGCCTCTGGGGCCCCTGCCTCTTGCCTGGTGACAGGGACATTTTCCCTGCCTGCTTTGGGAACCTTGGTATCCTGAGTTCTCCTTACCTCTTAGCCTTAGTGGTGTGAAACACAGTTTGGACCTAGAAGTGAAGGCAGAAGCACTGAGAAAGACAGCCCGTCTTTATGAGATTCCTCTATATTTTAAACATTTTTTCCAGTTCTCAAAGTTACAAGATTTACAACCTGACCCGCTGCTCATATTCTTCCTTGGCTCCCTTTATTCAGAGATGCACTCATCCCTCTGGCTATTGCCATCCTCACCCCCATCTCTGTCCCCATCCTCATCTCTGTCCCCAACCTCATCCCCATCCCCAGTCCATTCCAACTCCCATTCCTCTGTCCCCACCGCTATCTCTGTTTGCATTCCCACCCCTAGTCCTGTCCCTGTATTTGCTCCCATCTCCATTTCTATCCACATCCCTCTCCCTATTCCAATTCCATTCTTCTCCCCATCCCCCCTCATCCTTTTCCCCATTCTCACCTCTCCCGCTTCCCATTTCTGCCTCAGTGGTTTCTTACAGCAGATTGTGTCTTTTCTGTAATCTGCTGTCTCCTTACCTCCAATTTGTAGAGTCTTTTCCATCTTTCTCTAAGTCTTGGCTTAGGTGCTCCCCCTTTTCAGGATTACCTTTCTGATCCTCCCTTCCATGTTCATGGCTATTGCCTGCCCCTCCCCTCCAATACTTTGCATTTAGTGTCTGTTTCCTTAATCTAGATGCCATTGGGTTTCCTCCTGGAATAGAATGTAAGAACCTTGAGGGCAAAGTCCATTTAGTGTCAGTCTTTGTGGCATACAGCAAATGCTGAACAAGGGCCTGGGGACCATCTGGTGTTTACTGAGGAATTTCTGAGATGTCATTTCCCAGAAAACCATGATGTGTTGGAAAGGAGAGGTGGGTCAGGAGCTGTCCTGGGCTTTTCTGGGTTAGCAGCTCTTGGATTGCCCCCTCAGGTCAGAGATCCCATCTCCCTGGCCTCTCTGGTGCAGAAGGGCTGGTCCAGCCTTGGCTGATTGGCATTGTGGTCAGGGCTTCCTCTGTAACTGTCTGTGAACTCAAAGCATCCAAACAGTCAATGAGTACTTCTGCCTCTGGAGTCCCCAGGAGCAGGGTGAGAGGAAGTCCACCTACCCTGTACATGGCCCAGCCCACTGATGAGCTTGGCAGTGTGTGTCCTGGGCAAGGGAGTGAGGGATCCCCACAAGGGTATCCCATTATCCAGAGGTAGCATCATGCTTAACACATGCCTTTATTAAGTGCTGTTCTGTAGCCTAGGAATGGGTGTGTGTGTGTGTGTGTGTGTGTGTGTATACACAGCAGGAGGATGCTCAGTGACCAGTAGAACACCATTTTCTGGCACAGTAGTATGTGAAGAAGCAGAAGACTGGAGAGAGCAGCCTCATCCCAGCCATTACTGTCAGCACCAGGAAAAGGGCAGGGACTGAGAACATTGAATTTGTGTTTAAGGGGAAAAGAGGATTTGGACCTGGCTCAGGAAGAGCAGACCCTGGACAATGTTGACAGATTGGGATGGTCGGCCCTCTGCCAGAGTTCTAGGATGTCAGGACTCAGAGAGGAGAGTCATCTGTCCAACTTTTCAGTTATGCTCCCTAGCCCCACCCCATCCATTCAGTGCCTCCATGTATGGTCAGTCTCCACAACATCTCACATGAGTCACCTTCTCTTTTCTCATGTGACTAGCATCCCCATTCAGGCCCTTGTTCACACTCTCCTGGACTATTGCAACAGCCTCAAATTAGCCTTCCTGCCTCCAGTGTCTCTCTTCCCCCATCCACCCCCTACTGTCCACAGCTGCCCATCCGTATTGTTAAAGCCCAGGGCTGATTGTTGGCTTGAGGAAGAGCAACAACTGCGGGGTTCTGGGAGATTGTGGAAGGGGCTGCCTGTTGCTTTGAGAGGGAGAGGAAGTTTCCTTTTTTCATGTGAGACTCCAGGATCTAGTCTACTACTTTGGCTTCAACAAATCTTTGATTATTTGACTGATGGATAGAATAAGCTTAGAAATGCCTCTGTCTGCCATTTGCAGTGCCCTGCAATCTGGCCCCAATCCAACTTTTCTGATTAATTTCATAGGACTCTCCCCTTCCTCCCTTCCACCTCTCTCTCCATCCCTCTCTCCCTCCCTTCCCCCCCCCCTCTCTCTCTCACACACACACACACACACACACACACACACACTCTTCATTCCAGCCAAACAGGCCCACTTACTGTCTTTCCAATTTGATGCTTCATCTCTTACCTCCACACCTTTGCTTAAGCTCTTTCCCATTTGTGGAATGCATTATCTCATCCTGTCCATCTTGCAGAATCCTCGCTGTCTTCATTCAGGACTGAGCCCTGGTGCCATCTTGTCTGGAGAAGCTTCCCTGCCTCCTGCCTCTGCCCTGCGCTGTCAGAGGTGATGGCTTTCAGTGCTGGAGCCCTCCCCCTGCACCTTAGGATGCAAGTTCCACCAGGTCAAGGCCTTCCTCTGCTCGGGGCACTTTGTGTCTTTCAAACAGGGGCACCTGGTTCTGAGCCCTGTTGGTGCTGTGTACATAGTATGTGCTTAATCAGTGTCTGTGGAATTGACTTTTGCAGATTCTAAGTCAGTCCTGGCTGCTGACCCCCACCATGCACCAAACTCCAACTGAGTCACCATTGGGTTTTCTCTGAAAAGTTGGAGGGACAAGATAAAGTCCAACCATATGCCTCTCTATAGCCCCTGATGGTAAGAAAAGGGCCATGGGCCTGGGATGAACCCACCCAAGGGACAGAGGCTGCAGGTGTCCCTTGGGAACGATGGCTTTGGGCCAACAGAATGATGCTTAGGAGGGCTGGGAGCCTGATGATACAAGACCCCAGGAGAACATGGTGCTTCCCTGATCACCTGTTTCTGATAACAGTCTGCCCCCTGAACACAATCACATAGTTGTCATGCTTAAGATACTAGTTTCTTTTGATAAGTTTCTTTCTAGCCTGAAGATGGTCAAGATGAAAGAAAGTTGAACAGAATAAGGACTTTTGGAATTTTCACTCAGTGCTCCCTTAGAGGAAAAAAACCTCTCTTTTTTAAAGGGCATGAACTCAATGTGTGGAGGCATAGAGAACCCCAGTTTTCTAGCATTTCTTCCATCTTGCTTGAGGACCTTTGAAAATAGGGAATTTCACATTTACCTCATGCAGTGGTGGAAGGGACAGGCTAGTGCCAGCACTGAGTTGAACTGAAATAATGACGTATACCATCTGCAGTGCAAGGAGAATTGGGTAATAACTATTCCATTGGCAAGTGAGGACAATAAGTGTAGATACATCTGGATAAACTAAAAAGGTCTTGTCTCTCCACTTTGTCTGACTGTTCAGTCTATTTCATGTTCCTCCCCTTCTTTGTTCCACCCCTAGGATTTCCTTGCTCTTTCCAGGGTCACCACCTCCCACCTCCAGGCCTTTGCACAGGCTGTGTCTCATGCTTGGAATGCATTTCCTCCTTTTCTCTTCCTCTTAAGAATCTTAGTTTCCTTTAAGGCTCTACTCAGGAGACTCCTACAGGAAGCCTGTTTTTATGACCTTCATTGTGAGGGTCCCTTTCTCAGTTCTCTTGTATTTAGCAACACCAAGAAGATGTCAGATCTAAACTAGGTATACCAAACACCTTAAATGAACCCCAAATCACCCAAACTGCACCCAAAAATGATGGGATGAGGAGAATGGAAAGAACCCACCACCAAGTTATCCTTAGCAGAAAATAACAAATGAAAACATACCACTTCAAAATGAAGATTGTATCATCACACCACTTTTTTTCCATAGGCAGCCATACTTTCCTGAGGGGTCCCCATAGCCCTGGTGGCTGCTGCAGTGATAAAGGGGTTCCTAACCCCCTTGAAAGGTCATGTCTGGCTAATATTCCCAACTTGGAAGCTTTTGAGATAAAGGGAGGTGGAAGCAGTAGAGGAACATGGGGCCCTGGGGAAGGAGAAAGGGGTCTAGATAGGATCTGTCCTGGAGGAATGGCCAGTTGACAGAGGAGTGAGAGAAGGGGAGAAGAGATTCTAATGTTGCAATGGCATCTTGGAAATTCTCCTGTGGAGGATGGTTGGGGGTCTTATCCCAACCCTTCTGTGGGAAGAACCTTGACTCTATCTTTCCAATTAACCTAGGGACTGAAGGATGTTTGTCACAGATAAGACTGGTACTGGACAGGACAGAGAAAAAGCCCAGCTACAGTGGCCTTGCAGAGAGGCCACATGGGTCCTCCTGCTTCTTAGAAGATGGGCGTGAATCTCATCCAATCATGTTGTCTGAGAGAAAGGAGGATAGATTTCTGGACTTGGGGGAGAGACCCGGCCTCCCAGGCCTACCAAAGGAAAACTATGGGTGATAAGAAATCTGCTGACATCAAGGAAAACAAAAAAATCCATGGAAATGACTGGAGAAACCAGATCCAAGTTGATAAAGCCAGGAGACAGCTTGACCCTGGATACATCTAGGCCAGAAGGGAAGACCCATTTCCCAGAGATTCCAGTTCATCCCTTCAAGGGGACAGCCTGAGTCTTCAAGGTTGGTGATCCTTAGATTAGCTGTGTAGCCTAGCAGTGGTTCAAGGCCCAGAGGGGATCTATTTGGAGGAAACCTGTGCTCCCCTCTGGTCTATGTAACCTATGCAAAGATTCCAAAGCCCTTCCCTGCTTCCAGCTCCACCCTTCTGTGGAATGGAAGCTCTGAGAGGCCAGGGCTTGTCTTTGGGTCACAAGTACCTATCTTGGTGCCTTGCACATAGTAAATACTTAAATAAATGCTTGTTGAATGAAAGTAAAATGGTTTATTATTTAAAGTGATAAAGGCAGCATATTTCAGTAGAGGATGTAGGATTGGGAATCAAAGGACCTTCTTTCAAATCCCAACCTTGTGACATACTAGCTGTGTGATCTTGGGCCAGTCAACTTCTCTGGACCTCCATTATCTGATATGTAGGAGTGGCTTGGCCTTCCTGACTTCTAGAGTCCCATTTAGTGGAAAGTCTGTGATAGTGAGGGATGAGTCCTCCTTCCTTCTTCACTAATCCTTCTTGGCAATGGCAGTTCTTTCCAAAGTGAGAGGAACATCTACAGCACCACCAGGGAATGAGCCATTTTGTATAAGTGAATGTTAGATGACTGAAATGCCAAAGGTAAAAAAAAATGAACAAACAAAAACAAAAAAACTCAAACGGAATCCTTTTGGGGGTGGAAATTTCTCAAAGGTGTGATGCAATGTCTCTGCTCTGGGCAGGATATGACCCACAGCCAGCAAGAGGCAGAGCTAAAATTGGAACCCAGGTCCTTTGACTCCAAAGTCCAAGCTCTCAGAGGTTCACAGATAGGAGAAAGAAAAGGGAAGGAGAGGGGGAGAGACCTAGAGAAAGGCCAAGAGGACTAACAGGAGCTCATGGCCCTGAAGCAACAGAGATGAAGAAGGTCTGGAAACCCAGCTCAGTGATAGAGGCCAGCAGGGAAGGCCCAGAGGAGTGTGGCCCAAGGCCACATAGGCTGACGTGGTTCCACCGAACACATGGAAGACTAGCAGGATAAAGGGGAAAAGAGCTATGGGCTCTAGGCTAGTCAGAGGCTCTGGGTTCATATCCCATATGATACTATCTATGTGAACTTAGATAAATCCCTTATTCTACCCAAGCCTTCATTTCCTCATCTGTATAATTGAGGGGTTGGATGAGTTTAAGTGATCTCATTTCCCCTCTTCTTCAGCCAAGAGGAAATCCAGGTGTGGGGATTCTCCATGGTGATACAATAGAAACCACCCCTGAGCAGATAAATTGTAAGATATTGCCTGAGGAACAAAAAGAGTTAAATGACTTGTCTAGGGTCTCACAGCTAAGTAAAGGTCAGAGGCAGGATTTCAACTCAAAAATCCATTTTGACTTCACTTTACCAAAATTCCTTGGGATGGGCTATGGATCTGTCAGAAGAAGAGGAAAAAGCATTTGCAAAGGACATGAATTCCTCCTTCTGAACCAGGGATTATAGGAGAACTTCATATTCTTCCAAACAGCAAAAACTCCAAAATACATCTTGGGCCCCCTGTTGCCTTTCCCATTTCCATGTTTTTGTAGTGGCTCCTCCCTCCCCCACTATACTGTATTTATTTTGTTGATACTTGCCTATGCATGTTTGCACATGTGTCACCCCACCAGGACAAGGACTTATCTATGGCTTTGTATACTCAATTGTTTGACTTACCTGTGGAAGCCACCAGTGGCAGCAGGTGCCTAAACAAGACTTACTAACAAACAGGTCTGTAAACTCAGCTGAATCTCACAATTATTAAGCACCTACTGTGTGCAAGACCACAAGTATAATCAATCTCCTCCAAAATGTTACAGAAATAAGTCAATAAACCTTTATGACATTTTTATCAAAAGAAGGAAGGCCAAGTTTGACCCAAAAGAAACTGACCTGGAAATCATTCTCATCCTTGTGCCAAGGCCTAAATGACCAGGGAGAAGAAGGATCACAATGCTGGAAACCAAATAATCCCCAACAGCCTGCTCTGGTCCCAGTGGGTTCTTGTTTCCTGTGGTGTCATGGCTCATTAAAGTTGACTTTCATATCTAGAGAAATCATTTTACCCCTTGCGAGAGCCCAATAGTGGGTTCCCTCACCTTGGGGAAATTTCACTCTGCTTCTAACAACCCCAAATTTCTCTCTTCAATGATGTCCTCTCATTCTGATGTCAATTATTTTTTTAAAAAATATTCCATCTACATGTAAAAATAATTTGTGACATTCACTTTTTTAAAATTTTGAGTCACAAATTTTCTCATTCTCTCTGACCCTTTTCCTCTTCCTAAGATGGCAAGCAATTTGATATATGTTATACATGGACAGTCATGAAAAGCATATTTCCATATTAGTTATATTGTAAATGAAAATGCAGACACAAAACATGACAAAAGTAAATAGTATGCTTTGATCTGCATTTAAGTTCATCACTTCTCTCTGGGGAGCATTTTTCATCATGAGTCCTTCAGAATTGCCTTTGATCACTGTGTTGCTGAGAATAGCTACGCAGTTCACAGTCGGTCATCCCACAGTACTGCTGTTACTATGTACAATGTTTTCCTGGTTCTGCTCATTTAACTTTGTATCGGTTCATGTACATCTTTTCAGGTTTTTCTGGAAGCATCCTAGTTCTTATAGCACAATAATATTCCATCACAATCATATACCACAACTAGGTCAACCATTTCTCAGTTAATGAACCTCCCTTCAGTTTCAAACTTTTTGCCACTACTAAAAAAACTGCTGTAGATATTTTTGTACATATAGGTCTTTTTCCAATTTTTCAAATGTCTTTGGCCTAGTAGTGCTATTGCTGGGTCGTAGGTAGGGTATGTACACTTTGATTGCCCTTTAGCCATAGTTCCCAATTTCCCTTCAGAATGGTTGAATTAGTTCATGACTCCACCAATAGTGTATTAGTATCCTAGTTTTCCCACATCCCCTCCCACATTTGTCATTTTAGCCAATCTGATAAGCACGAACAACCTCAGAGTTGTTTTAATTTGCATTTCCCTAATCAATAGTGATTTAGAGCATTTTTCCATATGACTATATACAGCTTTGCTGTCTTCTTCTGAAAGCTCCCTGTCCATATCCTTAGACCATATATCAATTGAGGAATAACTTACATTTTATAAATTATTTTTTCTCAAAGAGACATGACTGAACAGTAGTACCTCTACATTAGTGGTGAATATTTTCTTCACCTGGGAGATCCCCATTCAAAGAAATTCTATAGCAATGCCTCTCTCCTCTTATTTTTATTGTTCATCTTGCTCTCCTCATCTGTTTTTTTTTTCCGAAATTTTATTTTAGACTCAAATGCCAGAACGCAAATAAAGAATAGGGAAAAGAAACAAAAACATATCTTAAACTTAAATATTGGAACTTAAATACGAAGTTGCAAAGAAATAAAAGCATGTTGTGTGCATAGCAGAGCATGAGAGGATTCAAAATATGTAACAATAAATTTTCATTTCAAGAAAGCCTGTGTGATAAATAATACTCATTTGTGTTGAGAATTGTCCATCTTCGTTTCCTTGTGAGTTTTCTTTTGTGCTCTGCTATGCACTTTTTTTACTTTGTTTTTTTCCTCTCCCCCTAATCCCCCCCAGAAGGCCACAATAAAGTTTAGATATGTTTCTCCATAGCTATAGATATATACACACATACACATATATACATACATATATAGACATATACATTCACAAACCTATTCTACTCCAGATCTTTGTTTTTATGTATATGCATTTCTCTTGTTTCCCATTTTTATAAATTTGACTCAGTTCTTTAAATATTTAAGAAATGACGCTTTCATCAGAGAAACTTGCTTTAAAAATCTCTTCTCCCCACCCCCAGTTTTCTCCTTTTCTCCTAGTCTTGGCTATATTGGTTTTGTTTGTACAAAACCTTTTTAATTTAATGTAATAAAAACTCTACATTTTATATCCTGTAATGCTCTCTGTCTCTTGTTTGGTTATAAATTCTTCCTTCATCCATAGACCTGACAGGTAAATTATTCCATCCTTCCCTAATTTGCTTATGGTACGGCCCTTTATGTCTAAATCATGTACTCATTTTGGTCTTATCGTGGTATGTGGTATGAGATGATTGGTCTATACAGTTTCTGCTTTGATGTCACTTCATCCAGTGATACCCCATGACTCTGGGTCATGGAAGGAATGCCACCATCTCCAAAGCATCCAAGAGATAGGTCACCCAACAAGCAATGGAGGGCACATAGTGGGCATTGCTAATAAAGAGAACAGGAGAAACAGCACCAAAGATGTTATCTGAGAACTCTTAAGACAATAAAAGCCGGTGGGTTAGTAATGTATCAAGGACAAAGGGCAGCTCACATGTTCCACAGACAGCCAATCAATACTAAGAGAACTAGAGGAAAGCTCCTGCTATGTTAGGTGTGCCCTCCCCCTCCCCATTGAAAATCTGTAGAAAGATAAGGATGACATATACAGGATGAAAGAACAAAAACTGATGTCTCAGCCTTCACAGCATCATAGACTTAGAGCTGGAAGGCACCTCAAGGTCAGCCAAACCATCCCATCTCCTTTTACATTTAAAGAAAGTAAAGTGATTTACTCAAGATTACTCATATTGTAAGGCATGATGGCAGAACTGGAACCCAGATCCTCCCACTTTAGGACCAGTGAGGACTTCACTAGGTTTGCTACCACTCAGGGCACAAACCATACCATGTTTTCAGCTTGGGGTGGGGGGCATCTTTTCCTTTTGCCTCTTCCTCACTGCTTTGTACTGAATATTTACCAAGTGTATCTCTACACCATTTCTCACATCCTGTCTGGCTGGTATTGGGAAAGAAGGGCATTTACTGACAGGAAGGGCTAGCACTCACCTCTAGTAGATAAAACTAGAGGACTGGAATGGATCTAATTAGATGAAATTCAATAGGGATGAATGGAGAATATTGCCCTGGGGCATAATGATGAACTTTACTAGGAGAACATAAGGAGGGAGTTCTGATAAGGACCTGCTAGTTTGAGTGGAACACACCCCACTTGAGTCAGCAGTGGAATATGGTATGGCAGTCTCCTTCAAATGAATGTAACCCTAGCCAGGATTAAGAGGAGTCAAGCTTTCAGGAACAAGGTGATGATCCCTCTGCCCTTTCCAGACAAGAACTGGAACCTTGGTCAGTTCTGAGGGCCTTGGTTTGAGAAGGACTCTGAGAATTTGGTGAATTATCAGAGGAGGGCAGCCAGGATGATGAAGGGCTTTGTGTTCATGTCATATGAGGCTTGGTGGAAGATAGTAGAAAGAGAAGGCTCAGGGGACTTTGACAGCTGACTTTAAACATCTGAAAGACTGTTAAATGAGATCTTCTGGCAGAGACAAGAACAACGAAGGGCTTGACACTGAGGGAGAAAAAAGCCTACTTCCTCACCACGAGAGCCATCCCAGAGTAGAATCTCCAGGCAGCCCTTGGATGACCACGTGTCCATACTGCTCTCGTCAGGGCTGCCCTTGGGTCGGATTAACATGGACCTCAGATCCTGGCATGATTTGAACTGTGTGGTTCCTTGCATTCTTTTGAGGTGGATGGGTAATTTTCATAGTTGTCTTAACTCGTCTGGTCCACTTTGGGGAAACATGGTGACTCTTGGTTTTCTTGGCTGGTAAAGTGCTTGGTGATTGGCTTTGTTGCCTTCTTTAACGTCCTTCTGTACAAATGCTTTCATGCCTTGTTTGCATCCAAGTCTATTGATTATAGTTCATTTTTCTCAAATTTCCAAACATTCTTCATTTACCCCTGAAAGAATCTGGGAGGTGGCAAGATTTTGTAGAACAATCCCAGCAGGGATTCTTCCTACCTATGTGACCTTGAACAGCTCTCTGAGTCTCTTGTTTCCTTAAATGTTATATGATGGAGTTGGGCTATATGATCTTCACCCCAAATGAAATATGTACCAAACCACAAAGCAAATCATAAAGTACCATATACATGGAAAACATTCCCATTGAGATTGATATCAATAAAGGTTTATGACAACCTGTGCATGTACTCAGATGTTTATGTGTTTTGCTACTGATGCATTTAGACCCAGAGCAGAGAGCAGGATTGCAACCTTCCTATTGATACTTCAGGATTATAAAATCTGAATTAAAATCCTCTAAAAGCTATATTGCTATGCAAATGATGAAGGGAAAGCCATTGGAAGAGATATGGAATCTGGTTTGATTTTAGAACCCTCCTTGCCAAGGGCAGGTGTGTTCAGATTGTAATAGTTGAATTCTCTGGAAATCTTGTCCTGGTTTCTTCATGATGGCTAAAATTACCCCCCAGGGACCTCTGCAAACTGTTGTGGGATATGTCTAAGGATGGCTCGAAGGTTTTCAAAAGTGAAGGGATTTGTGAACTGTCAGGTGGGAGGAGAACCGGGCTTTTGTGACAAAACCCTAGAGAGGAGAGGATATCCAGGAGCCAAAAGGAGTGACAATGTCAGAGGCTTCACCAGGCCCTTTGGTTCTGCAGTTAAGAGAGCTCTGCTAACTTTGGAGAGAGCAGCTGGATATTCAGGGGAAGCTGGATTGTAGAGGGCTTAGAAGAGAGTGGCAGGAGTTGGAGGAACCTAGTGTAGACAGATTTCTCAGGCAGCTTAGCTGAGAAGGAGTCGTTCAGTCATTTTGGTCATGTTCAATCTGTTGTGACCCCGATTTGGGATTTTCTTGGCAGAGATACTGGAGTGGTCTGCCATTTCCTTCTCCAGCTCATTTTACAGATTAGGAAACTGAGGCAGAGTGAAATGACTTGTCCAGAGTCACACAGCTAGTAAGTGTCTGAGGCTGGATTTGAACTCAGGAAGTTAAGTCTCACAGACTCCAGGCCCGGTGCTCTGTGCCCTGTGATGCCACTTGGCTGCCTTCGTATGTATAGAAGGGGAGCAAAGTTAAAAGGTGATAGCAGATTGTCCCTCAAAGTATCCTGTGTTCTTCTAGGGGAAGGTTGGCCTCATTTTCCCTGGATGGAGGCCTCTGCCTCACTTTGGAGCTACTTCCAGGGCTTGATGCTTCTCCTATTGTCCCTTTCTGTCTTTCTAGCTCCCCCTTATTAACCAGCAAGAATGTAAGCTCCTTGAGGGCATGGTCTTCTTTTGTTTGTTTGCATTTGTATCCCCAGCCTTTGGCACAGTGGACTTATAGTAAATAAGTAAATAAATGCTTCTCCCTCTCTATCTCTGCCTGTTCCTCCTTCCTCTTTCCCTCCCTTTTCCTCCCTCTCTTTCCCCCTGCCTCTGTATCTCTCTTTCTCTCTCCCTCCCTTTCTCTCCATTTCCCCCCTTTTATTTTTATTCCTCTCCTTCCCTGCTCGTCTCTCTCCCTCTTCCTCCCTCTCTTTCCCTGTCTCTTTATCTTTCTTTCTCTCCCTCCATCTCTTTCCCTTCCTCCCCTTTTCCTTCTCTCCCTACCCTTCCCTTTCTTTCTTCTCTCCCTCCCTCTGTCATTTGTTTAGGCCTGAAGGCAAGAGAGGTGGTTTGACCTCTGTGTGTGCCCTACATTTGGGGTCCTGTTGAGAGACAAAGACTTAGCAAAAGTGTTCTCTTTGTGATCTGGGGCCAGTGCTTGGACAGGGAATGGAATAACGTCATGCCAGTTATAGGTATCTCAAGGTGACTGAATGTCGTTGTCTATAATATTTTATTGTGGAGTAAATCCAGATGTGAGCTAGACATATGGAATGTCTGCACCCAGTCCAAATGTGGGTCATTTCCAGAAGTGCATAAATCCTTTCTTCCAAAGGCTGCTGGAGAGCATCAGCAGCAGTAGCCAGCATATGGAGCACTTTATATGCATTATCTTGTGTGATCTAATCCTCATAACAGCCCTGGAAAGGAGGTGCTGTTATCATCCCCTGCTGGACTAAGGATTCGAGAGAGCAGGGACATGTCCCTGGCTTCAGTTTATTATTTTCTCCTCTCTCATCTTGGAAGCCAACAAGTTAGGTCTATGTGGCATGGGGGGAGTGCATTTCCCTGGGACTCTCAGTGTGGGTTCTAGTCCCAGATCTGATACTGGCTAGCTTTGTGACAGCAGCCGTGCACAATCTCTCTGGGCCAGGGATCCTGCGTTTGTAAAATAAAACTGGATAATGATAGTCCTGTAGGCCCTATCCAAAGAAAGGAATCCAGGACTCCCTTAACAAGTCATGCTACATTGCTTGCTCTCTTATTATAACGTGGCACTTGGAGTCAAGAAGACCTGAGATGTGTTGGAGAGGTAGAATGGGATGGCTGAAAGGAAAGGGTCTGTTTTATTTCCATTCATTTTTGTTCTGTGTTTTGGCATCCCCAGTGTCCTGTCTGTGATACTAAGCACATCCCTCTGCCTCTTTGTACCTGGGCTCACTCTCTAAGGCTGTATGGCTTACCGAATGGTGGCAAATCTGAATTGGAAGGGGGGATTGCCACATTGGGAGTCCCCTCCAAAATTAAATCAGAATTCTGGCCAAAAAATGGAGGGGAAGGGTAAAAACCATGATGTGGGTTAAATTTTCAAGAATCAGTGATCCATGGATGTGGTCAATGTTCATTTTTCTCCTGGGGAATTCAGAGTGCCTCTCCTACAAATTGCTTCCATATTTATATATTTCACTTCCATGGATATTTTGCATATAGGACCTGTTAGTAGGACTACATGTTGTCAATTTAGATTCTGCCTGGAATTTGGGTGTAGACTAAGATGTGCTTAAATTAAGGAAAGAGAAGAGTATTCCACTTAATCCCCACCCATCTGAAACTCCTCATGGATATAGGGTCAAATTTTTTTTTGAGACATGGAATGCTGATAGGTCATTGGTGTTTGAGATTTATAAGCCATGTTGATAAAGGACCTTGACAGCTTCCATAAACCATACCCTCCAAATGACTCTCAGTCCTTTAATCTCATACTGTTTACCTTAGAGTCCTAGGACTTTGGAAAATATTTTGGGAGACTTTACCAGCCCAAGTATTCAAAAAGATCTCTCTCTCTCCCTTTTCCCCACTTGGTGTGAAAGATGCCCAAGTAAACTCAGTTGGGTTGTTTATCCCTTGCTGGTTCTTTCACTGATAATAGCCTGACTTCACAGAATCTCAGATCTGGAAGCCAGGAGTCCTGGGATCTGCTCTTTAACATCCCCGACAAGTGGCCATCTGGCCTTGGCTCGAAGACCTCCAGGGAGACAGGAACCCATAAGCCAAGAAGTAGCCTAGTCCACCTTTGGACAGCTCCAGTTATTAATAGGTTGTACTTGACATGAAGTCTAAAGATGCTTCTTTGTCGCTTTCACATATTTTCCTCCAGCTCTGCCCTCTGGTGATAAGCAGAAAAAAATATATTCCCTTTACTATGCGACAGTCCTTCAACCAGTTACCAAACATTTATTAAGCACCTATTATATACCATGCCCTGTGCTAAGCACTAGTGAGAGAAAAAACTCACAGTCTAATGGAGAAGGGAGAAAGCAAAGGAGGAAGGAAACACATTTATTGAGTGCCTGCTGTGTACTACAAATTGTGCCAGGCTCTTTACAAATATCATTTCATTTGATCCTCACAACAACCCCGGGAGGTAGATGCCATAATTATAATTATTCTCATTTTACAGGCTAGGAAACCAAGGCAGACAGAAATCAAGTGACTTGTCCAGGGTCACACAGCCAATAAGTGTCTGGGTCTGATTTTGAACTGGGCCTTCCTGACTCTGCACTGTGATTTAGCTGCTTAATGGGGATGACAGCTCACAAACAACAGCATACAGACAAGATGTGGTATTGTTCAGTTATGTCTGACGTGGTGCTGTTGTTCAGTCATCACCCCATTTGGGGTTTTCTTGGCAGATACTAGAGTGGTTTGCCATTTCCTTCTCCAGCTAATTTTACAGATGGGGAAACTGAGGCAAACAGGATTAAGTGACTTGCCCAGGGCCACACAGCTAATAAGTGTCTGAGGCTGGATTTGAACTCCGAAGATGAGTCTTCCTGACTCCAGGCCTAGCATTGTATGTACTAAGGCATCAGCTAGCTGCCTGAAGACAAGGTATGGATGGGATTAACTAGAGATTATTAGCAGAAGGACAGCAATTGTGTTAAGGGAGACTAAGAAATGCTCCTGCAGAAGGTGATAGTTCAGCTAGAACCTAAAGGAAGCCTGGGAAGGCAGCCGGTGGAGGGGAGGAGGGAGAGCATCCCAAGCCTGGGAAAGTGTGCCTCTTCTAAATGTTGAGTCAGATGCCCCCAGTGGGTTGTGAATGCTTGCTTTTAGTATCAGTACTTTGTTAAACTTACTGAGGCTCTTAGAGAAATAGACTTGGAAAAGGATGTTCTTAATTCCAATACAACTCCAGTCATATGGATCCTAAATGATATCATGCAATGAAGTCATCCCACTTTTTAAACGAGGGCTAAATGGCAGCCATATTTCCATCCATTCCTCAGAAGATGCTGTTAGGTTAGTGTCTTCTGGGAGTTTGTTGCAGGGAGGGTGTGTGTGTGTGTGTGTGTGTGTGTGTGTGTGTGTGTGTTTGTGTGTGTATGTGTGTGTGTATGTGTGTATGTGTGTGTGTGTATGTGTGTGTGTGTGTGTGTGTGTGTATGTGTGAGAGTGTGGGTATAATTCCAAGCAAAGGCAACTTCTGATGTTTGGAATACCAGCATAGCAAACTCCATTTACTCAGTGACAGATTAAGGCAAAACATTCCTAGAACAGAGAAAATCAAAATACAGCATAACATATTCATTTAGCAAGTAAGTTCTCAATTCAATCCAAGTACTACTCCACCCCTGGCCAGTACATTCATTTAATCAGTCAAAGTCCCTTTTCTCAAATGGAGATTAGTTTCCAATCATAAACAAAGTACATTCATTTGGTCAGTCAAAGAGCACAAAAAGTCAAAGGTTTCCCACCCCTGGATCACAGTTGAATTGCAATATCATCCATTAATGCCAAGCACTTTCTCAAAAGGGGCAGGAGAGCACAAAAGGCCATCTACCCTTAAGCTACAGTAAGGTTAAGATATCATCACAGCATTGAAAACCCAAGAAAAGGTTCTTCCTTCATCTGGACAAGTTTTCAGCAATCTCTGTTCCTGGGGAGACAAAGCCTAACAAAGCCACAATATACATTGCCATTGTCCTCATTAATTCACTCTCTGCCAGTAGAACAGTCCTGGAAACCCTGAAAATATCAGCAAGACCCTCTTCCAGGATTTCTGTAAACATACAACAAGAAAATCCTCCTTCAGGTCTTCTGAGCCAACCGCAAGGTTCTAGGACCTCTGCAGCTGCAGCACTGTCCTATACCAGTTAATGAATTTGGCAAAACAACATCAAAACAGACAGACAAAATACTGGCAACAAAGTCATGTCTCCTCAGTTCTTGGCAGCTCTGGGTGGCAGTTCTCAAAAGTCCTGGGCAGCTCCTACTGATCCTTAGTAGTCTTTCTCTCAGCAACTCTGGCCCCTGGCAGTTCTCTCCTCTGTCTCCATGATACTGCTCCCCAAAAGTCCTTCTGGCCTTCTCTTCTGGGGCTTCTCTCTAAATCCACAGCACCAGCTCCTCCCAGTTCATCCCTCTCTCTTCACATCAACAAGTCTATCCCACTAGTGGGATTCGCAAGCTCTGAATTTTAACATTCAACCTGAAAACCAAGCCAATATAGGGGAATCTTTAAATTCCATTACCATTACAGGAGGGACAGCCAGGATTTTAGGACCTGTCTTTAAGAGCTCTGCTTCTGAATCCAAGTAGTTGCCAGGCTGCTGTGGGGATGATTTGGGGGAAAAGCCTGAGTTAACGGAGGAGGCATGATGTGAAAAGGGTGACTGAGCTGAGGAGAAGGGTTTGGCCTGAGTGCAGGGGCAGGAGACATGTGCTGAATTACAGCTAAGAATGACATCTACAATCCACTGGTGATTCCCATTGCAGAAGGTGATTTTGTAACCACAGGAGCAGTTGATGCTCCAGGGTGGTAATGCAGAAGAGTGGAAGCTCTTTGAGGGGAAGGTCCATTTCATTTTTATTTCTTTTTTTGCTGTTTTGACTTGGTCTCCTCAGTGTCTAGCATTAGTACCCGTACACATTAAATGCCTCACAAATGCTCACTGAATGAATTAATGTGTGAATGAATGAATGCCCTCAGTCTGAGGCAGCTCAGTTGTCACTGATCATATTGTTGTCTTGACTTGCAAGTGAATTGGATTTAAGTGAGGCAGGGCTGTACAAAATCATCAGCCCCATTTCTCCAGAGATATCACAGTCCAGTGGCATGGCATTGGTGGTATGACTGCAGATGGTGTAGGATGCAGTGAGAGAGTCCTTGATCTTTTTAAGTTTGATCTCAGGTCTTAGTTTGTTTGAGGCAACACCTTTTCTGTAGTTAAAGGTTAGGTAAGAATTGAGGTAAAAGATGGTCTACTTTGACCACAAAAAAATCATTCAGGGAGGGGAAGACCCTCAGAGTTACTGGTCAGAACAGAAACAATTGCTATTTATACTCCCTCTGAGTGATCAAAACTTAAATAATAAGCAAGAGAGACTTGGGCTTGGGCCTATTATTGGTCCATCAGTAAAAACCAGAGTGATTTGGGTTGAGGCATAGTCAAGTAGCTCTATTTGAATCCCAATGGGTTTTTATCAAAGCCTGGTTTTTCAGAGCCATATTTCAAGAAATTATAAATGAAACTACATGAGATAAGAGTTAATTGTCCCACTTTAAAAAAACAAAGCAAAACATTGATAGAAGAAATAAACAGGGAAGAAAAAAATTTAGTTCCCAAACCCCTCAATACCTTGCAAAGCATAAGTGATTACAATGTATATTTCTTTGGACAGCGCACCTACATATAAGGGTATGACTCCTCATGTGGATGGGAAGACAGAAGCAGAAGGAGGAGGAGAAGATTAAAAAGGAGGAAAAAGAGGAAGAAGAAGAGAGGAGGAGGAGGAGAAGGAAATAGCTGCCTAATGAATGTTTCTTGAATCAAGTTGCAATAAATGATTTTGTAAACTAGCCTTTGTCTTGCCTTATTATGGCAAGTCTACTGAATTTCATCCTCCAAGGAGGACATGAAATAGTGGACAGAGGGCCAGTATTGGAGTCAGAGGGTCCAGATTTGAATCCTAGCTTTGTCACTGGAGCCACCTGTTAGACCTTGGGCAGGTCCATAAGGCACTATCCAAGGTGCTGGTGATACAGAGACAATAAAGAAATGATTCATGATCTCCAGGAGATTACATTTTATTGGTAGCTCACAACAATTACAGATACACAGGTAGGTCATACCAAGGACTTTTTTGGTGGGGGTTGGAGGGAGACAGGGAAAGAACATAACAGTGGAGAAATCAGGAAGGCTTCTGAGAGGGAAGGAGGCAATGTTAAAGCTGAACCTTTAAGGGAGTTAGGGATTTTAGGAGGTAAAGGTGAACAGGGAGACCATTGCAGGCATGAGGTACAATTTATGCAAAATCATGGAAGAGAGAGATGGAATGTTATATCTGAGGAACATCAAGAAGGCCAGTCTGGTTTAAGTGTACAGTTCCTAAGAGAGAAATATCAGTCAGTCAGTAAGCATTTTTGAAGTGCTTGTTATGTATATTAACCATAATGTGAAGTGCTAGAGAAAGAAAGGCAAAATACTCATTCTTGCCCTCAAGAGGAGTGCACAACCTGGAAAGATAGCTTAGGGCCAGATTGTAAAGGACTTTGAATGCCAAAAGAGGCAATAGGGAGCCACTGAAGCTTCTTAGGCAGGGCAGTAATATTGGAAGACCTGGGCCAAAGGAATATCAGTTTGGTAGCTACATGGGAAATGGATTGGAGAAGGAAGAAGATTGTGTAGTGAGGCCATCTGGAAGCCATTATAATAGATGGAAATGAGGTGATGAGGGTCCAAAATGCAGTGGTAGCTGGGTAACTGGAGAGAGGGGACAGACACAAGGAGGAGGGGTTGAGGATGTAGAACCAAAAGGTTCGAGAACTCAGCAAGTCACTTCCCCTGTCTTGGCCTCAGTTTCTCTGGCTCTTGGAGAAGATGGCTGGACTAGATGGCATCTGAGGTCTGATCCAACTCTGCCTTTTTGATATGATAAATCTACAGTCTTCTGATGAGCCTTGACATTAACTGGCATTGAAAAATCTGTTGGGGAGAGGCCTGGATGACAATGCAGGGGTGGCATGCCAAGAGGCATGGAGGATGCAGCATGTGGAAAGTCAGACAATGCTGGTTGTGGCAGCAAATTGATTCACCAACCACAAGGGCTATTCCCAGGCCTATCACTGCAGGGCAAGGATTGGACAGAGCTGGGTAAGAGACAAAGGCAGGACCCACAGAAGGGGCAGCAGCTATTTCTGGGGCTATGAACCCACAGCCTGGAAATTTTCAAAGCCCCTATCCAAACTTCCAGGGACCAGTATGGCGGAGTGAACCTGGGCTGCTCTAATTCCCCCTTCTGACCATGAAAACACAGTAATTATTGCCCCAGAGCAAAATTTTAAACAGTAAAGGCTTGGGAACCCCAGAGGAAGGTCATGGCTAAGGTCCTGCCTCAAAATGGGTAAAAAGCATATTGTAAGGACAAAGAATCTGGATTCCTGTTACTGTGAGAGGGAGGAGCCAAATTCAGGAGACAGTATTGATTCCACACCCACAACTGAAGCCCCAACAGGGAAGAAGAACTGATCTCAAGCACAGAAAGCATTCTTAGATGAGTTCAAAAAGAACTTTGAAATACAAATTAGAGAGTTAGAAGATAAAATCAACACTTCTTTAGAAATCAAAATTGCTAAGTTAGAAA
>CM053599.1:13607339-13645263 GCA_028646575.1 Pseudocheirus occidentalis | reverse complement strand
AATTAAAATATCTCAATAGAAAAATAACTGACCCAGAAAACAGATCCAGGAGAGATAATCTGAGAATTGCTGGCCTACCAGAAAATCATGATGAAAAAAAGAGCCTGGACAACATCTTCCAAGAACTCATCAAGGAAAACTGCCCTGAGATCTTAGAACCAGAGAGTAAAATAAAAATTGAGAGAATCCACTGGACACCTCCTGAAAGAGATCCCAAATTGAAAAGTCTGTGAAATGTTGTGGCCAAATTCCAAAACTATCAAGTAAAGTAGAAAATACTACAAGCAATCAGACAGAAACAATTCAAATATCACAGAAACAAAGCGAGGATTGCACAGGATCTGGCAGCTTCTACATTGAAAGATCTGACATACTGGAATATGATTTTTCACTAGGCAAAAGAGTTTAGGTTACAGCCAAGGATCACCTGTCTAGCAAAACTGAACATAATCTACCAGGCAAGGAGATGGTTGTTCAGTGATATAACAGAATTCCAGTCCTCCCTAATGAAAAAGCCAGAGCTCAATGGAAAATTCAACCTCCAATTGCAAGACTCAAGAGAGACATAGAAAGGTAAGTAGGAAACACACACACACACACACACACACACACATGCAACTTGTTATTTAATAAGAGCAAACTGTTTACATCCCTTTATGGGAAGCTGATACCTGTTAATATCATGAATTCTATACCTATGGTGACATCTAAAAGAGATATAGATAAATAGAGGGTGTGGGTATAAATTAGACAACATAATGACAAAAAACCTTATTAAGGGCTGCAAAGGGACTGCAATAGAAGAAGAGGAAAGAATGAAACAGAAAAGGGTAAATTATGCCACACAAAGAGGCATAAAAACATCATAGTAGGGGGAAAGAAGGGAGGGAGATGAGCATTATATGACTTTTTCCCTCATTGGTTCTAGTGCAAAGAAGGAATAATATAATCAGTTAAGTAAAGGACTCTATCGAGAAGAGACATAAAACTTATCATAATAGAGGGAAAGGGGTGGGGGAGAAGAGCATTGCATGAGATCCATTCTTGTCGATTTTGGTTCAAGGAAGAAATAACATTCTACATTAAGTATAAAAATCGATAATATCCTACAGACAGTGGTGGGGGGGGGGGAAGGGCCATGAAACCGGGTGGTTAGAAGGGAAGGAAGAAGTAGTAAGGGAGAAGGGTAGGAAAAAGGAGGGGGTCTGATAAGAGGGGAATACAGAGGGAGGCGGTGATCAAAAGGAAAACTCTGAAGGGGAAGGGAGAAGGGAAAAATAAAAACATAAACGGAGGAGGAAATAGGATGGAGGGAAAGATACAGACAGTAATCATAACTGTGAATGTGAATGGGATGAACTCTCCCATAAAACAGAAGCAAATAGCAGAATAAATTAAAAATCATAATCCTACGATATGCTGTTTACAAGAAACACATCTGAGACAGGGGTATACAGACAGAGTAAAGGTAATAGGCTGGAGTAAAATATATCATGGTTCAGCTAAAGTAAAACAAAAAAACAGTGGTAGCAATCCTTATCTCTGATGAAGCAAAATCAAAAATAGATCTAATTAAAAGAGATGAGGGAGGACATGATATCCTCCTAAAAGACTATCAAAAATGAAGCAATATCATTACTAAACATTTATGCACCAAGCAGTACAGCATTTAGATTCCTAAAGAAGAAATTAAAAATGTTAGAGGAAGAAACAGATAGCAAAATTATACTACTGGGGGACTTCAATTTCGTCCTCTCTGAGCTTGATAAATCTAACCTCAAAATAAACAAGAAAGAAGTTAAGGAGGTAAATAGAATCTTAGAGAAGATAGATATGGAAGATCTTTGGAGAAAATTGAATGGGGATTAAAAGGAATATACCTTCTCAGCAGTACATGGCACATATACAAAAATTGACCATGTACTACGGCATAAAAAAGCTAACAATTCAGTGCAGAAAGGCAGAAATATTAAATACATTTTTCTCAGATCATGATGGAATAAAAATTACATGCAATAAAGAGACATGGAAGGATAGACTAAAAAGTGATTGGAAACTAAATCACTTAATCCTAAAGAATGAGGGGGTCAAACAAGAAATTATAGAAACAATCAGTAACTTCATTCAAGAGAATGACAATAATGAGACAATATACCAAAACTTTTGGGATGCAGCAAAAGCAGTTCTTAGGGGAAGTTTTATACCCTTGAATGCATACATAAATAAAATAAAGAAAATGGAGGTCAATAAATTGGGCATGCAACTGAAAAAGCTAGAAAAAGAGCAAATTGAAAATCCCCAATGAAATACTTAATTAGAAATAATGAAAACCAAAGGAGATATTAATAAAATTGAATTTAAGAAAACTATTGAATTAATAAATAAAACTAAGAGTTGATATTATGAAAAACCAATAAAATTGATAGACCTTTAGCCAATATGATTTAAAAAAAAAGAAAGAAAAAAGCCAAATTACAAATATCAAAAAGGAAAAGGGTAAATCTACCTCCAATTTAGAGGAAATCAAAACACTATTTAGGAATTATTTTGCCCAATTGTATGCACATAAATTTGACAATCTTAGTGAAATGGATGAATATTTACAAAAACCCAAGTTGCCCATACTAACTAAAGAGGAAGTAAATTACTTAAATAACCCCATCTTGGAAAAGTAAATTGAACAAGCCACCAATAACCTCCCTAGGAAAAAAATCTCCAGGGCCAGATGTATTTACTAGTGAATTCTACCAAACATTTAAAGAACAATTGACTCCAATGCTTTACAAACTATTTGAGAAAACTGGAGAAGAAAGAGTCCTACCAGATTCTTTTTATGACACAAATATGGTACTGATACCTAAATTGGGAAGAGACAAAACAGAGAAAGAAAATTGCAGACCAATTTCCTGTATGAATATAGATGCAAAAATTCTAAATAAAATATTAGCAAAAAGTCTACAGCAAATCATCACAAGAATAATACACTTTGTTCAGGTAGGACTTATTCCAGGAATGCAAGGATGGTTCAATATCAGGAAAACATCAGTATAATTGATCACATCAACAACACAACTAGTAGAAACCATATAATTATCTCAATAGATGCAGAAAAGGCTTTTGACAAAATATAACACCCGTTCCTATTAAAAACACTAGAAAGTATTGGAATAAATGGAGTCTTCATTAAAATAATAAGTAGCATCTATCTAAAACCATCAGCAAGTATTTTATGTAATTGGGATAAGGTAGAAGCATTTCCAATAAGATCAGGGGTGAAACAAGGATGTCCACTATCACCCCTCTTATTCAATTCGATACTAGAAATGTTAGCAGCAGCACTAGAAAAGAAAAAGAAATTGAAGGAATTAAATTAGGTAAAGAAGAGACTAAGCTATCACTCTTTGCAGATGATATGATGATATACTTAGAGAATCCTAGAGAATCAATTAAAAAACTACTTGAGATAATAAACAAATTTGACGAAGTTACAGGATATAAAATAAACCTACATAAATCCATGGCATTCCTGTATATCTCTAATGAAATCCAACAGCAAGAGATAGAAAGAGAAATTCCATTTAAAGTTACTGTAGACATTATAAAATATTTGGGAATCTACCTGCCAAAACAAACCCAGGACTTATATGAACACAATTACAAAACTACAAAATGATTTCACACAAATAAAGTCACATCTAACTAATTAGAAAAACATCAATTGCTCATGGCTGGGTTGAGCTAATATAATAAAAATGACAGTTTTACCTAAATTAAATTACATATTTAGTGCCACACCAATCAATCTACCAAAAAATTACTTTGTAGAGCCAGAAAAAATAGTAGCAAAATTCATTTGGAAGAACACAAGGTCCAGAATATCAAGAGAATTAATGAAAAGAAATCCTAGGGAAGGTGGTCTAGCCATACCAGATTTTAATCTGTATTATAAAGCAGCAGTCATCAAAACTTCTTGGTACTGGATAAGGAATAGAGTAGTGGATCAGTGGAATAGATTGGGTACATGAGACTCCGCAGCCAGTGAGTATGGTAATCCACTGTTTGATAAACCCAAAGACCCCAGTTTTGGGGACAAGAATGCAGTATTTGACAAAAAATGCTGGGAAAACTGGAGCATAGTATGGCTGAAACTGGACATAGACTGATGCTGAGTGAGAAGATCAGAACCAGGAGAAATTTGTATGCAATCACAGACACAACATACGTGTGATCACCAACTTCAATAGACTGGGTTCCTCTCAGCAATACAGGGTTATAGGACAACTCCAGAAGACTCATGATTGAAGGAGATCTCCACATCCAGAGAAGGAGATGTGGAGTCTGAATGCAGATTGAAACAAACTACTTGCTGTGTTTCTTCTTCTTATTTTGTTTTGTTTCCTCTTTCCCACTGATCATTCTATTTGTTTCAATCCTTCTTTTCAACCTGACTAATGATTAATGGGAAGATATTTGTAGATCCTATATTCGAGTGCATGCCACCATGATGGGGAGGGGGGAAAGGAAGGGGAGAAAATCTGAAACTCAAGGGACTGTGGAGCTGAATGTTGTAAACTAAAAGTAAACAAACCAGTTTAATTTAAAAAAAAAAAGAAAAAGAAAAATCTGTTAGATGGATGGTCCCTTGGAATGGTTGTTGAGTCATACTGATGTAAGGGCATTGGCTTCAGTGTTTTCTTCCCAGCCCCAATCTGTTCAGTAGAGGGAGCCCATGGGAATATATGTCCATGTAGACCTTGGAGTCCACCACCCTAATTATCAGAGGACCTTGTTTGACATGATTATCTCATTATGCCATGTGATTATTTGGAAGAAGAAAAGACTCCAGACTGGGTCCAGGAACCTACTAAGTCTTAAATTCCTATTCAATTTAGGCAATTGAATAAATTGGGGATAATTAATTTCTTTAAGTTCTTTTGTATCCCTTACTCAGCTTGATTTCCCCCCCTTTTGTGAGATCAAAAGGCTATTAATGTGACCAGGGACCAAGACAAGTGGAACATTGGAGGAAGCTTATTTCTGAGTCCAGAATATAGGAAAGGCCTCCACAAAGGCCCTACCCAGGCAACAGGATGAATTAGAATGTTCCCATGCATGGATCTGACTTGTGGGTGCTTATGCTCACAATTCATTTGGTCTAAAGGGCAATATGTATGTGTGATAGGCTCATTTGGGACAAAGGTTTGCAATCCTAAAGCTTTTTAAAAACAAATTAAGACTAAGTCTCCCTATTTTAACCAGGCTGGAAGTACAGGGGCTATTTGCTAGCCCAATTTCACTACTGATGAACAGTATTCCTGGAAGCCCACCCTATTGGTGCTACATTTAATTTGGATACCTGGTCAGCATAGACTGCTGTAACTCAGAGCTCATGAGCTCAAGAAAACCATTTGTTTCCACATCTCATGACAAGTGTGCACAGACACTTTGGGTTATCCTAAAATCTTTAAGAGAAGTCTGCCATCACAAAATTCTCATTCTCTTTTCCTTTTAAAAAATTGTAGTGTTAGGGCCCACTTGTTATTTGTTCTTTTCAAAAGGATCAGTGGGACACAGGGAGGTGTAAAAGGATTCAGAGTCAGAGGACCTTGCTTCAAATTCTAGCTCTGCCCTTTATTATCTATGGGACTCACTTAATTTTTCTGGGCCTTTGTTTTCTTTTCTGTGAAATAATTGGAATAGAAGACCCCCATTTTCCTTCTATTCCTAAATTTATGATTGATACTCCACTATCTTTCTTGACAAAATAAACTTTCCATATATACTGTGGTTGGTGTCTGGCCTAGAACTGAAGCAAAGTTTGAGATGACTTGTCTCTAGATAGTGGTGATTCTTGTCTCTACCTAGATTTGTCAGCAATCCTGAATTTCTTGGGATTTTGAAAAGATCCTGGATCATAGATTTAGTACTGGAAGGGACCTCAGAGCCATCTCTTACAACCCCTTTATTTTACAGATGTGGAATCTGAGCCTAGGAGGAGAAATGCTTGCCCAAGGTCACATAGGGAGTGAATAAAGCTTTTCAAGTCCCTCCCTTTTCAGATGAGGATGTTGAAGCCCCAGGGGGGCAGTGGTAATAAAGCATTAAGATTACTGTTGACAGCTTCTTAGTTTTATTCTGTCAAGTACGGGTGGTTTCATCAGTGTGGAGATTTTTTCCACCAGTGCAAATCATATGCTTCCTACTTTAATAAACAATTTAATGAGTTGATGTGGTTTAAAACATCACCTGCTGGCCCTTTCTGAACTGGCCCTCTGACTCAATAAACTCCAGTGGTACCATATTACCTCCAAGATCCTCTGTTTGGCATGGAAAGGCTTTCATTACCTGGTTCCTTCCTACCTTTTCAGTATTCTTACATTTCATTCCCCTCCATGAACTCTGTGATCCAGAAACAGTGGTCTTCTGGTCAATCCATCTCCTCTCTTTGTGCCTTTCCAATGGTTCTTCCCCTTACCTAGAAAGCTCTCCCAGCTCACCCCTCCCCACTGCTTTCCCTAGCTTCTTTCAAAACTCAGCTCAAATTCTACCTTTGAAAGAGGTGCTAGCACCTCTGAGTGCTACCTTCATTTACCCTGTACATATGTTGTTTTCCCATACTTTATGTGTTTTATTTCCCATTAGAATGTGAGATCCATGAGGGTAGAGACTGTTTATGCCTTTCTCTGTATTCCCAGCATATAATAAGCACTTAGTAAGTGCTTCTTACTGTTCACTGACTGAGCCAGGTGTTCACTGAATGACAGGCTATCTGTCCTTGGTATATATTCAAGGACTTGCTCAGTTGGTAGAACCTACTATGGTTTGATTCACTAGCACAGCCTTCAACAATGCACAGCCTTCACCTCCACATAGCTATGAAGGATCAATAGCATATTGGGAGATGTTTTTTGGATTCTGAGTCACCAAAGAGTGTAGCAATGTGAGAGGTAGTACCTGAGAGGAGAGTGATGGGTTGTCACCCTCCCAGCACTGAAATAATTCAACCATTCCTTCCTTTTCCTGGCATTTGTTCCCATTGGTATGGGTGCTTCCATGGGATAACCAAATAGAAGATCCTTGGGACAACTTTATTCTTGGATGGAGAGGAGGAGTTGAGTAAAGATGTGAAGAGAGAGGCTGAATTCCTTTCTGTCTCAGCCATCCATCTCTTGTCAGTTTTATGTACTTTAACGTAGCCGCCTCATTGTCTTTGATGTGGTGGGCTATTCTGCAGCTGAGCTCTACATTTCAGACCAATGGAGGCTGGACATATGTTTCCTTGGGGAAATTCTTCATCCTTTTCAGTTACAGGAAGATCACACAGTGTCAGGGTTGTAAGGGACCTTAGGAGGGATCCAGTCTACCCCATATCACACATGATCATCCAAACTTTGCTTGAAGGCTTCCATTGTGAAGTGGGGGAGCATCTCCTGAGATAGCCCATTCCAATCATGGAAAGCTTCAATTGTTTGAAAGGTTTCCCAATATCTAACCTTACTGACCCTTTTGCAACTCTCACCCACTGTTTCTGGTTCTGAGTGGGGTCAAGTAGAAGAATCTAATCCCTTCTGCATGTGACAGCCTATTAGGTCCTTGAAGACAGTTATCATGTCCTTCCTTCTCCTCATCTTGCCAGGTGGCCTGAATCTGGAGAATCATAGACTCCTGACTCTAGAGGTAGAAGGCTTCTCAGTTGAACCCTCTCCTTTTACAGGTTAGAAATCTGAGGCCCAGGGATATAAATAGACTTGCCCAAGGTCACACATATAGTGAAACTTCCCAAACTTATTTCCAAAGAGAAAGAACTGCCTTCACCTTTGATGGACAGTCAAAGATATAAGCCATTAAAAAAATCACATGAGCCTCTTGTAAACCTGTCTGAACAAACAACATTGGTCCAGGGTAGATACATCAAATATTTAATATTTTCATGGCTTAGACCTAAATTAAATTAACTAAGTCGACTCAGGGAATGAAAATCTTTGCTAGTTTAAAACGGTACCTCTCTGGATGCCCTGCCCCCCACTAGGGGTCAGGGAAGAGATAAAGCTCAGTAATCTGTTGTATCCATAAAGGAAAACCAGAAAGATTTTGTGGGAGATGATCAGTCATTTTCTGCCTCTTCCCCAGTGTATGCTTACCTCCTCCCTTGCTCTGGCTCTACATCATGAATTCTGATATTTTCCCCTACTGAGAATTTTGTTTCCTTCCAGGCCTACTAATTGCTCTCAATCACCAGTACAAGTTAAGTCCATCTTTGTAAGGGGAAGGCAGATCAGAAAATAATGCCTTTGTTTTTGGTTTTGTTTTATTTTATTTTGTTTTACAAAGAAGAGTGCTGAGAAGCAGGATACAGGAGGCTTCCAGAGGAAGAGCATTAGTAAGTTCTGGAAAGCTCACTTTCTTAAATTGTTCATTTTGTGTGTGTGTGTGTGTGTGTGTGTGTGTGTGTGTGTGTGTGTGTGTATAGAGAGAGCAGCAAATGGTAGGATAATTCAGTTCACTGTAAAGCACCAGTATCCCAGCAATATCTATTTTATTTGCCATCTATATGGCATTTACAGATCTGACTGCATAATAACAATGCAACCAGACACCATGATTGGCAAACATTAATGCCTGCCCTGGAATTCTCTTTCCTTTTAAATAGCATCAAGATTTAATTGCAAATTGCATTTATATGACTGAACACTTACTGGAGATGAAGAGAAGATTGGAAACAGGGTTTAAACATCCTAAATCATGTCTTATGATATGAGCTGGACAAACACCTTCTAACTGTACTTTAATTAAACCTTAATATCATTCTGTTGAATTGGAACTAAAACTAGAGACATAGCTAGGGTAAGGCAATAGGCCTTTCCCCTAGGGCACAGGAATGTATAGGGCATCAGTGGATGCACGTAGTCTATGTTACTCTAATTTCCAGTCAGCTTAGTTGTCTATTTCCTAACAGTTAGAGCTATTCCAAGGTCATATTCGGTTCAATTCACGTAAAATCATCAAATGTTGATTAAGAACAAGGCAGTCTACTAGACATTGGGATTATGAGGATAAAAATATATGCACTACAGCACCACAGATTCTATTGGGAAAGACTGCCTGGAGAAATGATGGGTTTCTTAAGGTCTTGGGCCACTTACTGGAATGTGATAGAGGGTAGACTTTTTCAAGTATTGCTTGTACCAGTTGTTGTCAAAGTGACACAGGAGAAGGGATGAAGTTGGAGTTGGAGGACCTGGGTTCTAGTGCAATCTTTTTCACTCTCTGTGTGTTGTGGGCTGGACCTTACATGGGTCACCTAAGAGTTTGGGTCCTATTTTTCCTTAAATTTATTTTTAAATTTTCAACATTGACTTTTATAAGATTTTGATGTTTACATTTTTCGTCCTCCCCTCTCTCCTAGATGACGTGCAATTTGACATGCATATATAATCACATTAAACATATTTTCACATTAGACATGTTGTGAAAGAAGAATCAAAACAAAAGGGAAAAACCATGAGAAAGAAAAAAAGAGAAAATAGTCTGCTTTGATCTATATTCAGACTCCATACTTCTTTCTCTGGATGGGGATGGCATTTTCCATCACAAATCTTTTGTGATAGTCTTAGATTATTGCATTGCTGAGAAGAGCTAAGTCTCTCAACACTGGTCATCACACAACATTGCTTTTACCATGTACAGTGGTCTCTTGATTCTACTCACTTCACTCAGCATCAGTTCATGTAGGTCTTTCCATTTTTTTTCCCCTGAAATCTACCTGCTCATCATTTCATATGGAACAGTAGTGTTCTATTACATTCATATGCCACAACTTGTTCAGCCATTCCCCAATTGATGGGCATCCCCTCAGTTTCTAATTCTTTGCCATCAGATAAAGAGCTACTAGAAATATTTTTGTATGTGTGGGTCCTTTCCCATTTTTTATGATCTCTTAGGGATATAAACCCAGTAGTGATATTTCTGGATGAAAGGGTATACACAGTTTTATAGCCCTTTGGGCATAGTTCCAAATTGCTCTTCAGAATGATTGGATCAGTGCACAACTCCACCAACAATGTGTTAGTGTTCCAGTTTTCCTGTATCTTCTCCAACATTTATCAGTTTCCTGTTTTGTCATGTTAGTTAATCTGATAGGTATTTGCATTTCTCTAATCAATAGTGATTTAAAGCATTTTTCATATGACTATAGATAGCTTTAATTTCTTCACCTGAAAACTGCCTGTCGATATCCTTTGATCATTTATCAATTGGGGTATGACTTGTATTCTTTTAAATTTGACTCAGTTCTCTATATATTTTAGAAATGAGTCATTTATCAGAGATACTGGCTGGAAAAATTGTTTCCCAGATTTCTGCTTCCCTTCTAATCTTGGTTGTGTTGGCTTTGTGCAAATCCTTTTTAATTTAATGTAGTCAAAATTATTCATTTTCTGTTTCATGATGTTCTCTATCTCTTGTCATAAATTCTTTCCTTCTCCATAGATCTCATAGGTAAACTATTGCTAGCTCTTCTAATTTGCTTATAGTTTGACCCTTTATGTCTAAGTCATGTACCCATTTTGACCTTATCTTGGCATATAAGATGCTGGCCTATGCCTAGTTTCTGCCATACTGTTCTCTAGTTTTCATAGAAATTTTTGTCAAATAGTGGGTTCTTATCCCAGAAGCTAGAGTTTTTGGGTTTATCAAACAGTATATTACTATAGTCATTAACTGCTGTGTCTTATGTACCTAACCTATGGGGTAACCTATGGCCTTGAGGCTACATATGGTCTTCTAGGTCCTTGGTTGTGGCCTTTTGATTGAGTTTAAGTTTTATAGAATGAATCCTTTTATTAAGGGAATTTGTTCTGTGAAGTTTGGATTCAGCCAAAGGGCCACACTTGAGGCCCTAGAGAGCCATATGTGGCCTGGAGGCCACATATTTCCAACCCCTGAAACTATTCCAGTGATCCATTGGGTCCTATTTTATAATGAAATGATACTCTCAGAGGTCATTCAGCAGTTAACAAAAAGAGGTTGTGAGCTATAGTAGAGGAAGGTCATTCAATAAGGATATTCAGTGAGGACATTATTTTGTTCAGCTGAGTCCAACTTCTCTGGGTTTGTCATGCTTTCTGTCCATAGTTAGAAGTCTCCCTTCAAGCTTTCTGTACTCGGGGGAAGAGTATAACAAGCTGAACCAGTCAATCAAGTCCCAAGGAGAGTTTTAGGCTCCCCTCCCCCTCCCAAAGAAAAGAATTAGCCAGACATGTATGGGGCAGACCCTAGGGAAAGCCAGCCCAACCTATCCAGCAGGGTCCCAGGAATGATTGCTCCTACTGTACTGTGCAGCTTGGACTAATCACTCTCTGTATGCCTCAGTTTACTCATATATAAAATGAGGGATGATGTCCTGGGTCTCTCCCACCTCGGATCCTATGAAAAGGTCTCTTTCATCTCTGAAATTCTGTGACTTTTCCTTTCATCACCCCATTCCCTCCCCCCACTCCCCACTCCAGGCTATCTTTAACCAAGTTAGTGTTTTCTGCTATTGGTTATATGCTATCCACTCCTTGTTTTCTGTGGTCTGGGAATGGGTTAGGTTTATCAATTACATCATTCTTTACTGGTCATGATAATTGGTAGGTATCACCTGCTGTGGATTTGGATTCTATTTTAATAGAGTAACCATTTGCCTCTATACTCCTTGGAAACTGGTGGGGGTGGGGTGAGCTGGGGAATATGAATCAGTGCAGTGGAGAAAAGTCGGATAAAGGAAAATCGATGGAATTTGCATTATTGTACACTTGCTGCTAGTTGGCATTTGTGGTTCATTGCCTTAATATATTTTGGTTAATAGCATTTACCATGGGTGCCATCCAGGGGCAGCCAATTTCAAAGAATCAGCAAAATGTACATCTCCAAAATGACCCGCAGAAGAATTTCATCTTTCCTTGATGACTCAAAGGAACTTTCAAACTCTGAAGTGAAGACTAGTCATGCCTGTCTTATTGAGGGAGGAGGTGGAGTTGAAGCAGTGGTTTCTCCTTCATGGGGAGATACCTATCAGGAATGTTTCTGCCCCACAGGGAAGCCAGGGAGATCAGATCTGAATTGATGACTTGGCTTCCTTCTGCTTACCCCAATTCTCACAAAGTCCTAGTCTCCAAATCTTGCTGATTTTAATGCCTCCATGACTTTACAGTGGAATATGCTCTACCACCAGATAAAATTTTTAAAAAAGATAAAATGTATAATAATATTGTTGCCTCTCTCGCAATGATTAATGTGTGTATGCATGTGCATGTGTGTATGTAAGTAAAATGAGAAGCTGCTTGGTGTCATAGGCAGATTAATGAACTTGGAGTCAAGAAAGCCTGGGCTTGAATTCCACCTCTGACCTCACTCAATTTACCTCCTTTCTCAGATCATAAGATTTAGGGTGTCTTTATTGAAGGCAGTACTCCCCCAGTGAAGTCACACCTCCTTGGCTTACTGATGAATGTGGGAAATATCTATGTATGTATATGTAGATATGTGTGTGCATATATGTTGTGAATCTATATTACGGAGATATTGTGAATATTTCATACATATTATATCATGTCTTATGCAGTGGCCAAGTACCTGTTTGTTTAAGTAAATAGCTATAGATGTCCAAATACAGATAGATCAATATATTGCTTTTAGGGAAAGATGAATATAAACACATTATCACAAGAATTCACCTGATCTCAATAACTGTAACTAGCTGTTTGCAACATTCACGTATAAAATTATCATATGGAGATAAATATAAAGAAGGGTGTAAAGAGGAGGGGAGAAAAGTTTTCAGAGGCTTCTTTCCTTGTGTTTTTCTTTTAAAATGGAAGCCAGATTAAAGGGAAAGAGCGTTGAGTTTAGAGGAGGAACCTGGGTTTCAATCCTGGCTTTTCCAGCTCCTTCCTGGTTGACCTGAGGCAGGTAAGTTAACCTTCCTATGTTAGATTGACATTGAAGGCAGCTTTGATCTTGTGAAAGTTTCAGGGACAATGTCTTGTTAGTGACATAGTTGTATTTGTTATGTACCCATCCATGTGTTCCTACTTCTTGAGACCAGATAAGCCCCTACAAAAATATTTCTGATTTTTCTAAATAGTATGTATATGCCTATAAAAAAATATGTGAGAGGCAGCCTCGAAGCCAGGCAACCTTGCTCTTGGGTGCTCCTTGGGTGACTGTGCTAACCACTCTTTGTAATGCAATCTTGAAACATTATAAACAGGAATTTAAAAAATGTCATTTATCTCAAAGAAGTCAGAAGGAGGGGGTTAGAAGAGGTCATGATCATGACCCAACTATATGTTCATGGTCATTGTCAGTTGTGTTGGGGTCTGCTTGATGTTACAAAGGCTTGGCCAGACTACTCTTTTCAGGCGTATCAACCCCAATGTAGGCTCAGCAGTGTTGTCTTCAAGACATGAGGAGGACCTAAAAACAGAGGAGACCCAGTAAGAAAGACCTTTGAGTCTCAGTGACTTTTAAAAATTCTGGAGGGTCATCTATGTGGGAATGACACAGCTTTCCCTATGCCAAGAGGTGCCAAGTTCTCTGAGAGCATCCAAATAGACCCTGTCATAGAAGGCAAAGTCCCAGATTTTCCATTGTTTAACTTGTGTTTTGGATTTAAATCTCAACTCAGCCTGTATTGGTAACTGATTTTTTTTTGCCTAGTCTCTTTCTACCATGTAGTCATCCAAATCTCTAAAAGTTAGTGTGTGTGTGTGTGCGTGTGTATGTGTGTGTGTGTGTGTGTGCGCGGTCCCCAAAGTCTCAATGAGGTTTTAAACTTAAAACTTCATGAAGATTGTTGCAATATTGTATACACACACATACACACATTGAATATCGGTGTATAGATGTATGTTTCAACTCTGGTTATGGGTGGTTACCTCCTGACTTACTGTACTTATTTCTGAATCCATTTCTGCTACTTAGAGCAAATCCTTCTCCCCCCCCCCGTCTGTCTGTCTGTCTGTCTATCGCTCTCTCTCTCTGTCTCTCTCTGTCTCTCTCTCCCTCTCTCTTCCTCTCTTTTTCTCCTACACACATCACACTTTTCTGTAGATAGATCTTCATTTAGCCTAAATTATGAACATGTGAATATCTACTGATGGAACCTCATTCTCCAAATGCATATGAAATACATCTTTCTTTCCCCCGTTTCACTTCTGCATTTGCAGATTGTTTTTCCCATTTGGGGGGGGGGGTGTCAGATTACTTTCTGAATTGAAATCCATTGCGTACTAATGCAATCTTGATATATCATCACCTGACAAGGAGGAAGTGAAAAGGCAGCTTAAAGTTGATGTTTCCCTAGCTTATTCCATGTCCAGGAGGGTCACAGGGTCTGCCTGCTAGACTTCCAGGTAGTATATGCTTAGAGTATTTCTTTGTTGGTGCTAATTGTCAGATGTTATTGATGCAAGCCTCAAGTGTGCCATACAATGTTATGGAAAGAGCTCTGGATTTAAAACTAGAGATCCTGCCTTCAAATTCCATGCCTGATGGTCAGCTTCGGGAATGCTCGTTCATACTTCAGGCCTCAGTTTCCTCATCTGCAAGGTGAGGGGTTTGGATTAGGTGATCTCTAAGGTGCCATTCCAGCTATGATTCTATGATGTGGATTCAAATCCTGGTTTATAACCGAGTGACCCTATCAGTACCCCTATCACTTTCCCTATCCCTATCCCTATCCCATCTCCATCTCTAACCCTCTCCCTATTCTTATCACTACCCATTCCTGTCTCCATTCCTAAGTTCATCCCTATCCCTATCACTACCCCTATCATTTTTTTTTGGAGGGAGGAAGGTAGGGCAATTTGGGTTAAGTGACTTACCTAAGGTCATATGGCTAGTTTTATGTTAAGTGTCTGAGGCCAGATTTGAACTCAGGTCCTCCTGACTCCAGGACTGGTGCTCTACTCACTGTGCCACCTAGCCACCCTCCACTACCCCTATCCTTATCCTCATTTCCATGCCCATCCCATTTGCCATTCCCATCCACATCCTCAAACTGAATTTCTCTTGTACTCTCATAATGTATGTGGAGTAGTCAGAAGCATGATTTGAAATGTGTGTGTGATGTAGTCATAATAACAGTACCAATAGTTATAATGACACTAATAACTGGCATTCACATAGTGCTTTGACATTTGCAAAGCACTTTACACAGGTTATGCCATTTAATCCTTACAACAACCCTCTGAGGTAGGCGCCATTATTATCTGCATTTTACAGATGAGGAAACTGAGGCCAGTGACTTGGCCATAGTCACACAGATAGTGTCTAAGGCTGGATTTGAACTCAGGTCTAGATGCTTCACATGGAGGATGGGGGATTACTGATTGTTCAGCTCCCTTTCTGTGGTAGCTTACTGGCCAAAAGTGGGAAACTCTTTCTATCTCTTGTCTCTCTTGATATCCTCTAATGATCTATCAGCATCATTTGTGAGGAGTACTGATAAGTCAATAAACTTTCTAGCTCTTGAGTGTATAGTGAGATCTATGGTAGAGCTTTCCCAAAAGGAATTCCACAAATATAAAGTCAATTTGTTCTTCCACATGTTTTTGCCTTCACTGACCCATAGGTGGCAGAACCTAGGATCTTATCAAAACTTTAAATGACCAACCCTTGACTTGAGTAATTTTCCCTTTTTGCAGAAGTAGCAGCATAGTATCATGGAAAAAGAACTAGATTTGGTCTCAGGGACCCAGGTTCAAATCCTGCCTCTGTTGCTTATTAGCTATGTGATGTTGACCAAATGCATTATCTTCTCAGTTTCCTGAGGAGTGTTGGACTAGAGTTTTCCTTCCTCTTCTAAATCTGTGCTCCTGTGATAATATACCATTGTCTCTTCTCAAGTGTCCAGCTGGGATACCCATTCCATAGAAGTGGACCAGTGGACCAGCTTTGTAGCTAATTCATGCCATTACACAGTGTAGCCTAGACTATAGACATTCTTTATCTACTTGGAGTGTTTGGTTGAAGCAAAGATTCACCCATAGCTGAGGGCTGTTAACCAGGAATTAGCTCCTCTTTTGGTGGTAGAGGAAAATTAAACCCTCTGTAGAACTGCAGAGAATATCAACTGGCCTCTCTTTTGAAAATTATCTCTGTCATCCTCTGTCATAACCTTCACAACATAGCAACAGAATCCTACTTATCACAATTCCTATTTCTAATCATAACAGTAGCCAACATTTATATGGTGTTTTCTGTGGGCTGGGCGCTGTGCTAAGAGCTTTACAATGATCTCATGTCGTTCTCACAACAACTCTGAGTGATAGATGCTATTGTTATCCCCATTTTACAGTTGAAGAACCCAAGACAGAGGTCAAGTGACTAGCCAAAGGTCACACAGCTAGTAAGTATCTGAATTCAGATTTGAACTCAGGTCTTCCTGACTCCAGGCCCAGCTTTCTATCCACTGTACCACCCAACATGGTTTTCCACTCAACATTCATGTAAATTCATAGAACAAGGCTTACCAATCCCAGTTTATGGGTAGTGAAACAGGCCTACGTAGGTCAAGCAACTTGCCTGAGATTTCATCCATTGTGGGAGTCAAGGGCCAGATTCAAGACTGGCTATGTTGAATTTATGACCAGATGTGGTTCTACCACACTGATTATGAATAACAAGATACCACGCCCTGAAGGGAGAAAATAAGAATGGCTACAAAGTCCTTGAGTTGAGAACCCACTAACATCTCAGAACAGGCTCAGAGCCTAAGGTGACCTAACTTTTGGTCCCTTCCTTCAAAGTCCATTGTTCCTGGCATGACTATTCCTCCTCCAGAGTAAGGTTTTAGCCCATACAACATCAGGACCCTAGAGTTTCGAGCTGGAAGGGGTGGCTATTTGGTTCAGCCCATTCTTCATTTCTCTAATGAGGAGCTGAAGGCTCCCAGGAGATGGATGTGGCATATCCACTTCCCACGACTATTAAATTGCAGAGCCAGGATTTGAACCTCGCTCCCATGATTCCAGATTTTGGTCTTTCCACTTTACAATTAGCAGCGAGTCGCACTTCTCTCCCCCCGCCCCCTCTTCCCATCCCATTCTTGTCTGGCATATGGGAGGCTCAGCATCCCATTAGCGGGTTTCCAGGGGATTGCTAGCAGATGTTTAGCATCTCTCTGTCCTCCTTTATATTCACTTGACTGCATGTAATGGCACCATCAAATTCCGCCAGTGATATGTAAACTACCTAAAACAAACTATTCATAATATCTTTCCCATTCAGGGTTGGTCTCTTAAAACCCAAACCTGTTGTTTTCCCCAAGATTTGTATTATATGGAAGCCAGAAGTTACCCAAAGGCCCCTCATATTTACCCAGGCATCATACCACCAACACAGAATGACAGTAGGTCCAATATATCCTCCCAAAGGGACCCAACTGTTGCTACCCAACAAGTTGTCATCCAGCTTCTTAATGACCTCCAGGAAGAGGGAACCCATCATCTCTGGGGCAGACCATTCTACTTTGGAATAGCATGAGATACTAGGATGCTTTTCGTGACCTCAAACCTAAGCTGGCCCCATTAAAACTCTACATCTCACATTTCCTTATCCATTCACCTTATCCCATTTTGAAAAGAATCACTATTTCATTTCCTCTTTCCTTACTTTATTATTGGATTGGAAGCAGTACTTACCACCTTTAATAGGAGCTTTCTCCAGTCACAGCATGCTGTCTTTGTAAAGGCTTATAAGGAATTAAGGATTCAGCAAGTTGTTTGAACCCAACTGGTGGCGGTGATAGTAATGGTGGTGATGGTGGTAATGGTGGGGTGGTGGTGATGGTGGTGATGTTGGTAATGGTGTTGGTGGTGGTGGTGGTAGTAGTGGTAGTGGTGGTGGTGGTGGTGGTGGTGGTGATGGTAGTGATGGTGGTGGTGGTGGTAGGGAATCACCAGCATGCACATTTCTACTTTGCTGGTCTCAGTTTCCTTATTTGTAAAAAGAGGAGGTTGGATTATGGTCTCTAAAATTCCTTTCAGTTCTAAATCCAATCCTATCATCATAGCCCTACCAAAATGGCTGTTCCTGCCTTCCTTATCTCAATTTCTTTTCCTCAACTTCTGAGTTGGGGGCATAGGGCACTCAAATATACCTTCAATTCTTTGGGAAGATAGAAGGGGAAGGTGGGCTTTAGCCTTATCTTTTCTTCTATATAGCAAGTGTTAGGATCCTAAATCTGTCATTTGGAAGAAAAAAGAAAGACATCCTCCCTATAAATACTGCTTTCCAGGCATTTAATAAATAACTTGCCTTTTCCCCATCCTTTCTTCTCCTAAAAACTAAGCAGAGCGCTAAAGCCTTAAGACCGTTTAAAGCAGCCTTTTACTTTGCAACAGTGAGGGCTTGCTTAAAACTTATTCTAAGGTCCAGCTTTCCATTGACCTTACTGATTGCTGTGTAAAGACAAATGAGTTACTGTTCTTTAGCAAATGGAATCCTTGGAGTCACTGGGAGCAGGGCTGGGGCAGAGGGAAGGAGGGGACCACAGTTTCATAAATTTAGGAAGGCTGTTGAAGGTAATAACAAGTCCCATGTGTTCTGACATTGGAGAGAAATGATTGGAAATTAGGTGAGTGAGTTTGATAAGGTAGGACAAATGAAAAGCCAGTTTGATCTGCCATTCTTTTACTCAGCTGAATTTATTCTTTCTTTCTCTGTTTGTATTATCCTGGCTGGCTTGCCTATTCCATTCATCACCATCAAATGACTGGAGGAATTTAATCATTTTGGAGTTATTTGAGCCCTAGTGAAATGAAATGAGGGCAGGCAGCACTGAAAACCACAGATATGGGAACATCTTCTCCAGTTGATGAGATAGGAGACTGCTTCTTCGTTTGAAAGGCAGGGAGCACCAGGTGATTTCCTTATCTTGTGCCTGGCTTGGTGAACATGACAGAAAAGGACAGGAGGAAATAGGGCTGAGTTGGATAGGCATGATGATGGTGTGGTATGAACAAAGTCCTGGCATTGGAATTGGAATCTCACTTCCAACACAATGACCCTGCGTCAGTCACTTAACCTCTGCCTTGCCATATCTTCATCTGCTAATTGAAGATAGTAGTATTACCTACCTCTCAGGGTTGTTGGGAGCCTTAAATGGCATAATGGATGTTATGTACTTTGCAAACTTTGAAAGCCCAATGTAGATGTAAATTATTTTCATGCTAACAGGAGCTAGAGAAATATGTTTATTCTTTGGAAAAAAATCTGTGAAATCAGGATAATACCAGTGACCTTCATTTCATAGGCTTGGTGTGAGAATTTCAGGAGTTAATTTATGGAAATGACTTTACTAACTTTAAAATTCAATAAAATACTAGCTATTATTACTCTAGAGCAGGAGATATAGAGACCTCTTTAGGTCTTCATGATCTGGAAAATGTGTATGACTGTCTACTTATTACACAGCATTGTGGTGATGCTCATGAAGTGCTTGGTCAACTTGGAAGCACCATTTCATTGTCCACTGAGAATACACCATGCTGTAGAGAGAAGGCTGGGCTCAGAGACAAGAAGAGGTAGGTTCAAGTACATCCTCTGACACATGTGGCTGGGTGACTTTGGACAAGTCACTTAACCTTCCCATGATCCAAGAAACACTCCAAGACTCTAAACTGCAGGGTTAGTGTTGTTCTGTTTTGATAGAGAGAGTATCCTCCTAGGGAGTTCCTTATATCTGTTTTGTTTTTAAAAATGGTCTTTTGTTCTTAGGATTCGTCTGGCTTTTCTCATCTTGTTCATTGGTGCTTAGAAACAGTTCTGGGACAAGCCCTTTAAGGACCACTGTTTGTATTGAATGTTCTATGGACTATTGCACAGGCAGATGAAATCACTGCTTATTGTAATTAAATAAGAGTATTGAATGTAAACACATCTTTAGTATGCTCAACAAAAGTATCTCATACATTATATCAAATGCTACATAACATTTATTTAAAAATTTTATAATAGTAACAGTAGCAATAATTCAGCTTACCCACTATAGTAAGGCTCAATGACCCATTGGTAACTATTGTTCAAATCCACCAAGCATTTATTAAGCACTTACTGTGTACAAAACATTATGTTGCTCTCTGGGTGGGATGTGTGCATGTGTCTGGGTAGCGTGTATGTGTGTGTGCATGCACACCTGTAGATATAATCTACCAGGCTAGATATTCAGCCCCTAGAGCATGAGCTAAATAGTTTGGTTAAAATATTTTGTTCCCTAAGTTTGAAAGGGTTTTTTTTTGGTGTCCTTACTCTCATGGAGCTTATAGTTTAGTGGATGAATGCCTGATTATTAGATTGAAATATCAAAAGCTAGTATCATTTTCTCTTTCCCCTTCCTTTGGCTTATGATAATCACTCATCCCTATCCTACCTTTCCTATCTCCTGTTCCCAAGACTGCATCTTACTCGACAGCATGGAAGAAAGAGGCACAACAGTAGAGAAAATATTGGCTTTGGAGTCAGAGAATGTGGGTTCAAATACTACTCCTGAAGCTTCCTACCTGCATGATCCTGGATAAATCACTTACCTTCCTGGGCTTCATTTTCCTCATCTGAAAAAGTGATGAGGTTGGACTAGGTCTGCACTTCTTAAACTGTGGGTCCATCACAACCCACAGTTTAAGAAATACTAAAGGGGTTGAGTAGAAAAAGTTTAATAAGCTTTGGACTAGATGACTCCTGAGATGTTCTGAGGGCTAGACCTCTAATGCCCAGAAATGAAAATAAGAGTTGCCTGGAAAGAGTCAGGGATGTCTGTACTAGCAGAATTCTGGGCATGTAGCCAAGGAAAGTGCCCGGTACCTGGACTCCTGCTTCCGGGTTTATATCTTCATCTTTCGCTATTATCTTATCACAGTTACCTTTTATGAGGACTGTCTTCTGTGGGTGTCAAAGAGAGTGATATGAGTAGAGATACTGAGGGAAAGAGGGAATCATGGCACAGAAAAGGATCTGGGAAGTCACAACCAGTAGTAAAGAAACCACAGAAGATGGTCTAGGTTCTTACAAATATTAATTTTGCTTATATATTTCACTGTGAATTTGTAAAATGATTCATTTTTTCCTTTTTCCTTGTTTGGGGCAACTGTTTGTCATTGCTCCCCCAAAGAGGCACTAATACACCCAGATGTTAATGCTTGATAAAATAATGTTGGGATATTGACTTTTTTTGGTGAACATTTTAACTTAGTAAGGTTCACCCATTCACTCAACCTGCTTGGATGCCAGAATAAGGCACTCAGTGAGCCTCCAAGAGACAATACCTACCCAGAAAACCCTGAAAATAGATGTAAAATCTATTTCTTCCAAGAAATTATGAAGACTGATTTTTATAAACAGTTTACATGCCTCAGCTATTACAACAATCCTTTACTTGGTTTTCCTGCCTCAGTCTCTACATTTGAGTCCATATTCTATTCAGATGACAAAGTCATCTTCCTAGAGTAGTTTTGACCATGTTATGCACCTTCTCTCCACACCCATTCAATAAAGTCCAGTGGCTCCCTATTTACCTTTTGGATCAACTATAATCTCTTCTCTTTGGATTTTTACAGCCCTTCCCTACATGGCCCCTTCCCACCTTTCCAGTCTGCCAACACGTTCCCCTTCATGTATTGTGCTTCTTGCTCTTCCTTGTACATGATGCTTCTTTTCCCGATTTCATTCCCCTAGCTGTCCCACATGTCTGACATTCTTTTCAGATATAACTCCAATTCTTGATTTCCATGCCTTCTCAGAAGACTTATCTCAAACCCCAGTCTCTGCAGGAAGTTGTTCTCAGACTTCCTCTTACTAGAACCTTCCTTTCTGGAACCACCGTCCACTTACATTGTAGGTATCTTGCATGCATGCACAACTTTTTGTGTGTTGTCTTCCCTATTAGGATGTGAGGTCCTTGAGCACTTCCTTTGTATTTCCAGTACTTAGCACAGTGCCTGACTTATCAAAAGTACCTAATTAATGCTTGTTGACTGTGGAGGTGGTGTGATGTAATGACTAGAATACTGAACTGGGTGCAAAGAAGATCCAAGTTCTCAAATCCCCACTTGGATCCTCCTCTCCCCGTAACCTTGGACAAGTCATTTAATTCCTCTGAGCCTCAGTTTCCACATGTGCAAAACAAGGGGGTGGTACTCATTGACCTTTGAGGTCAATCTATGAGTCTATGAGAGGAAAAACAAAAGACTGCTACTCCTATTCTTGATTTGTAGCGGTGTCCGCTAAGCCTAATTCTGAGTATCTGGAGTTAGTTCTAGGTATCCATTGGGAGCATCATAACAGACCTCTTGGCTGTTCTTTTGTGGTTTAAAAGACCTTGGGAGTTCAGGTTGTGTTAGCATGGAAGGAGCCAGCAAATTCTACAAGAATCTGATCATGATGAACATTTGAATGAGAGGAAATGGGTTTAGGGAGCTTATCCATGAGAAGTTAAAATGTCAGAGCATCAATATGATTAGAGTATAGTCAAAGGGTGAGAGAGTACAGCACTTGGGAGCCTAGATTTAGCCTGAAGACAGTGGGAGCGACCTGAGAATAGGAGAAGGTGGATGTTCCATGGCTGTGGTCTGGCTGGCCACATACCCCTTAGGTCCTATAGCTTATACAAGGGAGGAGGAAGACAGGCTGGAAGACCAGGTTCTGTCCAGTGCTGAGTCATGGAAAACTGAGCTCCTTCCTGGTTTTCATTACAAAAACAGAGTGCTTGGGCTGGGCTGCAGATATCGTCTGTGGATTCTGAGAATTAATAAAAACAAGCAAAGAATATGATGTGATTCTGTATGGGCCTCTACCATCTTCAATTGAGAATCATTCAAAGGGATAGTTTCTTCCTCTGTTTTCTCCCCAAGCCACAGTCTCAAGCCCAGTTGAATGCTTTGGAAAACCACTAGTCACATTCTGCAATTTTAAAAGTGCTTGGTAATGTCATTTCAATTTAGATGCCATTTCAAAGAAAAGATTTTCTAAGGAGATGTGCCCAGATTTAAAATGTTTTTAATGTTCAACCAGAAAATCATTCTACAACAGAGACCTACACTAGTGCTTGAGGGAATGGAAAATGCCACTTGACAACACAACAACATTCTGAAAGCTACCAAAAAGAATAGTTTACAGCTATGGAGAATGAATCATCAGGGGGGCAAAGGAGGTGTTTTATCTAAACTGTTTTTTCTGTTGGTCTTTTGGGTGATTGTTGCTAATTCTCTCTAAACCAGAAGGGATGGAGGGCCTCTTTTGTGGTGTGTGCGCGTGCATATGTATGCGTGTGTCTGTGTGTGTGTGTGCATGTGTGCGCGTGCATATGTATGCGTGTGTCTGTGTGTGTGTGCAAGTGTGGGTATACACCTGTATGCATGGGGGGGATGGGGAGGATGACCCAGTGCATACCTGTGCTTGCATATTTGGCAGTGGCTGAACAAAGGAAGGAAGTGATATAGAGGACTGGTTCTGGTTAAGAAATCTCACCTCTTGGAGCCCAGCATCATAGGGGCAGAGGCCAGGAGCTGATGGGAGGGAGGGTGATCAGAATAGAATCAGTGAGGTTTGGAAATGGCCAAGAAGTCGTCCTGGGATTCCAAAGGTTGCTGTCCACTATGCAACACTGTCTTTCATACTCTCTAGGCCAGTAGTGGGGAATCTGTGGCCTCAAAGCTACATGTGATCTTCTAGGTCCTTGGGTACAGTCTTTTGACTGAGTCCAAGTTTTATAGAACAAATTCTTTTATTAAGGGGATTTGTTCTGTGAAATTTAGATTCAGTCAAAGGGCTGCACTTGAGAACCTAGAGGGCCACATGTGGCCTTGAGGGAACAGGTTCCCCAGCCCTGATCTAGGGGTTCTCTTAATAAAAATGTTTTGGCCATGATGGAATTTGTGTTACTGTTTGAGGTAGGGTAGGGAGTATTGACCATGATTTCCATAAATCAAAATTCATATCAGGTCGATGCCCCTCTCTCCCACCTCTTTGTATTTGCACAAGCCACCCCTTATGCTTCTAGTCCTTAATCAGCTGTAACCCTTTACAAGAAGCCTTCCTTGGTATCAAAGAAGCCATAAAAGATTTCTTCCTCCTTTACTCTTACAAATCAGACTATTTGAACTCTTCTGTGAATTGATCACATTTTAATTCACATTATATACCTTTGTGTACATTCCTTTAATAGGCTATAAACTGTGCAGGGACTCTGTTATTTTTTGTTTACCTCTCTGGTGCCTTGCATACAGTAGGTGCTTAATAAATGTCAAGTTGAACTGAAGGTGAGTATGAGAGCTATCAATGGGCTGGGTAGATTAATGGGAAAGTTCACAAATATGTATGTGCACGTTTTCATGAAGAATCCTGCAAAACTTCATGTAATTTCTATGGCTCTTTTTTCTCATTACCATCATTCAAAGCTGCTTTTAGTGCCTCTCATTTCTTTGGGTTCTTCAGACAGATGTTTCTGAAGTGCCTGGCTTGTCAGCAGAAGAATGAGCTGCTGATTCTTCTCAGTGAATGGCTGCAAATGAAAAGAAACACCAAGAAACTTGGTACCTTTTGGCAGGCTACAGCAGGAGCTTCTCCATTCTCCATTAGTCCAGCCCCTGCCTGGAAAATAGTGGCATTTTCTGATTGATGGTTTTTCTTCTTGCAAAGGCAGTGCACACTTAAGTGGATTTTGTTTGGGTCCTGTGATCTCTAACTGTAGGGGTCAATCAGTCATTGCCAATAAACATTTATTAGCCACCTACTATGTGTCAGCTAGGTGGCCCCATAGATAGAATGCCATGCCTATACTTAGGAAGACTCCCTTTCCTGAGTTCAAATCTGACCTCAAACACTGACTGTGTGACCCTGGGTAAGTCACTTAACCCTGTCGACTCAGTTTCCTCATCTGCAAAATGAGCTGGAGTAGGAAATGGCAAACCACTCCAGTATCTTTGCGAAGAAAACCCAAAATGAGGTCATGAAGAGTCAAACATGACTGAAACAACTGAGCAACATGTACCAAGTACTGCCATAAATGTTGGAGGAACAAAGAAAGGCAAAAGACAGTCTCTGCTCTCAAGGAACTAATGGGGGAGATGCCAAACAAACATCTATGTGCAAACAAGATATAGATGAGACAGACTGGAGATAACAGCAGGAAGGCAGCAGAATAGGAGGGATTGGGAAAGGCTTCCAGTAGAAGGTGGAACTTGAAGAAAGCCAATGTCCTTTGACTGCTAAGCATGCTCAAGAGATGAGAGAATAGAATTCAGAAGGTACCGAACTCTATCTGATGGTGTAGCTTCATGATAATCTAGTCTCTTTGGCATGCTGTGGTGCCTTAATCTCAAAAAGTTAACTAGCATGACCCAGCACACAGTATTGTTCCAGGGAGCATGAATAACCTGGGAAGAACATGTCCAGAAACACTCCATGACCTCTTCTCTTCTTTCCATTTCCCAGTATCATGTACACAAAGGATCATGAGCACTAGTCTCCAGTGCTGAGCGGTGACTTGCTAGGTGGTTCCAGCTCAAGAATGAGACCTGCGCACTGAACTCCTCTAGCAACCTAAGCTGCTACCTTTCCACCTCTATAGCCCATCTGTATACCTCTCTTGATGTGTTCACAGGTTTTTAAACTGTTAGATGGTAATAATGGATGGTCAGACTCTTCTTTGTATCTCTGGCATGCAATTCTAGGTATATGGTAAATGCTTGTTGGATGAATGACACTACATAGTTACAATCTAGAGGGAGGGGCAAAATGTTTGCTGGTGATTTATAAAGATTTCCCTTTTGATGGGGTGGCTAGGTGGTGCAATGAATAGAGCACTGGCCCTGGAGTCAGGAGGACCTGAGTTCAAATCTGGCCTTGGACACTTGATATACTTACTAGCTGTGTGACTTTGGGCAAGTCATTTAACCCCAATTGCCCTCCAAAAAGCAAAAAAAAAAAAAAGATTTTCCTTTTGTGATGATCACGTGCCTAGGGAAAATGGAATGTCCTGCTCTTTTTGTGTAACCATTTACTTTTCATCAAATTAAGGTGTTTTGTTATATCATTCATCAGTCTTGGCCTGGGATTCTTGGAGAAAATCCTTTGAACATTGGTGGAAATAGGATGTGACTGATGTACCATGGAAGGGGGAGGCTTACAATTCTGTTGTTCTGGGGCAGGAGCTCTGGAAAGCACAGAGGGTGAAGACAAAAGAGAATGGGAGTGCATATCCCTCTAGCCCAGTGGTTCTCAACTTTACTAATGCCTAGACCCTTTAATACTGGTATGTGGGCGTATCTGCATGTGGGTGGACCTGCCTGGAGAGGGATAGAGGAGTTGTGTCTTGGTTCCTAAGATCATTGAAAATATGTGTTTTCCAATGGTCTTAGATGACCCCTGTGAAAGGGTAGTTCAACCCCCAAAGGGGCTGCGACCCACAGGTTGAGAACCACTGCTCTAGCCTCAGAGTTTTCCTAACTTCAGAATTCTCACACATCCCAGAGTCTTCTTACACCTTCCTGGTACTTTGCTTTAGCTGTACTGGTCTATTTTTTGTTCCTCACACACAATGTTCCATGTCTGATATCTGTTTCTTTGTACTACTTACCTGCCTTGTTCCTCCAATATGTAAAAGGTACTTTCTGATATCTCCCATATTTTAGAATCCTTGGTTTTAACACTTAGCTCAAACATCACCTTCTACAGGAGATCTTCCTAGTCCCCAGCTGCTAATTCCATCTACCCCAAATATATCTTGTATGTACTGATTTCTGGGCATGTTCTCTTCCCCATTAGAATGCAAACTCCTTGAGGACAGTGACTGTTTTCTCTGTATCTTTAGTAAGCTCTTAGTATAAGCCTGTGGATTGCATAATTGGTGACTAGATGGAATGCAGGAAAATAAAATCAGGAGGCTTAATTGAAGTAGAATATTTATTTACTCATCTCTCAACTATCCATGCCAATGGACTGGAACAATGGCAGAGTGAATCCATAACAGAGGATAATAGAAGCCATTTGTATTTGAAATTCAGTAAGAGTGATTTTTTTTATGAGGATTTCCTTTCCTGATTATGTTTTCTGTAGTCTAATATTCAAATTTATTTGCATGCCACTGGGAATCCATGAACAGTGATGAGAAAGTACTTGGTAGCTATGCAAGATTATTGATAGAAGAAGGCTGAGTATAACTACCACAGCAAAATTCATTTGTTATTCTGTACTTTGGTAACCAAGAGACTTTAATTAGCCTTTCCTTCTAATTCCCTTGTTGCTCTGTTGATGGAGGTGTAGGTGGTGGCTGATATATTTGCTAATAGGCAATTGCTTGTGCACTTAGTACACTCAACAGTTATCTTGCTAGTCTTAGGGGGAGCCATAGGAAGAAGTGGAGAGAATCCAGAGGAAGGCATTGTTGATTCAATGGAGATGGGCTGATTCCATTTTCATGGACCTAATAACAATTTAATTCTTTGTGAAAAGTATTTGCAGGCCTGCCCTAAAGTGTGTATAATTGATCTCTTTGATAATACAGCTCTACTTTATTGGCATAATAAACACAGATCGAAGTTGTATAATTAATCTTACAGCTAGTTATTTTTCATTGGTGTTGTCTTTATTTCTGATTGGGGAAGGAACTCCCCAAATCCATTCCTTCATACAGCTAGGTATTTTTCATTTTTGTTTTTGCTATCTGCCCCTTTGATCTATATACCCATTAGTGTGATCATAGTTATTGTAATCACTTTTCCTGCCCAGTCTCCAGGTGTTTTCCATTGAAGGCAGACCATATTGTGGTTCTGTCTACAGTGGCTTAACATGCCTGTGTTCTTACAACCCTGTTTATGTCGAACTTTTTCAATCTTTGTCAGTTTGATACATGGGAAGTGATATGGTAGAGGTGGACTAGTTTACACTTCTGTGATTATTAGCAGCTTGGAGCATTTTCCCCCCCAATGACTGCTGTTAATTTTTTTCTTAGAAAACTTACCTGTTGGAGAATGGCTCTTAACCTTTTTTGTGTTCACTTTTACTTACATGACTGTTGTGGTTTGGGGATCTGGTAACTCCAAAATGCACAGGGTGGGACTGCTGCAAAAGAATCTGACCACTCAAGCCTTTTTTCAGTCAGAGTAGTGAGGTTCTATTATAATACTGATAGGGCAGCCAGGATTTCTAGTAAATCTATAAATTTGATGAGGATGGGACTGATACTTTTATACAAAAAAGACCATGGGAAGATCTGGATGGGATTAAGGAGTGTCAAGTAGCTTGGTGTGGGCCAGGTGTGGACAATGAAAGGAGTTAAGTGGCAAGGTCACAATGAAAGGGTAGTTAAAAGGATTATTGAGTATCTAGGTAGAAATGTGTGGGGAAGTTCCCATGGCTTTTCCTTTTAGAGGTCCAGATTCCCCCATCATGACCTTTTTAAAAGCCTCTTAGGCCAGAGAAAAATGAAGTTTCACTTTTCCATCTCTATTTCCCACTTTTGTCTTTGACTGATCTTCATATGTGGTGGTTCATTTGGAAAAAAATAGTTCACTCTCCCTCCTAGACCTTCTTTCCAGTCTTCCAGTCTTTCTATACTTTTCTTTTTCTAAGGTATATCGTCCCATTAAATCACTGACCTTGGTGCTTTTAGTGACCCTGATTGAAGCCAGGATGTCAAAGCAACAATGGGCTTAACAGCTCATAGCATGCAAACATCTATTCATTTGATTTCTCATTAATTATGCTGCAGTCTTGTTTAGGAGTCCATGGAAAGAACAGTAGATTTGGTTGAAGAAAGCATGGTTTCCAGTTATGGCTCTGCCATTGATTACTTGTGTGATTTTAGCAAGTCATTTAACCTCAGTTATTTCATCTGTAAAAAAAAAAGGCTGAACTAGCCTCTAAATCTATAATCTTGGGACTATGCTATGTCAGTACTATTAGAACAGTTTTCAGATTAAGAGCCTTGTCCAACTCTGAATTTTTTAGAAAGAAAGAATAAAATCTATCAACATTTTTGAAGAACCATCTTTTCTCGTGATGTATTCTCAGAGTTTTAGGATTAGCAATTTGTGGTATACATTGATTTTTCTTGCTTTTCAGTGACCCAGTATCTTTTCCTCTTTCACATCCTGTTGTTTTTGTTGAATGCTGTTGTATAATGTCAATCAATACTTTTTGATATATGAATTGTTTCTTCCTGGCTGCTTTTAATAGTCCCTTTCTCCACTTTGGAATATGGTGAATATATTTTTCGGTGTCTCAAATTTAGAGTTCCTCTTTGTTGGTGTCTTACGAGCTCTTGTGTTTTTTCTCTCTGTCTGCATGTATGTATGTATATATATGAGTGTATAGGTGTGTATGTGTGTATCTAACTACCACCCTCCCCCCTCACTATTTTCAATACCCCTGAGCAGTTTTACTATATGATTTTAACATAGCATCAGACTTTGTTTCTTCATATTTTGCTAGGGAACTGATAATTTTCTGATTGTCTTGTCAAGCTCTGTTCTCTGCCTCAGTAGCTTTGATTTGTAAAGATCCATTTGTAAAGATTCCCATCTCATTTGCAAACTAAAAAATTGCTCTGTTAATTATTCTTCTACTCCAACATTTTTGTATTTCTTTTAATGGACTCTCCTTTTTACATAGTACACTGATTTATTGAGATGGCTCATTCCCTTTTCTAAACTATTTATTCTCATCTTTTCCCTTCCATTGATAGCCTTATTTCCATTTAATTCTTATAGATGTTACATAAATCCTCAGAGCCTCGGTCTCTATATCTGTAAAACAAGAGATAACAATCATCCTCTTCATGCCACTGGATTACACTGAAGAAAGTGCTTTGTCAGAAATACTGTCGACTCTTTGCGTTGTGTTTCCGGTGGCAATCAATGACAATTTTTTTGAGCACTAATCTTTAAATCTGTATTGGCCATTGGCATTTTCCGTACTGACTGCCTCTTTGTCCCTTTCTTCTTCTTAGGTTGCGGTCTTTGGTGAAACAACTAGAAAGAGGAGAGGCTTCTGTAGTTGACCTCAAGAAGAATTTGGAACATGCAGCATCGGTCCTTGAATCTGTCTACATCGATGAAACAAGGTGAGAAGATGCTAACCTGTCCCAGGGAGATTTCCATAGGTTGGTTGGAGTCTTTCTGGGGACTCTTAACATTGTAAACTATGGAAGAGAGACTTCGCCTTGGAGTCTGGAAGGCCTGGGTTCAGATCCTACTTTACTACTCACTATCTGTGTGACCAAGAGCAGTCCTTTACTTATCTCCCCCTGGGTTTCTTCATCTGTACAATGGGAATAATAATAGCTAAAGTGCCTACCTTACAGGACTGTTGGAAGCCTCAAATGAGACAATGTAGGTGAAGTGCTCTGCAAACTTTCAGAATTTTAAATATATCATATAAAGTTTGGGAAGCAATCTCACCTCTATACTTCATTCTTTAACTTGGAAATGTTGCTCATTCAAACAGGTGAGGATCTTACTTTTGCACTGTCTCCAAGCTGAGTGGCCACTGAGAACATTGGGTGTGGAGGCAAGACTGAATGGGGGATGTGCTTGCCCTCTGGGGAGGAATAAAACTCCTTTCCAGCTCTCTCAGAGTCTCTATTTCTTAGAAATAGTGTAATTACTGTGTAAGTAGAGGATGGCCTTTGCCAGCCTCATGCTTTGTATTTCTGTACTGAATGCAAATCATTCTAATGTGGACATTAAAGCCATTCTAACAACTGTGTATAATAGAGAGGAATAAAATTGCATTTCTTTTCAAATGTGCTGGTTAAGATTTTGCCTAATTTTGCCGTCCCTCCCCAACTAATCTGGACTCCTGAGGTTTGTATAGCTACCAGATGCAAAGCTGAATGAATTTTGCTTTTACTTAAAGCTTGTGTGGTTTATGGCTTCCTTGCATATGGGTGACTCCAATTGAAAGGAATTTGATGCCATAGTTGAGTCTAATTCAATCCAGTTCAACGAGCATTTATTAAATGCCTGCCATGTGCCTAATATTAGGAAGCATGGAGTAGTGGACAGGGCCTTAGACTTGGTTGACTTCAATTGCTGCCTCAGACACCAAACCTCTCTGGGCCTCAGTTTTCTCAACTGCAAAATGAGACTGGGATGAGGTTTAGACTCAATTGATATTAAGGTTCCTTCCAGTTCTCAAACTCTGCTCCTATGAAAGGATACAGGATAGGCCCTGGGCCTTTGATCTCATTACTATAGGGAAATCCCAGGTGAGGATATGCCTCATCTGAAAGAGTGTACTCTGGTACCTTCTCTGGAGTTTTTAGTCTTAGAGCATCCTTTACCACTTCAAGGATGTCCAAGATGTGGCCCTATGACATGAAGATGAAAGATGTATCCAGATAAGTAAATGCAAAATACCCAAAGTGGAAAAAACCCTGGCTTTGGAGTCAGACAATCTGGGTTCAAATCCTGATGCTGATGATTGCTTCCTTTGTGTCTTGGGACAAGTCACTTAACCTCCCTGGGACTCAGTTTCCTTATTTGACAAGTCACTTCCCCTGTCTGGGTCTCAGTTTTGTCATCTGTCATAGAAGCACATTGGTCTAGGTGACCTTTGAAGACTCTTTTAGCTTTAGATCTATGATCCTGAGTCTCTAACCACTCTGGACAAACTTTTCTTATCTGTAAAGTGAGTGGGTTGGGATGGGTGACCTCTGAGGACCCTTCCAGCTCTACATCTATGAGCCTATAGTTCATTTCTTGTTCTTTTCCCCCTCTTTTAGGCGACTGCTCGATACAGAAGATGAGCTCAGTGACATCCAGTCAGATGCCGTACCTTCTGAGGTCCGGGACTGGCTGGCCTCCACCTTTACCAGGCAGATGGGGATGATGCTGAGACGGAGTGAGGAGAAGCCCCGATTCAAAAGCATCGTCCATGCTGTGCAGGCTGGGATCTTTGTGGAGAGGTAAGTAATGCAGCAGAACAGAGTTCTAAGGGTAAAAGATTTCATTTGATCAGGAGTTACACAGATGGGTCATCTTTAATTGATTCCTGTCCATAGAACATTTTTTGGGGCCTCTTGATGGTATTTAGCCGTTGGAGTCCTTTGAATTACAAAGAAAAGTTTAATCTGGATCAAGGTCTCAATTTTTAAGCAAGAAGAGGGAAGGTCATAACCTGGGAGGAGAGCTGACCCTGTTCAAAGGACTGCATGTCACCACTGGCATCAGCTCACCCACCCTTGCCCACTCATATCCATCCCAACTTCCATATGTTTGCCCAAGATGAAGCAAACTCATTAACAGAAAGGGAAATTAGATTTTCCAGCCTGTTGTCTCTTAAAGAATTTGAGTGATGAGTAAATAAAAAGTAGAGGAGAGACCAAGATGGGAATGCCCATGATGACTTTTGATTCAAGCAAAATGGTACCCATGTGAGGTTTGATGTGCATAAGGAACCAAGGTCTTTTACAAGATGTTTTCCTCTTTGAATATGAGTCCCTTACAGTTAAAAGTGCCAAAGCCTTACCCTATCCCATATTTCTTACTGAACCATGTGTTCTCTGTGTTGAAATACCACACTCCCTTCATTGAACCCTTAGTTCACTGAGGCGAGTGCAGAGAGGGGAAGGTGGTAATTTTTAACTTGGTTCTTTAAAGGTACTGGAGAATATTACTGCCCAAGTTGCTCTTCCACTGGAGCTTTCCACTAGTAATGATGCACAGTGTGGTAGAGCATCACTATCCATTATCTGTCACATTTCGTATCTGGCAGGACCAGAAAACTAAGGTGGAACAAATAAAGTTTTGTATTTCCACCCTAAAAATTAAAGGGTCTACTTAAAGGACTTAAAATCTTTCAATATCATAGAATAAGCTTAGCATGTAGTAAGACTATTTGGTTGAAATAGACAGCTATCAGGTAGAATGTTTTCATCCCATTAAGCAACAACTTTCTTCCCATTGAGTATGTCCATAGTCCAGCCTGGTCCTGCTTCTCCCATTACCTAATTTTCCTTCATTGTGCCCTGGGGTCTCTGTCTCCACCAATTGTGAATATTACCTTGAAGTCTTTTCCCCTTACCTTGACTGAATTCTCATTAAAAAGCTGATTTGAGGGAATATTTTATATAAATTGCTCTGGGCATCAAAATTGCTAGTTACACCTCTGGCTTTGGGCAGCAGAGGCTGTTAAACATTTTAATTCTCATCATAGAACATGCAGATTAATCTTGTTTTTCTGCTCCATGATTCAGGTGTTTGGGGATGCTTTAATCTCATCAGATCTTAAAATGTGAGCCAGCTGGGTACATATGACAATGATAGTAAAAGAAATTGGAATGACCTCTGGGCTCCAAAGACTGTAAAGTAATTTCCAGAGACTCATCAATGCATCAAGTTTGTCATCCTTCAGGCAGAGTGCTTGAGACCTGGGGTCTGTTTTCCCCACTTAGGGTAATGTGACATTGGTTTTTTTTTCTTTTATTTCTCCCGACTTTACTAGAATGTACCGACGGACATCAAACATGGTTGGCCTAAGCTACCCACCAGCTGTCATTGAAGCATTGAAGGTAATGTCACAATGGAGCATCCCTGCTTAATATGAGACATTCTTTTTCACACTATCTCCCCAAGTCTTTCTTAGTTTTCAAATTCTCTTCTTTCTACTTTTTTCTATCCCTTCACTGGATCTCATCTCCTATGAGATCCTCTATCTCCAAAAACCATCTCTCAATGGTTTTTCAATTCTAATGCTTTTTCCTTTCCTGGGGAGAGTGTGTGTGAGGGAGTATGTGGGCAATCAGGATACTCTATACTGGACTAGTCTTATACCTTCGAAGTTGAATCTCTACTGGTGATCATAAGGGGGAGTTTCTACATTGACCATTTTATACATAGATAAAATTATAGACCTGGACCCCAAATGCCTTAGACCAGGGGCTCTTAACCCAGGGTCCTTGAATTTATTTTTAAAGTATTTTAATAACTGTATTTTAACATGATTGGTTTTCTTTGTAATTCTTGTTCTTTTATTTTATGCATCTAAAATATTATTTGGAGAAGGGGCTCATAGGCTTCACCAGACTGTCTGCCTAAAGGATCTGTGACCCAAGAAAGGCTAAGAGCCCCTGTCTTAAAAATAAATATACTGAGTTCTCTCTATGAGGCGTGGCTAAGTGACCACCCAGCTTTTGGTACATTTTCTTTATTCAATAAGCGTTTGTTGTTCTTTTTATTAATTAAGTGTTTAAGACACTGAAGTTACAATAAATGATAAGTCAAGTTTCCCACTCCCATAGGATCCTAGGATCACAGATTTAGACTTGGAAGAAATCTTAGAGGCCATCTAACCCAATCCCCTCCTTTTATAGATGAGAAAATCAAGGCCGAGGGTTACAATGTTGGTTTCAGAGCCAGATTTTGAACTCGGGTCCTCTACAATTCTTTCCCCTGTGCTTGGGAGGATAGAGCCCAGTGGTGTCTAAACAGAGGGACACTGGGGGAGATATTGGCAGTGCCGTGGAGGGATCTTTTCTCTTCCTGGGTAGATGGATACCAAGGCAGCCTGGAGTGGAGTCCAGGTCTTAGAACCAGGATATCTTGGGTTCACATCCAGCCTCTGCTTCTTCTTCTCTTAGAAATCTCTTCTTTCTGATCCTCAGTTTTCCCCCGAGGATAAAGATAGCTACTGCCTTGTGCAGAATTACGGTGAGGAACACACTTAATATAGAGAACACACTTAATACGGTGATAATCAGCTCAGTGGCTAAGACAGGAAGAATAGGTGATTCTTAGCCCAGGAGCCCTCAGGCTTTGAGCAGGTTCTGCGATCAGAAAAGAAGGGGTTGTCAAATCCTCTGTGGAACACTGAGCAAGTGTTTCTGGGGGACAAAAGTCACAGTGAAGGGAACAGGCATTGGAAGACAGAAAGAGACTGAATGGAGCAAAGAACATTTTCTCCATCTCCTTTCTCCTTTTGCAGGATGTGGACAAGTGGTCCTTTGATGTCTTCACACTGAATGATGCTAGTGGAGATCATGCCTTGAAATTCATTTTCTATGAGTTACTCACCCGCTATGATCTGATCAGTCGCTTCAAGGTGAGTGAGTGCTCTGGGTGGTCTTCATTCCTTTCCCTTCCCCTACCCTTCAGGAGCATGTGAAAAAGAAGTTGTCCATAGGGCTACATCCAGGACTTTGGTTGGAATGCACTTCATCATAACCTGGCCTTACAAATGAGCATCCTCAAACCCTTCTGGAAGTATCAATACCACACAGTTAATCACATTTTACTCTAATCCTTATTATCTGCACCAACATCCTGACTTGCTTTGGGAAAGTGATAATAGGTAAGGTCGCTTAGGCCTTAGGAAAGCCATAGTGAAATCTCTCATGTTCAGGTTTTGGCAGAAGTATAGCTGATGGTGAATGGGCCATTAACAACCAGTCCATGTATCACAGAACCTCCAAACCACAGGGATGTCTATTAGGAAGCATTACAGGTGATGTGTTGGGGGAAACCAAGGAAAACTGTTTTTGTGTTGGGCTTTAAAGCTTACAGAAGCATCTTCCTCAGACTGCCTAGGAACTGTTAGCAAAATTCCACTTAATCCTTTATTGGGCCAAAGAATCACTTTTCCACTTTGGCGTTGGCCAAACAAATATCTTTTCTTGTGTCCTGTGAGGTCCACAGCCTGCCTTCCCTTTTCTCCAAGATAAAAGCTAATGAAGAGAAGAGATCAAAGTACCTCAAGGCTAAACTGTCCTTTCCATATTAAAGGTTTATAATGGAAAGAGCAGTGAGAGATTTTCTCATGGGAAGGATTACAGTCAACTTCAGGGGAAAAAAAATCTTCAAGGAAAAAGACCAAGACATTTTGGGAGGGGCATTCTGGATCACTTGGGTACCTGAAACTTTCCTTTCTCCTTCCCCCCTCCTCTGAGCCCTGCTGACATCACTGGCAGTGGGCCATTAATAACGAACCATTTCTGAGCCTGGCCTTTCCTCACTTCCTCTCCCTGGGCCTCAGGTTCTAAGTTACCAGGATGAAAAGGTTGGATCAGGAAACTCCTAGGTCCCACATCTCGTGAGTCCTGAAGCATCTCCCTTTGGTCAGTTCTGATGGGACTACAAGGTCATAGAACCAGAAAGGGGCCTACGGTTTCTTTAGAGCAACATAAATCCAAGTAGGAAGTTCTTGTATGATGCTGCCTTCACTTCTCCTCCATGCTCTAGATCCATCAAACTGAAATAGAAATGGAGGTTACTAACCTATACATATGGATCCCTGCAGGCCTTACATGGACTTGGAAAACCACATATTAACATTATCTATGTTCTATTGTATTTTTACTCATTTTGTAAATATTTCCCAATTGCATCTTAATCTGGTTGTCTGACTCAGCCCATTGGGCAGTGTTTGACCTCTCTGCTCTAGGGAAAGACATTCAGCAGAACCAAGTTCCTAGTGAGGCAGCTCCTTCCACTTTGGTGCCTCTCTTATGGTTAGTGATACTGACCTTCAACATCGAGAAGTGGTCATCCATGATGGATTCATAAACACACCCCTCACTCAGTTATTCAGTTGATTAGTCGGCACTTGTTAGGCACCCCAGGAAGCTCTAGGTATTGAATTATTGGAACATATGAATACAGCAGATATGTGAAAAAGAAAGAAAAAGACAAGAAAACAACCCTCGGGCTCTACAGAAGGCATTCTACCAAGGCTGCTGAGAGCTCTGGTTAAAGCTCTAAATTGACCTCTCTGCCCCCCCACTACCCATTGCCATGACTCTGTCTGCTGAGGCCAAATAGGAGAAGCCTCCTCTCTATTCTATGGCTTGGCCCTTTAAGCATGAACCTCTTCTGTATCCTCATTGTCCAGTTGGGAGTCTCAGGCACTTGGTGTCTAGAGTCCAGAGCTGTTCAGCCACTCAGTCATCATCAGGCTGTTGGATTCTTGACCATTTCCTTCCAAGGCAGAGCCCCTCCAGTGATGCTCGAGCTCAGGGGCTTTCCCGCTCTCCTTTCCCCGACTTCACCATTGAATCTCCCCCAGGGATCCCATTGGCTCCCTGTGCTCATGACTGCCACCTTCTTCTTCTTCCAGATTCCCATTTCTGCTCTTGTCTCATTTGTGGAAGCTCTGGAGGTGGGCTACAGCAAGCACAAGAACCCCTACCACAATCTGATGCACGCGGCGGATGTCACTCAGACTGTCCACTACCTCCTCTACAAGACAGGGGTTGCGGTGAGTGTGTGGAAATAGTCCTGGGGGGCCCTTTCATTGTCTGGGGGGCTCCTGGGTGATGAAGAGGGTCACTGTGAGCTGTTCTGGGAAGGAGGAAAAGTGACAGAGAAAGGAACTGGGCTTAGATTCAAGCCTGGCCTGAGTCTCTGTGTGACTTTGGGTGGGTTACTGTAGCTCCTGGGGCTCAACTTCCTCCTCTTTGAAATCAGGGGGTTAGGCTCCATGGCCTCCGTGTGTGTGTGTGTGTGTGTGTGTGTGTGTGTGCGTGTGTGTGTGTGTGTGTGTGTGCCTTTGGTTTCTTGCTTCATGTATGTCCCTTGAATCCCCTCCTCAGAATTCCTCTGAGGTTTTGTGGGAATAGACTAAAGGCTATGCCAACCTCAATGTGGGCTGCTGTGTAGAATGAAAGAACCTTGAGAAGAAGAACGTGTGTGTGTGCAGACATGTGCATCTGTGTGTATTTGTGTGCATGTGCATGTGTGCATACATGTGTGTGTTCCCCAAGTGACCAACACAGTTCTGTTTTATACATCAGTTCTGCAAGAATCTGTTTGTCCATATGGGAACTCCTGCCAGGAATCAAACAAGTGTGTATTTATTAATCACCTGCTGCACATCAAGGATCATAGGGACATGTCAGGGACTATGGAGCACAGGGATTATCTACAGAAAGATGATGAAGCCATACCTG
>CM053599.1:13570761-13606839 GCA_028646575.1 Pseudocheirus occidentalis | reverse complement strand
TGGCTGTGTGACTCTGGCCAAGTCCCTTAGTCTCTTAGAGCTTCAGTTTCCTCATCTGTAAGATGGGAGCGCCAACATCACCTGCCTGACACAGTTGTCCTGAAGAGGAAATGAGATAAAACGCGCAGTTTTGCTCACCTAACTGTGCTTCAGGAACGCTGGCTGTGATTATGATTATAATGGGTAATTACTAGACAAGCCACTTAACCTCTCCTCCCTCACTTTCCCCTTCTGTAACTGAAATGGCTCAGTGACTGTAAGGTCCCTCCCTCTGCTCAATCTCCCATCCTATGAACTTTAAAGATTTTGTTCTTCAGTTGTATCTGGTTCTCTGTGACCCTGTTTGGGGTTTTCTTGGCAGAGATATTGAAGTGGCTTAGCCATTTCCATCTCCAGCTCATTTTACAGATGAGGAAACTGAGACAAGCAGGATGAAGTGACTTGCTCAGGGTCACACAGCCTGTGAGTGTCTGAGGGCAGCTTTGAACTCTTGAAGAGGAGTCTTTGTGACCCCACGTCTGGAGCTTTATGCTTTCTGTCGCCTAGCTGCCCAAAGATGCCTGTAGATGTGCTCTTCGTTGTACTTATTCTAAACTTCTGTAGTTAGTAATAACATGAAAGATACATTAAAAACAGAGAGGAATTGGGTGCTGGTTTGGATAGAATATGTCTGAAGAGAACAAAAAACAGAAAAAAAAAAAGGTGAAACAGGAACCTTTCTAGGAAGAGGCTGAGAGAGAAATTCAGGACCAGGAGGAGTGTGGTGGCAGCAAGATACCCACTCAAGGCTCCAAGGAGCCAAGCCTAGGACTTCCATAATGACCTTGAAGGGTCTAGCCCCCCAGCCCCCATCCCGAATTGTGGAGCCATAAAAGAAGACAGGGTGAATTTAGCCCATTGCTTTGACTGAGCTTAGGTTTTGCCAATCCAGAGAAAGGGAGAAATGTTTAAGTTTTCACTATGCTCAAAAAAATTCTTTAACTTTCTGCTTTCATTCATCCATGTCCCTGAATTGACCTAGAGAGGAGAAAACTTAGCACATAATCACCTGAACATGGTAAAATGCTAAGGCTGTAATCCCCAGCTGTGGTAGAGAGTCTGGGCTGGAGGAGGAGTCAAGTGATTTCAGATCCCATTTCCATCCACCCCCCCCCCACTCCCTATCCCCCCCCTGGGGTGGGGAGGGGCAAAGGTGCTCTAAATCTATTCAGGTGGAGGATGCCCCGTGCGGAGGGCGGGCACCTCATATCCTGATGCTTCCATTGTCTTTGACAAAATTTATAAGCCCAGGTCCGTTTCCTTAAGATATTTCCAACCTTCCTCCTCCACTGGTGTAGTAAGGGGAGCTCAAACCAATCTGAATATTCCTTTAAGTCAAGTCTAAATGGAAAGGGAAATTTACTGCAAAAAAACCCCCTCATAATGCGAATCAAATGTCAATGATATTAAAGTTCCCCGGTGTCTGTGTTAGTCCACTTTGGACTCTCAGAGAACAGAAACACAACCACACCCTCCCTCTAAAAGGACTGCAGGGTTACTTAAGAGTGTCCCAACCATTGGGAAAGACAGACTCACACCAAGAGGATAGAGGAAGCAAGCCTGGTCTTGGCTTCATTCTGAATAATGAGCTGCTCACGTAGCGACCAGCTGCTATGTACAAACACCGTACTAAGCATCTTACAGATACCATCTCATTGAGCCTCACGACACCCCTAGTGGGATTATTGTACTATCGTTATCCTCACTTTACAGTTCAGGAAACTGAGGCAGACATGCTAAGTGACTTGCCCAGGGTTACAGGTGTATAAGTGTCTGAGGCTGGATTTGAACTCAGGTCTTCCTGACTCAAGGCACAATGCTTTATCCACTTCACCAGGCTGCCAGGAAACAGGACTGGCTATTTTTTCCATGCTAAAAACTGATTTGGCATGGCCAAGATAGGTAGCGCCTGGTATATCTCAACTCTGACGCTGTGCGACCATGGGCTAATCACTTAACATCTCTGAGACTTAGGCAAGTCCGTAAGAATTATTTGCTAAATTATGGAGGGGTTGGTAGAGAGAGCTCCCATGTGGAAGAAGTCATAGCACCTTGACAGTGTTATTTCCTTTGAACAACATGTCTACAACTGAATCATAGATACAGAATTAGAAGGGACTTTAATGGCCATCTAGCTCAATGCCATAATTTCACAAATAAGGGAAACTGAGGACCAGAGAGAAGCCATGGGCCACACAGTTAAGTAAGGGTGAAAGGCAGGATGTGAAATTACTTCAGGCCCAGGACTTGAACTACTCTGCTGCCCAATCTAGGATGAAAAAATATCACAGGTGCTCTTGACTATACCTAGCATGAGAAGACCAGGTCAAATAAAGCCAGGGTTTGGCTGAGTTCCCTTGGCTTCATGAGCTGCCTTCGTGGACTCATTAATCCTCATGGTTCTCTGTCCATGTGCTGTTCCCTCCCCTATGACTCCTAGGAAGGGGTCTGATCCAACAGGGTCTAACCAGTTCCCATCGCCGTTCCATGCGGCTCCTCCACTTTCAGGATTAATAGTGAAATTTGATAGTGTATTTGGGAGAGCATGTTTGAAGAGTCTGGACCTGCAATTTCAATTGTTTAGAAGATGCCTGGGGTGGAAATGCCTTTCTCTGATACAGATAAACAACTGATCTCCAATTTATACTCGTAACTGCCTCATCTGTGTTCCCACAGCCAGTAAATGGCAGAGGAAAATTTCAAATGCGGGTATTCTGAATGGTCAGCCCGGTTGTTTATCCACCATGCCCAGCTGCTTGTCTGCATAAATATAGGTAAAGGTTTTCAGAAGTTTCTGGGAACTCACCATTCAAGCAAACATAGCTGACTACAGTGAGAAGATCTGAATGCCAATTCTAGCTTTGCTAATGCCTAGTTTTGTGGACTTAGCCTCCCTGGGCCTTAGTTCCTCAATTGTAAAATGTGGGGATTGGATGAGGTGGCCCCCGAGGACCCTCTCAGCTCTAGAAGAGCCCATCATACGTGTGGCATCACCCACTTATGGCTGGGAGGGACCTGAAAGGTCATCCAATGGTTCTAAAACGTTTTGGTCTCAGGACCACTTTATACTCCTAACAATTGAGGATCCCCCACAAAAGCTTCTGTTTATGTGGTTCCCTGTCGCTCAGTCATTTCAGTCGTGTCTCTTGGTGACCCCCTTGAGGTTTTCTTGGCAGAGATACTGGAGTGGTTCACCATGTCCTTTTCTAGCTCATTTGACAGATGAGGAAACTGAAGCAAACATGGTCAAGTGACTTGCCCAGGGTCACACAGCTAGTGAGTATCTGAGGCCAGACTTGAACTCATGAAGATAAGTCTTACCTATTCTAAGCCCAGAGTACTTCTGTCCATAATGGTACTATTTGGCTGCCCTTACAGGGTCATCTCCATATTTAATTTACCATATTAGAAATTAAAACATCTTGGTATTATTATAAAAATTGTTTTGACCTCACAGATGACCTAAAAGGGTCTCAGGAGCTTTAAAGGGTGCCCAGATCACTTTGAGAACTGCAGATCTGGTATACAACCCTAATTTTTATTAGGTTTTGCCCTTGGTAACACAGATAAGAGTTGTCAGTGTTGGGATTTGAACCCAGAGCCTCTGACTCAAACCCAGTATTTGGGTTTCCTCCTTCTATCCAGACCATATGGCTATCACAAACCCCACACCAACAGGCCTAGGTCACTTCTGTGGTGGTTTTGATGATTGATCTTTAATTTCCATTTCTCTCTTTTCCTTGCATTGATGGTTGGGCAGGAAGGGGCCTGTGCATTGGAAAGAGTAATGATGAAGCAAAGAGAAATAAGGTATTCACTCCAGAGAGGGAAAGCTTTCCTGAAAAAAATCACAGGAGTAGAGATCATTGAAGAGATCTCAGAAGCCATTGAGTCCACCGCAGCTCTAGTATGACCTGTAAACCTCAGGTGGAAGTGTGGTCTTCAACGTTACTAGAATGTCCAGAATGACATTCCCTCTGATAATCTGAATCAGTTAGTTCACATCTGGAGTCCTGGGTCATACACTTAGATTCAGAGGGGACCCCAGGGGCCGTCATGCCCAGCTCCCTGATTTTACATGGGAAGAAACTGAGGCACAGGGGAGCTCAGTCTCTTGCCCAGGGCCACCAAACTAGTATCGGAGGTAGAATCTGAACCCCAAACTTCCTGACTCCACATCTGGTTCCCTACCCATTAGGCTGTACCACTTCTCAAAGCCCTGTGGATGAACATTTCGTTGCTTTCTTTTTCTCCAGCTCAGATCCAGCCATTCTGTACAATGACCGATCCGTCCTCGAGAACCATCACATCAGCGCAGCCTATAGACTCCTGCAAGAAGATGAGGAAATGAATATTTTGTCCAACCTTTCCAAGGATGACTGGAGGTGAGAAGCAAGGAAACCCAGAGGGTCATCTTTGGGAGACAGAATAATGAGACAGATAGGACGACTGCTTTTGGAAAGACACACTCTGCCTGTTTAATTGTCTAGTTCTTGTGTGTGTGTTTCCTTGACGCAAATGCTTTACAAAAGACATGTGTTCCTAAATCACATTATCGTATCTGGCTCGGTCACAAGCTACTATTTTGTGATTTACCATTGTGATAAATCAGAAAATGGCATGATAAATGTTTGAGGGCAAATAATATACTTTCTGGGTCCTCAGCATTTTGACTTCCTGGGCCGGGCCAGACTCCCCATTGCCTTAGCCTAGTTGCTGCTCTGATGTCCAGAGAGCCTCCTCCCACTGTCCAATAACACACCTATTCAGGGAGAGCCTGCTTGGAAAACTTGTGCGTCATGCATAATATCTGAGACTCTGAGGAGATAGCAAACACTTATCAGGTACCTTTTGTGTCCTGTGCTGAGCATTAGAGCTACAAAGACCCAAATGCAATGATGCCTCCCCTCAGGTAGCTTGCATTTTACTCCGAGGATGCTCTATAGACATTGGGGAACAGACACAGGGCAATTTGGAGAGAAAGAGAGAGCATTTATTAAAATGGAATGAATAAAGGCTTCCTGTAGGAAGTGAGGCCTGGACTGAACTCTGAGGAGGACAGAGGCAAGGAGGTGGTGCATTCCAGGCACGTGGGTGGGAGGTGGTATGCTGAGTGTGGGCAGCAGCCACCAGCCCAGTGTGATCGGGATATAGAGTCAGGGAAGGGCAGTCCTGAGAAGTAAGCATGGGAAGAGGGTCTGGAACCAGACTGTGGAGGCTCAGTTATTTACAATTTATCTTACTGGCCAAAGGGAGCCATGGGAAATGTTTTATTTTTAAATCAGGGGAGTGGCATGCTTGAGCCTGTGTGTTAGGTGAATCACTTTGGCAGTTCTTTGGTGGGTATATTGGTAGAGGGGTGAGACTAGAAGGGAGCTCACTTAGGAGGCTTGTAAGTCATGAGGTCCTGAAGCAGAGTGCTGGCTGAGTTGAGAGAAGGCAGTTTATTTATCTTCTACATTTAATATAATATTTAAAGATAACATAATACGTAAATAATATAGCATTTAAATATTAATATAATGTTTAAATATTTAAATTATATATAGTAATATTAAAATTTTTAATATAATATAATATGAATATTTAAATTCACATTGGAAACATCCATCTTTGTAGCGCCCCCATGCCCAGCATCTTTGAAGGTTCCCTCTCTCATGTGACTGTATCTCTAGGAAATGTTGTGTTTTGACTGGGTGCTACATTTTCTTCTTTTCTTAGTATCTTGTCCTTGATTTCATCTGAAGTTATTGTTCACCTATAAGAAATAGAGTTTTATGAGAAGAAATATGGTTTTAATTCCCTTTTCTCATGGAGATTGAATGCTTCTGGGCAAAGTCATCTAAAGAATCCAACCCATGTAAACAAATGTGTCTTGAGTTGTCTTTAGGAGAAGCGGTGGCTCCAGATGCCAACATCCATCAGTGCATTTCACTTTAGTCGATGCTTTTAGTATGGCTCAACTTGACCAGCAGGGCTAGTTCCCCCCCCCCCCCACATACACACCTGCACCTCTTTTCATCCTTGGATCCTTCTTTCATTGTCCAGTTCAGGTGCCACCTCCTACAGGAAGCCTGTCTTATTCTCTGTTGTTATTGGTGCTCTTCCCCTCTACCTCACACCCCAAATGTTCCCATATGTGCTGATCTATTGACAAGTTATGCCCTCCCAGGAGAATGGAGGCACCTCAAGGCAGAGCTGGGTTTTCTTGGGTCTTTCCATCTGTAGCATTGCTATTAAAGACATCCTTGTTGTATCGGAGCATATTTATTTAGCCTGTATGAGAATCTGTGCCTCATTCAGCCTCAAAGCCAGGAAAACTGAAGTCCAACTGCTGCCTCTGAGAGCTGGCTGGGTGACGCCAGGCAAGGGCTCTGGGCTACTCATCACCAAGAGAGCCCTCTCTGACCACCCCCAATTTACTTTTATTTAAGGCCCATTTCTTTTCTATTGAGAGGTGAAATGGAGACTTGCTCAGAGTCAGGAAGACCTGAGTTTGAGTCCTGCCTTTCACATATACTCTCTGTATAATGGAAAGCAATATTTCCTGTAGGAACTACCACATGTGCTGTGTGTGGAGGGCAGCTAAAGCTGGAGGAGGCCGAGGCAAGGAGTTAGAACTCCACCTGGGTTGGGCCAAGCCCTAGTTAAAAGAACAGAGGTGGTAGGTGGCAACAGCAAGCTGGTTAATGGGGTTGGAACAGAAGAGTGTGACAAGTGTCACACATCTCACATCTCATGCACTTCTGCCCTGTCTCCACCTTGTTCTCACTCTCCAGCCATCTAATTCCACTTCTTCTCTAGGCTCTGCTGGGTGAGCCTTGTGCCTTATCTGTCTAGGAACCAAACTGCTTCCTGCACAGTCTCCACACCATGCCCCCTTTCTAGCACCCATTTATGAGTTTGTCTTCTCCAATTAGAATGTGAATTAGGCAGCTCGGTGGCACAGGCCTGAATTTAGGAAGATTGATCTTTGTCAGTTCAAAGCTGGCCTTAGAAACATCCTAGCTGTGTGACTCTGGACAAGTCACTTCACTCTGTTTGTCTTAGTTTCCTTAGCTGTAAAATGAGCTGGAGAAGGAAATGGCAAATCACTCCAGTGTCTTTTCCAAGAAAACCCCAAACGGGGTCACAAGAGTTGGACACTGAAAATGACTGAACAGCTTTAGAATGTGAACACCTTGAGGGCAGGGACTGTCTTGATTACTTTCTTATGTATCACCAGAGTTTAACACAATGCCTGGCCCAATATAAATTCTTCATAAATGCTTTGTTTATCTCTCTCTGCAACTCTCTAAGATAATAAGTTTCTCAGAAGGTGCTAATCTTCATTGACAGAGAGTATCCTCACCTGCTAGGATCTCTAAACCAATGGAATCCCAGAGCCAATCCCTCTCCTTCTCCTGGTCATTGAAAAGTGTTCATTTCCAGGAGGCATCTGAGAAATATGAAACTCTTCATTAGATCAGTGCTTACCAAATAGGTCATAGGGCCATAGGTGTAAGATTAGATAGGACCTTCAAGGTTATCTAGACCAACCTTGTTCATCTTACATATGGAGAATCTGAAGCCTAGAGTGGTTTCAGGGAGCTGTCCAAGGTAGTAAGAAGTGTGACCTTGACTGACAATTCCATTACCCCACATTGCCTCCTTCGTCAAACAAGGAGCCTTTTCTGTCTCTAGTAGAAAAGTCTGATGAAAGAACTGATCTGAGCCTAAAAGAGCTTATTTTGTGTTTGCTGCTCTGCAGATGGTTGGTCAGATGATGGACTTTAGGTTGTTTGAATACCAGACATCTTTAGTTACCATACAAGCACGTGAGCAGTAGCAAGACTTTCTTAGGGCTGACCTTTAGCTTTATCTCACCACATATTTCCAAGCCCTACCGTCCCCTAACGAGTACTCACCCTGAGCCTCGTCCTCTGTGTGGGTCCTGCTTATGGGCTATGTTCATTTGTTTCAGGCCACCCACTGACTGTGTCTACTTAACAGGAAGACAACTGGCAAATTAGAGAAGCAGAGACATTGGAAACCAAAAAAGCTTATTGAATGAATTCATAAACAAGATGAAAAGTTGGTTCTTTGAAAAGACTAACAGAATCAATAAGCTGTTCGCCAGCCTGATTAAAATGAGTGAGAGAAATAAAATAAAGAGGAGAAAAAGCAAAACAATTTATCTGAAATAACCATATAAAGGGGTTTTTTGCCAACAAAACTGAGAATATAAAAGAAAAGGATTATCTAAGTATCTATCGATCGCTCTATCTATCCACACAGAACCAAATTAATAGAAAAGGAAATAGAGGTTTTAAATAATACATTTCAGCTATAAAGTAATTACCAAGGGAGGGAAAGAAACCTGCTCCACATGGATTTATAGGTTAATTCTTTTATACTTTTAAAGACTATCTATAATATTCATACTATACAAACTTCTTAAAAATGGAGAAAAAATAATATGCCCACCTCTCTTGAGGTAAATATAGTCCTAATACTTAAGCCAGAGAAAATAAGGGAAGAAGAAAAAAACTGATATCATATTGAATATTAATTTTAAAATTATATGTGTGTATGTGTGTGTGTTCTAAAAAGTCCATTATGATCTAGGTGTGTGTGTGTTTGTGTATATATATATTATATATATATGTGTGTGTGTATTAGATATACACACATACATACACATATGCACACACATACACACAACACACATGTACATGCACACACATGTGTATACACACATATATGCATACACACATATGCACACATACACACATATTTGCACACACATATACACACATATACACATACACACACACATACACACATATACCAGAGTTGCAAGGATTGCCTAATATTAAAGATAAAATAGTATATTAATAATCTTCAAATTTCAAATACCTCAAATTGCATGTTTATATCATTTAATTCAGAAAAAGTTTTCAACAAACCACAATCCTCATCTATGGCAACAAAACCTGCTAAATGGAACCTGGAATAGATCGGCCATTTAAGAAAATATTCTACAAAGCACATTTGTAAAACACAAAGCTAGTGTTCTTTACAGTAATAATTCGCAGTTGTCTGCAAAACGAGAAGCTTTCCCAAGAAGTAGAGGAGTAGAGCAAAGATGATTTCTCTCCCTGCAGTATTTGCCAGCTCCACATATGCTAGACATAATGGGAAGAGAAGAAAAACAAATTTCAATGACAAACATAAGTAAATCAGAGACAAACTCTCCCTATTCCTGATGACGTACTAATTTACTAAAAAAATCTCCGAGAACAATCAAAATGATGCAACTAATAGCTTCATCAAAGTAACAGCACACAAACTGTCGACATCAATAGCATTTTTACATAGTGGAAACAAAATCCAGGAGGAAACAAACAAACAAAAAAAAAAGGGAGCACCATTCGAAGTAACTACCAAATGCATGAAATTCTGGGGAAGTATCTATGAAAGCATACCCAAGACTTGGAAAGATCTGGTTAAAGAACCCTGCTTGAAGAAATAAAGGACAGCTTAAATAATTGGAGGGCATTCTGTGCTCATGGTTGGGCCTTGCCAATATAATAAAAATAATGATACTGCCTAAATTAATTGATGGATTTAATACTGTGCCAATCAGCATACCAAGAGGGTGTATAGGGTATTCAAGGAAGACTAGCATGTTTGGTGTGAAGACTCGCCAAGTCTTTTCAGGGCTTCTTATCCACTTCTCTGCCAATCCTCCTTCTTCCTTTTCCTCTCTTGGCTGGACCCTGACCCTTCCATCGTGCCTACTATTGTGGGAAGGATCTCAGAGTACCTACTCTACTCCAACCCTCAGTCCCACTTCCTCCCTCCTTCCTGCCAGTGATAGGACACCTCCATCATCTTCCCACCTTGATAAGTGGACTTAACTACTTGCATCACTTGGATGGACATAGAGTCACCAATTTCAGTCTTTCTGGTAAGGTGGCAGAACACCCAGCTTCACCATCTGCCCGGTACCACATCCTCCAGACTCCCCCATCCCCAGGTATTGCCATCTGATCTGCCAAAGCACCCTGAGGGCCCTATTTTCTATCCTGCAGCTACACCCTTAAGAGCACCGGCCCTTCCATCCTCTCTGAAGCTTGGTCTTCCTTGGTGTGTTGTATGTTCCAAGTAGAATGTGTGCTCATTAAGATCAGGGAGTATCCTGCTCTTCCATTTGTATCCCCAGTACTTAACACAATGATTGGTACATAGGAAATCTTTAATAAATGATGTGTTTATTGATTACATTCATTTAATAATCAAATCAATATGCAGTGAAAATGAGAATAGAAATTACTTGGGGGAAGAAATCTCTGATGAGAATTTCTGGGAACACGGGAGGGCTTTTTGGTAGAAATTAGGTTTAGACCAACACCTTGTACTATATATCAAAAGAACTCAAAATAGATGTGTGACCTAAATACTGAAGGGCATCCTTTAATATCTCAATACTCCCCTCCACAAATAGAAGCTATATATAAATAGAATTATAAAATTGTACATATATGTACATATATATCTATATACATACAGAATTACAAAATAGAATCACTATCGAGTAATTTTCTTAGCTATGGCCAAGGGAGAATCCTTAACCAAAGATGAGATAGAAGCCAGTACAAAAGATAGACTAGATAATTTCTATTGCATAGGATTTAGTTAATAAGAATATTCTTCATGTTTCTTTCAGGTTCTTTCGGGGATCTTTTCCTCTGTCCATTTATCTTCTGTCTAATTCTCCTTTCACCCTGACTCTGACATTCTTTCTAAATAATTCATCCCTTCATCATGATCATTCCTTTCACAGAGAGATACTCATTGAATGGTTACAGAAGGACTGGATATGTCAGAAATAATTAGATGGCATTGTTCACAATGGGGAAAAATTCTTATTTTCTCCTTTTCCTTTTCTCCTCCTTCCCTTTTTCTCTATGGCATCTCCACTTCAGGGAATTCCGGACCTTGGTGATTGAGATGGTGATGGCCACAGATATGTCCTGTCATTTCCAACAAATCAAGGCCATGAAGACAGCATTGCAACAACCAGAAGCGTGAGTTACTTTATTAACCCAGGAGCTACAGGTGGCAGATAAGCTAGAGAATATACTTGGCTCCGATATTGAACTTACCTGACTCCCTTTGAAGGAGCTTCCTTGAGTGTCTAAGAAGGCAGTTCTGTCCAGATAAATGGTGCTAATTAAAAAGCAGATTATCTGCAAGTACTATATAAGGAAGGAGCTTTCTTAAAAAAGAGTTTTAATTCAGTGTTAGGTGAAAGTCTCCTGATTTCAAGGGTTTGCCCAATCCAACAAGACAGAAGTACTGTTATGGGGAGGCTAGTGAGTATTGGTTTCCCTTTGCCTTTGGAATAACTAAATCAGCATACAAAAGATGCAAAATCAGGTACCTTAGAAGGTTGGTCTTTCAGGGGGTGTTCTGTATATTTGTGGATCCCATTCATAGGTTGGGGTCATTTTCTTGACTTGGCTGAAGTAGGGGTGTGGGCATTTGTGTATTTTTTTAAGCGCTTAAAAATGATGGAGACAACTTGTCATTAAGGGGTTGTTTCATTTGGGTTTGCAGAATTGACAAGCCGAAAGCCTTATCTTTGATGCTGCACACCGCCGACATCAGCCACCCAGCAAAAGCCTGGGATCTCCATCATCGCTGGACCATGTCGCTGCTGGAAGAGTTCTTCAGACAGGTAACGGGGACAATCACGAGGTCATACCATTGAGGTATGAGGTCATTGGTTGGCTTCACTTGTTGGTGCCAGTGCAGCAGGACAAGATAACTCCTCTTTCTTTAATTCAAGTTTCCAAACTTTGCATATGCATGACCTGCTTAGGATACTCCCTATGGATTAGAGCTGGGGAAAAGAGCAAGAATCATACTTGGGAGAAGAAAAGAAATTTCATGGCCTCTTAGGCTTCCTTCTTCTGGAATTTCTGGACCTTGGCCCATTTGATTCCTGGATTCTTGAAATATTTATATATATATATATATATATATATATAAATTTTCAAAAGAATTGTAATATTTAATTGGACCTTTAGTCCAAGTATCATCTTACCAGCATTTTTTTGGTGTAATTTCTTAAAATTGGGATCATTGCTTGACAGCTGGAAGTTGACCCCAGAGGTCATCTAGCCTGAGTAGCTCATTTTACAGATGAGTAAACTGAGGCCCAGAGAGGTTAAGTGATTTGTCCAAGGTAATTGGACAACTCCAAGAGTAAGGATTAAAAAACAAACAAAAAAACTCCAAATCAAAGTACAGCATAGACTTTGACACTTGTTGCCCATTTCCTACAAGGATTCTAAGCATGAGAACAATACAACACACAAACTTGGCAATATAGCTTTTAGGATTGTGGCTCAAACTCTTTATTCTTAGTCATGAGGCCTATGTGTGAGTCCTGAATCTGCCAGATCCTCAGTATGTGCTGTTTGTCGATATCTCTAGACGTTAGTCACTTTGCTATTGAGTGTGGGACCATGGCATCAGGGGAGCAGAGTTCAAATCCTCATTTAAGCTTTAACTTGTTGTGTGTTCATGGACAGATCATTTCCCATTGCTTTACTTCATCTAAAAATGTGACTAGATAACCTTTGAAGTCCTTTCTCCCTCCCAGTCTATGACTTATGGCACCCGCCTCACAGAGTTATTGTAGGATCAAATGAAATATTGGAAACATCGTGTGGGAAGATTACTCCTGGCGTGAAAGGCACATGGGTGGCACTTTTATATTTCTGGATTGCTGCCCCTGCTCTTGGAACTAGGGAACAGTAGGATCTGGGATCCCCAAGGCATGGTAGCTCTTTCTCATCTTACTGTGCAATTTGAAAGTTCCCATTCCCCCTCTGGATCTGTGGTTTCCTAGTAGTGACATTCCTCCCACTATTGCTGACCACACCTTCTCTTAAGATCTTAGGGAGTTGCTTTGGGGCAAGTGGGGCTAAGAATTGAGTGATTTGCCTGAAGGAGTGGGAAATCTGTGGCCCAATGGCCTTCTAGGTCCTTGGGTGTGGCCTTTTAACTCAGTCCATGTTTTATAGAACAAATCCTTTTATTAAGGGGATTTGCTCTGTGAAGTTTGGATTCAAAGGGCTACACTTGAGGACCTAGAGGGTGACATGTGGCCTTGAGGCTGCAGATTCTCCACCCCTGCTCTGCCAGGATGGGTCCAAGGCAGGGTTCTGACACAGATATTTCTGACTACAAGGCTGACTGGCTGTCTCTCCACTGTATACCCTTGGGCTCCATGAGGAAGGTACAACAGGTATTCAGGATCTCTGGAGATGGGGGGAGGTAGGATGGTATACTCAGGTACAAGAGAGAATTTCTCCTCATGCCCTAGGTTGTGTGAGTCACTTTTATTTTCTTATACTTGCAATGTCTATGATAGACTAAAGAGAGAAAACTGTATTTTTAAAAAGACACAATTTTATAGTTAAAATATGCCCATTTTGTGGATGTAGAACCTGAGGTTCATTGACATTAGAGTAGAGGGAGCATAAGACAGTGCAGAAAAGACACTGGGTTTAACGGCAGAGGGCTTGGGTTCAAATCTAGGTTTTGTCACTTCCCATGACCTCAATCAAATCATTTTACACTCTTCTGGTCTCAGGTTCCTCTGTTAACTGAGGGGGTGAGCCATATGGCTTCTAAAATCTCTTGGACTGCTAAATCTGTGACCCTAGCTAGCAGGCGCCACAGCCTTCCTGACTCCAAGGCTGACCTTCTATTGGCTATGCTGCCGTTCCCTCCAGTTGAATAACCGCTGCAGCACATCTAATTTCTTGAATGTTTTAGTTGCATTTGATGCTGGCTCAGGGAGCTGACTCTATCTTTCAGTTATCACTATTTAGTGCATTAGTTTTATTGGCAGCATTTTAAATGAGATTCTACTTTCCACAATAAATGATCAATATACTAGAGGTACAACACTGCTGCACATCCCAGCTGTAGATTTAAAATTAGAAGGAAAAATAAAAACCCAAACATTATTGGGGTCATGGAACCTTTGAAAGATGATTTCTAAATCTCGGTTTCTGCATTGAAATTAGGGAATGTACTTAGCTCCTGTGAAAAAGTCCTTCCATGTTTGGGAAAACATCTCACATCTTCTCATTTTAATAATTACATTTTCCAAGTTCCAAGCCGTTGCCTCAGGGTGATTTTTGGAATGAAATATCAGCTTTCAAAGGTCCATAACAGTAGAAGGGCCAGAATTTAAGAATACCACAAAAGACTAAGCTGTCTTAATTGATACACTGTCGCCCCCACCCCCATAGGACAAAGAAAATTGAGATAAAGGGATTCTGAAATTTAGCTCACTGACAACTCCTAGAATCCTTCAGCAGAGGGATGTTGCTGAACCCAATACCTAGTGAACAAAACAGGAAGTGAAGTTAGGAGGCCTTGGGGTGTCCTGCTTCCCCCACCTACCCTTGCATAACATGGGAGCTCTTCCCCAGCCTGCTCTGCTTAACTATCTACTCTCTAGCTCTAGGCAGCCGCTCCCAGCAGTGACCTCAAAGCCTCCTGGGCTCTGTGTTACTCTGTCACCCCCATGTAACCTGCAGGTGAGTTCTCTGTCACTTGCCCATGTCACAAAAGTGGCTAGTTATCACTCTGGAAAAGGCATCTCTTTGAACAGTCAGGGGAACATTGCAAACATACATCTATCTCTAGGCAAGCATCATAAGCAAATAAGCATCACATTTTTATTTGATACTGATCAATAGAAAGGGTAGTGAGACAAATAGATGGTGGGTTACCCTGGAAGTCAGGAAAGCTCAGGTTTGAGTCCTGACTCTGACACTCTCTGTGTGACCTTGGGCAAGTCATTTACATTGTCTGACCCTGCAGGTTGAACCATCTCACCCTGCTCTCCTCTACTCAGTAAACTTCAGCATCTCCCTATTACCTCAAATGTGATTTTCAGAGCCCTTCATACCCTGCCTCCCTCCACAGTCTTCTGACTTTCACGTCTTCTAACACCTTACCCCCTCCCCAGCATACTCTGGGATCCAGTGGCACCCACCTCCTTGATGTTCCTTGCAAAGCACACTCTTTCCTACCTCCAGGCATTTCCTGACTCTGTCTTGTGTCTAGAACTCTGTCCCTCTTCCTCTCCTCCCCTTGTCCTCCCAGACTTCCTTCAATAAAGATAAAATCTACCCTTCTTTGGGAGGCCTTCCCCACTCCCTCCTCTCCCTCCCTCTGTGGATTAGCCATGATGATCTTCCTTGAGAGATCTGATCTCTTTTGTGCATTGCTGTTGGCATGTAGTCTCCCCCATTAGACTGGGAGCTCCCCTGGCCTTTCTTTGGATGCCCAGGGCTTAGCACAGCACTGACTAGCACTGCCCCAGGCAGTCACAGGAATGTTACCCATCTGCCTAGGATCACCAAGCCAGTATGGCAGTGGTGGAATTTGGCTCTTGGGCTTCCCAGCTCCCAGAGCACCCAAGCAGACGTGACTCTTTGCTATCTTGTGATCAATATAAAATAAAAACCAAATATCTCCTTTTACAGACAGAATAGAGATGGGAAGAGTCTATAGGCTAACAACAACATAAAGCTCCCCAGTAAAAAAGAAGAAGGTTTGACCTGAGGTGTTTTCCCAGTTCATCTAACAGTGGTTCATTTGCGGACCCTGGAGTTCTGGTGTAGACACAGTCCAACAACCAGCCATTTCTAATAAGCCCTGAATGTCATAACTTGCTGGGAGTTTAGGGATCATCCAATTGGGTGCCTCCTTTTTTCAGAGAAGGGGAATGACTTTGCTTCTAGGGCAGAGCTTTCCATTTCCACATCTGGGGCTCTTTCTGCTCCTCCCCCACACTGGGGCCATCCCAGCAGCCATCAGCATAGCGTGCTTGGAGACTGGAGCTGGGGAAGGAAGCATTGTGTGCCCACAATACACAAACACAATATAAACCACATAGTGAAGGAAGCTCAGCCTCCTGCTTCCATTCCTGCAGCTCTCAAATGCACTTACATCCCATTGTGCCCTTAGGGTTGAACTTCCACATGGACCAAACCCTTTTCCTGCATTTTAGTGGAAGTGACACAGAAGTTGGTGCTTTTACTTTGTGGCCTTTTATTTTCCCGTGGAACAAGGAGTAAGGAACGTGTAGTTTGGGGAGGAGGCCATCGTTTCTGGCTTTAATTATTATTCATTGACGTCTGGTACACTCTCCAGACAATCCCACTTGGAATGAGGCTGCTAATAAGTGGGGACCAGGAGAAAGAATGGGTGTGACCATAAGGACCTCTGTTCTCAGATCCTGCAGCCAGAGGAAAACAGCCCAGTAGTGGGGCCTTTAAAAGTCACAAAAAGGGGGGCTCTATTCTAAATAAACTGTCAAAAACATAAACAGAATTTGGCCACTTCAGGAAGGATGGTCAGCTTTTCTTGTCCTGTTTCCTCCCTGATGTAATGATCGATCATTTCTTTCCGGTCTTTTTTTGGTTTTAATTATAGCTGGCCTTATTTTGGATTTTTGCAGAATTTGGTTTATGCAAATGATCACATGAGAAGGTCTTTATGAATGAGATTGAATGGAGGCCTCCGAAGTGGCCTGGATTCTACTGGCTCTGGCCCCTCACATACTGGCTAGCTCTAAATTACTTTATAGGGTCAGAGTTCCCTCCCCAGCCCCTACCAGCTTCTCTAGAGGCTTCTTTTCCCCCACTTGGAGATTACTGGAGCATATAGAGATTGCATCTGTCAGGGCTCTTCCCTCTTTGTCCGCAGAGTCCAGGAATTGCTCCTTTGACAGGACCCTGGCACTAATGTGCCCTTCAGCTCATGGGGAGCTGCACCGGCTGAGGGAAGTCCCCGTCGCCTCAGGCTGTTTTATTTCTCTTGGCCTTATTTTTACTCATTAAACCGATGTTCCCTTCAGACACATTTACTCCTCAGTGGCTCCCCACCAAGACTTAGATCTGTGTTCAAACATCTCTTAAAGTGCAGGTGACCCACCCCCAAACTCACTCCCCAAATGCTTTGCTTTGAGTCACTCTCAGCTTTTAGATTCAGTCATTTTACTCTCTTATCTTTTGCTTTCATGACAGGCTTGCCCATCACTCATGATTACGATTCTTTCTCTCAATCTCACACTCCTATCCTTAATTTTTTTTTTTGTTATAAATGTAATAGTAATAACCAGCAAAATTTTTTTTCAAATATTATTTTATTTTGTCCTCACAACAACCCTGGTATGTAGGTGCTATTATCTTCCCATTTTACAGATGAAGAAACAGGCAGGCAGAGGTTAATTGACTTATTCCAGCTAGTATCTGAGATTGGATTTGAACTCAAGTCTTCCTGACTCCAGGCCCAGCACTCAGCCCTGCCTACCTGCCTTAACAATCTTCAATGCAGACAAACATTTCAATGTATAAAGAACAAGAAAAGTGTATTACGTGTGGATGCACACACACTTTTTGTTTCTCTTCTGTTCTTGTCACATCTAACTCTTGGTTAGATGGTGGTCTTGTTATTGGTGCCTATTCTCTATCTTTCCTAGGAGATAGTGAAATCCCTCCCAGGGAAGGGCCAGTGGTTCATTCCTCATTGCTCTTTGCATCTCTCTCTCTCTTTTAGCCTCCTGAAGCTGCAGAGGGAAACTGTCCTCTGCTGGGACCTAAAGAGTCCTTTGCAGAAGAATTTAGCAAATCAGTCATGTCTAAATGCAACGGGCAAAGGAGGGCCACATGTAATTCTCAGAGACCCTTGGAGAGGCCTTTCTCAGTCTCTTCCAGCTGCTAGGACCTTCCCTCTTTACATTGTGGAGAGCTGGCTCTCCCATTAGAATTCAAGCTTTTTGAAGGCAGGGAGAACCTTTTTGCCTCTCTCTGTACCACCAGGGCTTAGCATAGTTATGCCTGACACATAATGACCACTTCCTAATTGCTTGTTGACTGATTGATGCTGGGAGGCCAAAATGGGAGGTGAGAACAACACAAGAAGGATATTAGGGTAGTACCTAACCCCAAATAGGGGGACAACTGACATATCCAAAACAAGGGCACCTCTGTATGCAGCCTATGGCAGCTGGTGAAATTTCCTAAAAGGGCCAGAGACATCTTCAGTGATGAACTAGGGGTCTAGCATGACCTGAGGGAAGATGGTGAGAATTTAACATTTGAGCCTCAGGGTAATGGTCATTAGCCCCAGAGCCAAGCTGTGCTTTTGAGCTGTCCTAGGTAGGCAGGTCCCTGAAGAATTCTTAGCTAATCTGTGGCTTACATTGGAGGTACAATCAGTGTAAGACAAGTGAGGCTCTTCTGTTCTAACAACAGCCCTGTCCCTCGATAGCATTTTTAAGCTATGAGGGATCCAAGCCTCTTAACTCTTTATGTACATTAGCAGGAAATGGAAAACCCTATTACATTATATAACTGAAATAATGAAGGCCGAGGCCAACGTCTCTGTGTGGTAGCTGTTGAGATATCGGTGGTTGGCCAGGTCTGCCTCCTTCTAATCTGCTGTGCCCTTCTCTTTCCCCAGGGTGACAGGGAAGCTGAGCTCGGCCTTCCTTTCTCACCTCTGTGTGACCGCAAGTCAACCATGGTGGCTCAGTCTCAAGTAGGTGGGTATCACCAGTCTTTGAATCCCTACCCTCCCAGCACATGGAAGTGAGTCCTTTCTCTCAAGGTCCATTTACAGAAAAGGAAAAATGTGGACAAGGAAGGATAATGTTGCTTTGTCATGCCTAGGTTATTTCTGAGTTGACTCTCATTTCAAACAGAAATCATTCAACGTCAGAGCTAAGGTCAGAAGGCCCTCAGAGGCCTTCTAGGTCAGAAACTCCAACCTCAGACACTTACTGACTGTGTCCCTCTGGGCAAGTCATCGGTTTTCTCATATGTAAAATTGGGATAATGACTGTACCAGCCTCTCAGTGTTGTAGAGAGGATCAAATGAAAGAATGAATTAAAGAACTTTACACATGTTATCTATTACTGTTATAAGGACCCTGAGACTCAGAGCAGGGAAGCAGCTTTCCAAAGCTCTTTTTGGCAAGTTAGCCAAACATCCAGGGCCGTGCCCAGGGCTGGTACCTTGAAGGTTAGTACATGTGGACGTGACTGCATCCACCTGATTCTTGAGCCACTTAAATGCCTCCACTTCACAAGGACTTTTGACTTCCATAGGAGCATAAGAAATACTTGTTGACTGACTGATTTTATAGATGAGGAAACTAAGGCAATGGGAGCTTCCGTAAATTGCTTGTGAGCAATTGAGACAGTATTCAAACCCAGGTCTTAGTTCAGAGCTTTATCTTCTGTGCTATGAAATGTGTGTGTCTGCTCCCTGAACACAGTTTGACTAAATAGGGAGAGGGTCATTTTGGGGAGTTCAGCCATCAGGTAATGAAACATTTTGGCCAATGCCACCTGCTTAGAATGATTGAAATGAGAATGATGTGGGTGAATGAACCCATGAAATGGGGCCATTGATTCAACCTCTACCCAAAGTCTGTAGGCCAAGGCTACTTAGATTTCTAGTCAGCCCCAGAAATCAACATCATGAGTACTTTTTTTCAAGAAGATATGTTTGTCATCAGATGTGAATACCAAATGACATCAAAATGGCTATCTGAAGGGAGCGAAGGCCTAGAGAGCATGTTTATTGAAATTGCCCATGACACAGTGCTGTGTGGGATAGCTAAAGCACAGAGTTGCCATTCATTACCCCAAGGCTCTTGACAGTAGGCTACACCATAAGGATGAAGAGAGTTGAAGGAACTAGGACATTTAGGCTGGTGAAGAGAAAACTCCACGTGAGGTATTTGAGCCGAAGAGAAGACTCCAGATGAAGGACTTGAGCCAAGACTTCTGGCAATCTTTCCATGACACTTGTTGCTACAATATCTCTTTCTGAGATCTGACCACCACCCTCTATTCCTTGCTCCTAACTGAATTTGTATTTAAAATTAATTTGATTAATTTTATCTTCTGGGAAAGTTCACCCCCAACATCATTATAATGATGCTGATGCTAATGATGCTGATTGTAGTAACAACGACAGCAATAGTAATAGTGATCGTTGGTGCACACTTTCTGCAATTTGGGACTTCTTGTGTTCCAAAGAAGGGAAGAGTCCCCATGTGTCCTAAAGAGTATGCTAAGATCTTTGGTGACCCTGAGTCATCTTCGGACACCCTGCTTTCTCTTCAGGTTTCATTGACTTTATTGTGGAGCCTACCTTCACTGTGCTGACCGACATGACTGAAAAGATTGTATCTCCTCTTATTGATGAACCTTCCCAACCTGGTGGGACTGGACACAGGCGCTCAAGGTCAGTGATGAACCTTGTGAGGCTCTGAGTGTGGACACTGACTTATGGCTAAAGCTGGGACTTCATTTCCTGCCATTGAGAGATGCCCACAATTTGATTTCTCCAAATGCCTAGGGTGGGGAGCAGAAGGCTTGTATTTGTTGCTTCATTTTTTTCTTACAACAGGCAAAGTTGTAACAATCAAGTTCTCCTTCCCATCCTGGTGTTGTAAGGGAATGGAAGAAGGAGGGAAGTGAGAGCCCCTTCATCACATTCTCCATACCACACCAGCTCCTCTCCTCCTTCTTCCATCTATTTGGGCTTTATTTAGAGTAGAGAAAAGAGGAGAGCGGACTTGAAGAAAAAGGAGAGGAAGAATTAGGAAAGTGGGAAGGGAAGGCACAAGGGAATGTTGGCAGGGATTATGCCCTCCACCTTCTCAGAAACACGTGAGCCAATTAAAAATTTCTGAGGGGAGACGAGAAGCCTGCTTTTGTCCACCACTATTTCCTGTGTACTTGCTGCAAGTAATGGGCTTATATCATATTACCACTCCATTAATCAGCCTCATTTGTCATCGGTGGGTTTCATCATGTCAGCATTTATATATCTGTGGATAACTCACATAATGAACAATATTTTACTAAAAAGCTGTTTCTAAAATGTTTTCATCCAGAATAGTGAAGTGCCATGCCTTAAACAGGCATGTTATCTTCAGTAAAAAATAAAAGATGGGAAAAGTAGGGAATGTTGCATCAGGGATGGTCTCTAACCTCCAAGCTATTTACATCTCCTTGCCTTCTAGCTCTAAAGATAATGAGATACAGATTGCCCAGGCCCATCATGGAGCCTAGATGTCAGAGTGAGAGAACTCTTAGTCTTAGTAAGCTAGGGTGGAACTGGGAGAAGAGAATGATGGATAGCTGGTTAAAGTCACTAGTTGGGTGTTATGAATAGGAAGTATTTGCTTCCATGATAGTGGTGAGATCACAGAGCTAAGTGGAGAGTTTTGGTGCAGACATCAGTCCAGTTCATTCCAAATTGGAAATTACAACAGAAAAAATATAGACAAGGGGAGGTAAGGGGAATGGAAAGCTTCTGAAAGTTTCAAAAGTCCACGTTGGAAAAGAAATGCAGAATTGAGACTTTCTGATGTAGGGGAGGGAGTGGAAGTTTGTATGTATTAAACAAATTCTCATTTTCAAACTTTTCAGAAAATGTATTCAACTTTCTGAATTTTGTTTTGGAAAACCAAGCTACCCTATCCTAAGACACTGTGCACACCCACACCAGTGTAAAAGCTATGCTTCCCTGAGGGGATAACTCTTGGATGATGAGTCCATCTGGAACGGTTTAGCTGCAGACACTTATAATATGAACTCATCATTCCTGTGTTATCTTGCCCATAGCTTGAATAGCATCAGCCCATCAGATGCAAAGCGATCAAGCATTCGGAGCACTGGGTCCGAAGGAAGTGCCTCGATCAACAATTCTGTCCTCACTGTGGACTATAAGAGTTTTAAAGCCACTTGGACTGAGGTGGTACACATTAATCGGGAGAGATGGAGGGCCAAAATTCCAAAAGGTAACTGATCTCACTGGTATTCTAAGCATAATGATCCCAAGACAACCTCAACCCCAACCAAATTTGACCCACTCTTCTAAAAAAAAAATACTGATTTTTTTGTTTTATGTCACCTATATTTTCCAATGTTTTGAGTCATTCTTTATAATAACAATTTTAAAAGAAGAGAAAACCAAATTTAAATAGTATATTAAAAAACTTGATATTATATGCAATGTTTAATACCCATAGTCCTCCCCTCTGAAAAAGAGCAGAGAGAGAGGTGTCCTTTCTGACCTCGTTTCCCGCCTTCCCCACCCTCTTCATCTCTTCTCCAGTTTGGTCTTTTGATGCTTTCTAACTCCATTTTCATTCCTCAGCCTTGTATCTCTTCTTTGGAACCAAGCTTGACCGTTATATTTTCACAGTGTTTAATTTGGTTACTTGCGTGTTATTGTTATTCCTATTTACTTTGTTATAATCAGCTAGTATGTTATTTTCCTGCTGCCGCTTACTTCACTTTGCATCAGTTTCATGTACCTTGCCAAGCTTCTCTGTACTCATCACACACATCATTCCTTACAGCACTGCCATATTCCATGGCCTTCATGTACCACAGTTTGGTCAGCCATCCTCTATCAGCAAAATCAACTGTTTCTCTTTGCATATTTTTTAACTGATGTGACAAGTTGTATTCTTGTCTTATAAGAGTAGCTATAACTGGTCTACATTAACACCAAGGGTGGAATGGAGTAGTTTTAGGATCTATTACACTGAGTTTGTAATAGAGTCAGGGAAACATTCTTAGCCTCTGAAAGGATGAGAAATTGATTGGATGACCCAATCCAGATAATGGTCATTACTTTGATGTTAACCTGATGGGAGGTCTCCAGCAGAGTACCCCAGGGCTCTGATGCTGTTTAATATTAATAATTTAATCATATTAATGATACAGAAAATAACATGGAATGCTCCAAGTGTATTGATGACCCAAAACTAGGAGGGAAGAATAACTCATTGGGTGATAGAGTCAAGATTCTAAAAGAGTTCCAAAGGTTATACAGATCATATAGGCATTTGGAAGGCACTGGCTATGATAAGCATTCCTTATGGAACTTAGATAACCCATCAAAAGTTGATCCAATTTATATGCCAGAAGATTTTTCTTACTTGCTTGCAATGCTTAGCAGGATTATAGAAATTGTGGGGATAGGGCCTGCACATATGGTGCCATTTATGTGTAGAGAACTCCTACTGATAAAGGTTAGTGCCTTCTCGGAAACTCATAGATTTTGAGATTTCTTGGAGTTCTGAGGAATGAGGTGAAATGATTTGCCCAAGGTCATCTAGTCAGGATGTTGGAGAGGCAGGACTCCTTAACTCAGCTCTTCCTAGCTTTAAGTCCAGTTCCCTATCAACTGCACCACACTATCTTGTGAAATTGTAGGGCTGTAAAATTAGTTTGGATGACAATGAAATTGAAGACAGATTTTTCAACTGATGGACGTTCTCTTTGACTTTGCCAGTGGTCCAGCAGCCACTGATATTGCCCAGGGTCACATGGCTAAGTGTCAGAGGTGGAATCTGAACATCAGAGTTCCTGACTCCAGGCCCAGTGCTCTGTCCACAGCACCATGAAAGAGGGAACCCCTTCCCCCTGGAAGAACTGGGCTCCCCTCATTAGAGGTCTTCAAGTAGAGACATGTTTAGTGTATTATCGAGGGTTTTTCAAGGGGAGACTCCCTTTCAGGTGTTTGGTGGATATAGAGGTTCCTTTTGCCTCTGAGATTGATAGGATCAAGGGACCACAGCACAGCTTTAGAGCTAGCTCTGAAACTTCCAAGTTCAGTGCTCCCATGTTAAAGATGAGGAAACTGAAGTCTGGAGGAGAGAAATGAATTGACCAGAGTCACACACATCATAGGACTATAGATTTAGATCTAGATGGGAGTTTGGAGCCCATCAAATCTAACTTTCTTATTTGTAAAGATCAGTCCTGAGGCAGAGAACTTCAATGACTCATTACAAAAGTAGTAAATATCTGAAGCTGTCTTTAAAACCAGGTTTCAAATCCAATCCCCCATCCACTCTGATCCATGTTAGCTCCCATCGCAATTTGAACAAGGATTTTAACTCAGACCCTTTGCCTCCAAACTCACCATTCTTTTCCCTGTAGTACCCTGACTCTGTGATCCTTTCTTTGAGACACTCATTTCTAGGGCTTTGGGGAGGCTCAGGGTGCCTTGCAGACATCTGGAATAAGAGACCAGGTCCAGATGCCCTAAGGCCCACCTGGAATGCTTTTTCATGTTTGAATTTCTAATGAACTTCCCTCGATTGTCAAAAATTACTGAGTGTTGTGATTGTGAGGGCCTTAATGATGATAGCTTTTGTTTATCCTCTCCATCATGTGCTTCTTCTCATTGGCTGGTGGAGCAGAAGAGAAAGCCAAGCGGGAAGCCGAGGAGAAAGCCAAGCAGGAGGCTGAGGAGAAGAAAAAGCAAATGGAATCCAAAAGTCAGGCTGAAGAAGGTGCATCAAGCAAGCCAGAGAAGAAAAAGTCTGGAGAAGGGAAGACTCAAGTGAATGGAGGGCGCAACAAGAGCGAAAATCCCCACAGGAAACATCCTTCCAAAGCAGACAAATCTGGAGACGCTAAACAGGCTCATGAGGGTGAGAACCAGAATTCCTTTGGCATTGTTGGTTTCCTTTCTGAGGCTCTGAAAGCCACTTTCTCAGTGGCAAAATCCATATTTTGATTGAAATTGGTATGCTTGAGGGAGGAGGAGTGAGGCATTGGGTGGTAATACAGTGACGTCGATGACAATTTCTTTAAAGAAGAAATTGATGTGCTTAGCAACAGATTGCCAAGTTGACTACCTTTATTTAGGAGCACAAGTATTGACTTCTGGGGAAAACATAGGACTTTGGGAGGTATTTTTTTTTGGTAGTCCATCAACAGTTTTTCACCTAAAGAAAAAATTTGTTTTTTCTCACTATGAAATTATTTGGCTAAGTGTGCATTTCTAATAGATTATAAACTCCAAGGAGGAAAGGATTATGCTTTCCATAACCAATTCCACAGACACTTATTAAGTGCCTACTGTGTTCAAGGCTCTGTTCTAGGTGTTTGGGAAATAAAATGAAAAATGTTACCCTACTCCCTGCCCTCCATGGGGTCACAATCTATTGGGAGATCCAGCACATGGCCATAGATTTCAAACTGGACAATGTCTTCAAAGCCATCTTGGACAATCCCTTGACTTTAGAGAAGAGGAACAAATTCATAAAGATCGTGTCTTAACTTCTTCCTGGGAGCACCTTCACTGAATTAGCTCCGAGTGAGATTTCTGCATTTATTTGTACATAGTCATTTGTGTGGTGTCTTGCCCATTAGAGCAGCAGCTCCTTTAGGGCAGAGGCTGTCTTTGGGCTTTTTTTTTGTATCCCCAGCACCTAGCATGTACGAACACATAGTAAGCATTTAATAAATAACTTGTTGACTGACTGTCTGAGATTGACTCAGGGTCACAGAATTAGATCCAGCTCATACATGTGCAGCAAAAATTAGTTAGGGAAAGCAAGCAGGAACAACTGGCAGGATTAGGGGAACCTTCTGTAGGAAGTGGTGCTTGAACTTGGCCTTGAAAGAAGTCAAGGATCTGAAAAGGCAGAGTTGAGGAAGGAAGGCATCCCCAGAAGAGGATACAGCTTGGGCAAAGGCCCAGAGATGGGAGATGGGGTGCTGAGTTTGCTGCATAAAAAGGAGATCAATTTGACTGAAAAGTAAAATGGGCAACGGGGAGCCATAGGACATGAATGTAACTAGAAGCTTTGTCAAAGTTGCAAGGATGGAAATTTTGGCTTGATGACAGGGTTTTTTTTCTTTCTTCATGTTCCCCTGAGCCATTTCTATCCTGAAGACTTGAAATGGATGTACAGTATATATGAATTGTCCCTGCCATTTGAAGTCTACAATGTACATCCTATTGGCTCTCACAAATAGCAGGACCAGGGAAAGTAAAGGAAGAGAAAAACTTGGCCAAGCAGGGTTATAGTTCAGGAGAAAGAAACAATCACCCACACACTGAGAGGTGCGGAGAGTGCAATGGGCTGTTTCTTTCTTCAGAAAAGGCATCTGAGCACAGGCTGGAATAGCACTTATTAGATAAGTTGGAGTGAGGCTTCATATTCATGTTTGGGCTGGGTGTGGCAACCACTCAAGTCCATTACAACTCTGAAATGCTGTGATATAAATTCATCTTTCTCTTTTCCTCCCCCTCTGCTACCACGTCAGTATGCATAATAGTGTCTTTAATAGTGTCTTACGGTATTAGATATTTATGAATGAATGAATGACTGAATGAATGAATGAATGCAATGTTAAGTTTTCTTTCCTGGCCAATTCTTATTTTTGCTTTTGAGAAAAGTCAATTGTGTTTATGGCTCTCATGGACTATCCAAATACAAAGTCACCTTCACATTATCAGCCTATTAACAACAACAACAGAACTGCTAGGAAAATATGAAAATGGGATTGTGTTTAGTCTTCTGTGAGCTAGGAAAGCACTTTGTGAATCAATTTTGTGTGGTCTGGAGGCAAGAAGATAAGCACAGGCAGAAGATGCTATGTTCAGCAGACCTTGTTAAAACCCAAACAGCTCTTCTTAGCAAATGAAGAGAAACCTGTTCCAAATGTTGTGGTCATAGTCATAGATATAGAGCTGGAAGAGACCTTAGAGGCCATCCAATCCAACTCCATCATTTACAGGTGAGGAGACTAAAGCCCAGAGAGGTTGTGACCTTGCCAAGGTTACACAGTAGGAAAAGCAGAGTTGGAAGTCAAACCCAGAGCCTCTGACTCTCTGTCCACATTCCACAAAGACTCTGACCTGGCACGCAGCTTCTCTAGCACTGGCTGGTTTGGTGTTGGTGGCCATCTATTGGTGGCCATGCTCAACTATACAGCTCTCACTGAGCGTTATTTTACTCTACTCACCTTGTGGTTGAGTGTTCAACTGTTTTGAGAATTTCCAAGTTCAAGAAAGTAGCAGTAATGTCAGCCGAGGCTTTCCCTCCAAACACTAACCCAGGGCTTTGGGCGAATTTTGTTATCATTTTTCCCTTTGATATTCTAAAGATAGATTCTGATTGAAAAGCATTGGGAAGAACAGCTGTTTACCTGCCCTTGCTACGTACCCCAAGGAGTACCCAAGTTGGTACAGGAATCTACGCCAAGTTGTCTCAAAGAGAATAGTCTCCAGTGGCGTTCTTCCCTGCTGTAGGTCAGCCATGTGACTGGCTCCCTCATCTCCCAGATGCCAACCTCCACAACCTCTCTGTCTTTTCTCCCTCCCATCTTAGAGGATCAGGTGGCTTTTTCATTTGCAGAAGATAGCCCCACCCCAGGGCCCTCATGGGCAAGGAAGACTTTTTGTGCTGGTTGTTTTCTTTAGGTAACAGATGTCCTGAATTTGTATTTAGGCAGAGGGGAAACACCAATAAATAGCTTGAGGTTGACCCTGGGCAAGTCATTTACCCATCTGGAGTATCTATTTCTTCATCTATATAAAGTTTGGCTGGATTTGATGGCCTCAGAGGTTCTTTCTACTTCAAAATCCAGGATTCCCTTTATGCTTCTGCTAATGACAACCATGCCATAGGTTTCATTGTTGTCTTAGAGAAATAATATTTTTCCCCAAGAATATTTTAGATCAAAAGCTCAAGGAAATAATATTCTTACTTTTTTTTCTGGGAAACATTTATATTGTGAACATAACATTGTGATGAAATGGTTACTAACTTTATGAAAAATTTCTTGTTTTTTAAACTTTATTTGAAAAAAATTTTTTTATCAGTTCTGAAATCTTTCCCTCCCTCTTGCTCCTCCCTTATCCACTGAGAAGGCAAGAAATAACAACACCCATTTTATATATATATATATATATATGTACATGTATATATGTATATATATGTTTACATCAGTTATATATGTATATATGTAAACTTACGTAAACCTATTTCCACATTAGCTTTGTTGCAAAAGGTGCGGGGGAAGCAAGAAAAACAAAGACAGTGAAAAAAATGTCTGTTTCCATGTGTTCCTCATCTCTCTCTGGAGAGAGAAAGCATTTTTTAGCACAGTCCTTTGGAATTGTTGTGAACATGACAAACATTCTTTTTGTTGGCATGTAGAGAGAGCCAAAGGTCATCTGAGATGCCAAATTGCTGATTTCTTTGGCACAACTTCAGTCCAGGAGGAGAAGCAGCTTAGGAAAGAGAGTTTGATTTGGCATTAGGGTGATCAGATCTGTTGCTTATTAGCTGTGGGACCTTAGGCAAATGCCTCTGCTTCTCTGGGCCCTGATTTCCCCATCTTCCACATGAGGGGCTTGTGCTGTATGATCTCCCAGCTCCTCTAGAGCTCGTCAATCTTTCCTAACTCCTACACTGAATGTTACATTCCTGAGCTCTCTCTCTTCATCCTGGTTCTCCAGTTTCAATTCAACTTGAGATTTAAATCAGAGAACTTAACTGAAATCCAGAAAATTTCCATAGCATTCTCTTGGTTTCTTCCTGGAGTACATGGGGTTGAACCTACTGTCATTAGGGAGAATGCCCTGAACTCTCAGAGTCATTCCACTTATGTCTGGGGGACATGGCTGTTTTTGTGGGTACTAGTTGGCATGGATCCTTTCTGTTTCTTTCTCCTTTGTTTAATAAGAAAAAGGCAGAGGAGAAAACTCCTGGCCTTTGGCAGAATAACAAATCTGCTTCTGGGCCTGTCCCCTAGAGTAGAGAAGTGAAAGTAGCCTTAACTATAGAGCCAGAGGAGGTAGGATTCAATCCTACCTTTGCCACCTCTCCTGTGCATCTTGGGTTAAGTTACTTCCCTTCTCTGGACCTCAGTAAAAACAAATAAGGAGAAAGTTATAGGAAGACTTGAAATAGAACACCCCTCAGGTCTTCTTCTAATTCTAAATCTGTGATCCTTTTTCATCCAGTTTGAAGAAGGAATGCCATATGTAGCAAAACATGAGGCCATGAAATGCATGCTAAAAGGCCAAAGTCTTACCGGCCTTTCATTATAGACATTTGCCATGGGCCATCATTCCTCTAAAAAGAATGTATGCATTGAGTGAGAGGTGGGGAAAGGAAATAAATCAATATAGAGAAATGACTAATATAGCCATTGGTGGCTTGGGACCATTATGCCTAGTGTTGTAATTAAAATGATTTATAACTGTATGAAAAGATGACTTAATATCTTTATGTTTACTCAATTACAGTTCACAAGGTTATTCCTCTACATGTACACTTCAGGAAAATGATTTAATGTACTTTATCTGAGAAAGTTGGCAAGGATTAGGGTAACACTGGGAAGAGAACCAAGTTGGGAGGATCTTGGGTCAAATCCTGACTCTGCTACTTCTTACCTCAGGCAAAGGACTTAACCTATTTGGATTTCAAGTTCCCTGTATGTAAAAGTAGATACTGGACTAGATGGCCTTTAATGTCCCTGACAGCTCAAAATCTGCAATCCCATGAATATATAGTCAATCCTAGACTCTCACAGGGATAACATTCCTTAAAAAGAATAACACAAAAATAAAAAACATGAATGTTGATACACTGAACCAAATGGAAATAGGAGGTGAGGTTCCCACAGCCACCAAGAACGGTAATCTTTCTCTAGAGATTGCTGAAAAGGCACTTTTCTGTATATAATTCTTTATAACAAAGTGTTAACTCTGGTACACTTTTCCAAGCACAATAACCATGAAATAATCATAAAATGCAGTACACAAAATAAAACTGGTAACATGTACAACATTTTTCGCTAGTAATTCCCTAGCATTGTGTGACCTTTTGTGCTGACATCTCAATAAAAATCATTTCAGACAATATTCACTTTTCATAATGCACAAATCTATAGGAGCACGTATAGATATTGTTCATCAAATAAAATTCTTAAAATGAAAACATTTTTCAACCTGATCCTTCCCCTTCCCCTGTGTCAGATGATGGTGTGAAGGTCTTGTACTGTAGATAGTGAATTGTTGATTCGTTGATAAAAAAATTCTTGGCTGACAGCAGCTGCAGACATTCCAGCATGAAGTTTTTCTCACTCAGCCAGGTCACTTATTTTGCACACTTAGGCTTTGACTTGCACTATGCTTTGGGGGCATAATTAAAATGTAAAACTAGAGTTTTAAAGGCAAACGATGAAAATATGCAATGAATATCCAGGGAGCTTTTCACAATGGTAAGGTGAACAAGAGCACTGAAGGCCCTAGCAGGACTCCAGCTACTCCACAAACTTGCACACTTGCTGCCTCTCATTTTTTCTCTGCTGTGCATAGCCACAATTGTGCACAGTTACCAATGGGAAAGTGAACATGAGGCTATTGCTAAAATCGTGTGAATACTTCAAGTCATGCTAGTTAAGTGCTTGAATGTTGAGGATTGCCTCTATCCAGAAGTGATATGCCACTCTTCCAGTGACTGCATTTTAGCTTTTTCTGGCCTGAATTTCAAAGATCATCACTGGAGCAGCTCACTAGAAGCTTAGTTTACCAGCACCTGCTGGGATGCACACAGATCCCCTCTGGGACTGAAGATGACTAGCTATTGATACACTCAGCATCAAGGTACCTCTTTGCAGCTCTCTTATAGAGCATGGCCCTTTAAAGTCTGTGAAAGAAATCTTACTCTTTGCCAGTCCTCAGGCTGGGGCTAGGTCTGGGTGCTGCCTTTGCATTCAGAAGGTTTGGCATCAAACCCTGGCCTTGCTAATTATGAACTACATGACCTTGAGAAGTCACCTAACCACACTTCACTTCAGGCTCTCCCGCTGTACAAAAGGAGAGGCCAGATTAGGTGACCTCAGAGGCCCCTCTCAATTCTAGATCCATGAGCCTATGACCAGTGGAAGAAGAACAGTCATCTTCAAACATCTGAACTGAAGGAACTAGACTTATCTGAAACAGGATAAAAGTATAATTATGGTAAAACAAGAAATATTTTCATGAGCCTAATCAATGAGTTTTATTCACTACATCTCTATACATTCACTCAAATTCTGACAACAGATAGAATGGCAAAAGCTACTTATTCTCAGATAAACCACTTACTTCCCCTGCCTCTGAAGTGATGCTCTAGTATTTCAATAGCTACAGTGTGGGTCCAGTTTCCAGTGACGTGCAGCCAGTGGTGTGCTAGTAAAGGTTTAAAAACCTGCTCTCCAAAAGAATATGTAGAGCATAACATACTTTTAAATTTGAGCTGCATTAATATTTTCTTCATTTTTCTCTTGAGAGAAATTTTCTTTCACTTCTTTCTTTTGAAAAATTATTTATTTATTTTTAGTTTTCAGCATTCACTTCTATCAGATTTTGAGTTCTAAATTTCTTCCCCGCCTTTGCTCTACCCTCCCCAGGATAGTGTGCAATCTGATACAAACTGTACATGTACAATCATATTAAACATTTTTCCACATTAGTCAGGTTGTAAAGAAGAATTGGAACCAAAGGGAAAAAAATATGAGAAAGAAGAAACAAGAAACCAAAAGAGAGACAAAATTGTATACTTTGATTTGCATTCAGACTCCATAGTTCTTTCTCTGGAGGTCCTCACTTCTTTTGTAAGTCTAAACAATCAACAAAACAGTAAATGAAGCGGCAGTTTGTATTGTTTGCTGGTTTTTGAGTATAAGTGCTCACGCTGAAAAATTTAGCTTTTCGTTTGAATTGGTTCCTGCACACTCCTGTCTATGTCACCGCCTCCCCAGGCCTTCCCATCCTCTGCTTCTCTTGTCTGTGTCTTTCCACAAATTTGCCTCAGAGGATGCTCTAACATGCTGGGCTCTTCATCACTTTCTCTAACTTCACCTAGCCTGGAGCCAATCCACCATGGCCTGTCTTGGCAACTCCTCCCATCCCTTTCCAATTCTGATTCCCCTTCAAATGATGTTTTCCTTCTTTAGGATATAGACTTCTTTAGGGTAGGTAATGTCTTGCTTGATTGTTTTGTACCCCCAGTACTTAGCACAGTAACGGGCACATATTAAATGCTTAATAAATGCTATTTTACTTCTTCATTGCAAAAATACAAGAAGACTTAAAGAGCTGCCCATTGGTTCTCTCTCTCTCTCTCTCTCTCTCTCTCTCTCTCTCTCTTTCTCTCTCTCTTTTTCTCTTTCTCTCTCTTTCTTTCTTTCTCTCTTTCTTTCTCTCTTTCTCTCCCTCTCTGCCTCTCTTTCTGTCTCTCTATCTCTGCCTCTCTCTGTCTCCCTCTGTCTCTGTCTCTGTCTCTCTGTCTCTCCATCTCTCTCTGTCTTTCTGTCTCTGTCTCTCTCTCTGTCTCTCTCTCTTTCCCTCTCTTTCTGTCTCTGTCTCTCTCCTCTCTGTCTCTCTCTCTCTCTCTGTCTTTCTGTCTCTGTCTCTCTCTCTGTCTCTCTTTCCCTCTCTGTCTCTGTCTCTCTCCTCTATCTCTCTCTCTCCCTCTGTCCCTCTCCCTTCCTCTTTCTATACCCACCTTATTCTTTTATCTTTTCCATCTGTCTGTTTCTTTGATGACATCCATCCTGTCACTTTTCCTGCACAGTTTCTCATTTGTCTTGTGTTTCTGCCTGTTCTCATCCCCCATCCCCATCTTGACAGGTCTAGTATGATTTCTACCTTAGCAGCCTGTTTACACTGCTGACTCTGTCACTTTCAGGTGATGAGAGCAACAAGACGGACAAGAAGGATCAGCCCAACGTTGGCAACGATGCCAAGAAAACAGACGGTAAGAAGCCAATTCCCATGCTTTCTCATAAAAGAAACCAGATTTGTTCGAATTATAGCTAAAATGGTAATAAGGATATGTAATGTATTTGGATATTTAAGCCTTGGAAAAATACTAGCTTTTGCTATGGTTGAGAAAGCTCTTGCCTTTTTAAGAAAAAAGTGGGTGAATTATAGTTTCCTTCACTGTCACCTCCTCCTCAAAGGTCTGCATTAGTCCTCTTTTTTGCCACTTGGCAGTATTAGGAATGAAATTAAGATTGGGGATATACTACCAACTTTCTGATAGGCAGTAACAAATCTATCTACCATATTATAATATACTGTACTACATTCATATATCTGTGTACACACACATACATATGTATTCCACAGAAAATATATTCCATATATATGCCACAAACCTGGTTAGGGTACATGTTCAGTGACCCCCACTTTTGCTACAAAATCCTTCCAATAAATGCCATTACTGATGAGTTATTAGGGAGCCTGAAGGAACTGATAACATAAACTATTGTCTTTAAGTGCAGGCCAACACCCTGTATAGTACCAAGAACACAGGGCCATCTTTCCCAAATCAATCTTATATTGTTCCCTGTAAATTTTTCATGGGAAATTGCTTTTCACCTCCAAAAGTCAAATCACTCTCCAAAAGTCATGAATTTTAAAATTAATTAATAATCAACATTAGTTGTTTGGGTTGAATGTATATGGGATTAGGCTTAGAACTCTAACCCATAATGCTATCTCACTGAATAAAGATATTTTATATTTTATTACTGCCTGACATTTGTCTGTACATGACATAAAAGCATTAAATATCAGGGTTTCTAGTTACTGCCTTATGTTGAATACTCTTTTAATTCAATACTTTTATACTCTCTGTGGTTCAGGAACAGTTAACAGATGCTGAGTTATTTCTTTTATGCCTATTGTTAGATAAACTCTCAAGGACAAAACCTAGTCAGTAGTATGGTTGCCAAGGGTGAATAAATCAGAATCTGCCATGAGAAGCTTGTGATGAGATTAGCCACTTTTAGCTTTTAGCACCAATTCATGATGATGGCACAAAGGCATTCCTTTCTTAGTTTTTCATCCAGGGCCATTTTGAAATCCATTTCACTAGCTTTGTTGGAAAATACTTCTGTGACACCCACATCCAGCCCTATACCTACTAGTTAATGTGAATGGAATTGCTTTTGCAAATGAGTATGCTTTCCTTGAATTTTTGTCACCAAGAATTGAGTTACACAAAGGTCTAAGAGAGTTCTATGCAGTCAATACTCTATTCTTGAGGTCTGTTTGCAATGACTGCACCATTCTCCATGTGAAGTGATTATGGTATCAATCTGAGATCTTCAAGGAATCTTAGAGCCCACCATGTCTGTTTTATACACTCACAAGAATCCCCCTTTCAACATTCTCCAAAAGTAATCATCTAGCCTTTCATTGAAGATTTCCATTATCTTTTTGGAAAATTGTCAGCAATTCTTTCCTTACATCAACTGAAATCCATGTTTTTGAAACTATCCATCCATTGCTCCTAGTTCTACCATCTGGGGCCCCAAAGAACAAGTCTCTCCCTCATGACAGTCCTTAAAGTACATGAAGACTGAACTTGTATGCCACCTAATGCTTCTTTTCTTTGTCTGCCTTATCTGATATAGCATCATCTCAAAACTCTTTACCATTCTAGATTTCCAACAGGTGCCCAACAGTCTTATATTTAAACATAACGTTCTGGTGGTAGGATTCTCTGAAATTCTGTCTGCTTCTTGTGAAATGAAATCACCCAAGCAATATTTGAAACCTTTCCATTTTGATAGGACATATCTGAGTGTGTGGCCCACTAGCATAGGCTTTTAGAACCCAGGCTCACCTGTAGGCCAAGATGAGGCATGAGAATGAATCTTTTAAAGGCATATTGATGTTGAGCTAGAAAAGACTTTAAAAGCCATCCACTCCAGTCTCTTCATATTCTGTCCCAGAGGGCAGGTAAGACAAGTGACTTATTCATCAACTAGTATTTCAAATTAAACTAAATATTTTTTTGTTCACTGAGAAGTACCAAATAGACATCTTTTATGCTCTAGTACTTCTCTGAGAATCATCTATTTTCAGTTTTCCCATTAATATCCAAAGGCTATCTGTGAAAAATTCCATTCTATATACCATTTAACACCTTTAAACACATGCAGTCCCAGGACAGTGTACATTCAAAAATTATCCTAGCAGAAAAGGAGAGCTCCTAAATACTTTTAGTTCTATAGATGCAAAGAGAGCCATATTTTATGGAAAGATTCAATAATTATCTGAATTAAATTGTATACTTTGATGCATTGACTTCTCTAGTTACGCTTGGGGTATTAATGTGAACTGAGGGACTAAATCTCTCTTAAATTCATCTGAAGAGATCTGAAACTTTTTTCTTGATACCTCAAATAATGCTCTCTGATACTAGGAGTGGTCCATCAGTACTCCTGCTCACCTACTCAGCATTGTTACTATATTAGATGAGATCAGAGTCTAATTCCGCCCTAGTAAGCTAGTGTGAACCTGACAAGCTCTGTTTGAACTAAAGGGGAGAATACCCACATCTCCTTTGTCTATGATTAGTTAAAAAAAATAATGCCAGGGAAGCTATGTGGTACAGTGAGTAGAGCACTGGCCCTAGAGTTGGGAGGACCTGAGTTCAAATCTGGATTCAGACTCTTAACACTTACTAGCTGTGTGACCTTGGGCAAGTCCATTAACCCAAATTTCCCTGCCTTCTCCCCTCAAAAAAGACAAAAAAAATAATGCAGCAAATAAGGCCACAAAAGAGTATTTCCTAAGAAACTGTGTCTAATGGTAGACATCTCTAAGGTGGAAGGGGGAAGGGAAGAAAAAAAGAAAAAATATTTACTTGATAATTTTGTTATATATTTTAAAGGAATAGGAGGTTGTGTGTTGTAGATTTGCAGTTTCATATGCAATCATCTTTTTATTGTACTGTGTTATGGAAATGCTTGTTTTATTCCATAAATTAAAAATAAAATAAATAGAAACTGAAAAAAAACCCACCCTATATTTGCAAGTATTCTAACTACCGTGGACAGCTCCACTACAAAACTATAGTTTTACTGTAGAATCCCTGGAAGACAGAGTTAGAGAGGAGGACCAGCACATGGAGAGAAAGAAGAGGCAATTTGTTATAAATAAGGAACATTAATAACACAATTTCCAGAGCCAAGATGGCGGCGTAGAAGCAGCAAAGCACCACAGCTCCCACACAAACACGCTGAAAAACTCATAAAATGGGACGCTAAACAGATTTTCAAGCTCCAAAACTCTCCACAAGACAGAAGGCACATCTGTTGCTACAGGCAG
>CM053599.1:13543065-13570261 GCA_028646575.1 Pseudocheirus occidentalis | reverse complement strand
GGAACCACTGATGTTTAATGAGAAGTAGGAGGATGTCATGGTCATACCTCTGTTTTTTTTTTTGGTTTTTTTTTGGGGGGGGAGGGCAGTTGGGGTTAAGTGACTTGGCCAGCTAGTTTTTTGTGTTAAGTGTCTGAGGCCGGATTTGAACTCAGGTACTCCTGACTCCAGGGCCGGTGCTCTATTCACTGCGCCACCTAGCTGCCCCCCCCATACCTCTGTTTTATGAAAATTAGGTATGTAACATGAAAAATCCACAAAGGGAAGCAGGATATTAATGCCAGACTGAGGAATTTGCACTTTATCCTAGGGGCAATAGTGAGTCACTCAAACTTCTTGAGGAGAGGAGTGACATAGACAGACCTGTGCTTTAGGATCACTTAAAGAAGACTACGGGGTAGTAGGACAGCATAGAATTTATAGCCTGCATTTACCTGCATGTTCAGCTGTTTTGCTGGTGAGTCATTCAAGGTAGGAGGACTCAGCATCTTCATGGGTCCCATTTTCCTTAGCTGTAGAAGAAATAATCATGTTTGCAAGTGTAGAGTACACTTGGCTTAGTATCTTCATTACTGTCGACTTTTGATAGAACCCTAGTCTTCATTTTCCATGCTGTCCAGTAGTCCATTGCTTCTTGGAACCTTTTGTTATTCAGTTATTTTATACAAATTCCTTCATGACATGTGAACATGTTCAGTCTCATCAATGTGGAAAATGGAAGTTTGACCCAGAGCTGTAAAGCATTTGTTTCCAACTATGGGGATGACCCTGGTTTAAAGAAGGCCAGCAGAAGGGGACAGTTCCACAGTTGTCCATTTTGAGAAAATAAAAGTCTTGTCATATGCCTGTTATTTTCATATTGCTGGACTGGAACTCAGCACCTGTCTCATTATTGCCAACAGCCTTATCCTCTACCATAACCTACCACAATGGCTTTTTTTCCTAATTCATGTCCCTGGATCAAGTTTTTTCTCTTCTTTAATAATTCTCTATGCAGATGCTAAAATTTAATTCCCAAAGCACGGTTTGATCATGTCGCTGCTCTCCTCAAACAGCTCCCATGGCTCTCTTATTACATCTGAGTTCAAAGATAAGCTCCTCTCTTTGGAATTCAATGGCCTTTATGATTTGTTGGATCTCCCCTTTCCAGGCCTTTTTTATTTTTGTTCACTTCAGACACTCATCCTTCTAGACTAATTTTCTTACTGCTCCCTGGATCTAGCATTTCACTGCCCATCTCTGTGCCTAGCCATACGTGGATCTGGATTGCACTGTCTCCTTGCTGCTTGCCCTTGGACTCCCCAGCATCCTTGGCAGGTCACCCCAAATAAAAGCAACCACATAAGGCCTTCCCTGACTCTCCTTCCAAAATTACTTTGATTTGATCTAGTATATGTTTCCTATCTACATGTATATGTAAATGGAATGGAAGCTTTTTGAGGGCAGGGATTATTTCATTTTTGTTTTTGCATCTCCAGTACCTAGCTCAGTGCATGGCACATAGGAAGTATTTTGTAAATGCTTCTTGAATGAATGAATGAGTGAATGACATCTAAAAATATCTTTGGTTCTTAAAGTTTCAGAATCACATACTTGAGTGCCATTTATTTTCTGGTGCCATAAACTCTGTTGCTCTGCCTGTTGAGTATCTGGGTCAAGTCCAATAGTTCTGCTTTAAAGGGCCCTGAAAAATTGTGAGCTTTACTTTTTAAAAATTTGATACATTTATTTATTTACTTTTAGTTTACAACATTCAGTTCCACAAACTTTTGAGTTCCAAATATTTTTCCCCTCCTTCTCCTCCCCCTCTCCTACTCTGGCAGTGTGCAGTCCAATATAGGTTCTTCAAATTCACATTAAACATTAGTCAAGTTGTAAAGAGGAATTATAACCAATGGAATGAATGAGAAGGAAGAAACAAAACTAAACTAAAAATAGAGAGAAGTAGTTTGCTTCAATACGTATTCAGACTCTGGAATTCTTTCTCTGGATGTGGATAGCCCTTTCATTATGAGTCTTTTGGAATTATCTTATAGTCTTGCATAGCTGAGAGGAGCACAGTCTATTGAAGTTAGCCATCACACATACGTTGTGTCTGTGATTGTGTACAAATTTTTCCTGGTTCTGCTCTTCTCGCTCAGCATCAGTTTATATAAGTCTTGCCAGGTTAATATGAAGTCTGTCTCTCCTCATTTCTTATAGCACAATAGTATTCCATTGCATTCATATACCACAACTTGTTTAGCCATTCCCTAATTGATGGGCATCCCCTTGATTTCCAATTCTTTGCTACCACAAAAAGAGCTGCTATTAATATTTTTGTACATACAGGTCATTTTCCCACTTGTATGATCTCTTTGGGATACAACCCTAGAAGTGGTATTGCTGGGTCAAAAGGTATTTACATTGTTGCGGCCCTTTGGGCATAGTTCCAAATTGCTCCCCAGAATGATTGGCTCAGTTCACAACTCCACCAACAATGCATTAGCGTTTCAATTTTCTCACATCTTCTTTAGCGTTTATCATTTCCTGTTTTGTCATGTTAGCCAATCTGACAGGTGAGATATGGTTCCTCAGAGTTGTTTTGATTTGATTTCTCTAATCAATAGTGATTTAGAGCACTTTTTCATGTTTATAGATATTTTTAATTTCTTCCTCTGAAAACTGCCTGTTCATATCCTTTGACTGTTTTATCAATTGGGGAATGACTTGTATTCTTATAGATTTGACTCAGTTCTCTATATATTTTAGAAATGAGGCCTTTATCAGAGACACAGGTGCTTTCCCAATTTCCCACTTCCCTCCTAATCTTGCTTATGTTGGCTCTGTTTGTTCAAAACTTTTTAATTTAATGTAATAAAAATGATCCATTTTGCATTTCATAATGTTCTCCACCTCTTATTTGGTCATAAATTCTTTCCCTTTCCATAAATCTGACAGGTTAACTATTCCTTGCTCTTTCAGATTGGTTACAGTATCAGCCTTTATATCTTGATTGTGAACCCATTTAGACTTTATTTTGGTATATGGTGTAAGAAATTAGTCTATGCCGTTTCTGCCATACTATTTTCCAGTTTTCCCAGCAGTTTTGGTCAAATAGTGAGTTCTTATCCCAGAAGCTGGGGGCTTTGGTTTTATCAAACAGGAGATTACTATAGTCATTCACTACTGTGTCTTGTATACCTAATCTATTCCATTTATCCACTACTCTATTTCTCAGCCAGTACCAGGTAGTTTTGATGACTGCTACTTTATAATACAGTTTAAAATCTGGTATGGCTAGGCTAGCATTTCTTTTCATTAATTCCCTTGATATTCTAGACCTTTTATTCTTCCAGATGAATTTTGTTACTATTTTTGTGAGCTTTTCTGCAATGACTTTTCAGGATTTATTGATCATATGCTTTTCTCTCTGACAAACGAATCAGAAGAGTTGTTATGTCTAATAATGATATATACGTCCTCCTTGACACATCAGAGAGGTGGGAAGAACCAGCCTTGGCAGTCACAAAGCTTACCTTGTGATTCAGGTGATTCAAGGCCAAGGTGCTTCAGAACTGCCCAATGTTGAGGTTGGGTTCATCTGGAAAGCTCCATATTATTTTGGGGCGCCAGAAAATAGATTTGGAGCTAGAGGAGACCTTGGAACCCATCTTGGCCACATAAATAATTGACTTGACCTCATTTAGTTGGTGCAATGGGGAGGGTGTTAGTCTTGGAGTCAGAAAGACCTGAAGTCAAATTCTTCCATAGATACTAATTATGTGACCCTAGGTAAGTCACTTAACCTTTTACAGCCTCAGTTTCCTCATGTGTAAAATGGAGATAATAAGAGCATTGGATTATTGTAAGACTCAAATGAGATAATATGTGTAAAGCACTTTGCAGAATGTAAAGGGCTATATAACTGTTCATATATTATTTCATAGATAAGGAAAGACCTGAGGCCTATAGGGGTTAAATGACTCATGAAAGGCCACCCAGCTAGTAAGTGGCCATGCTGAGATTCACACTTAGGTCCTGTGACTCTGTCCAACACATCAGTTAGTCATTAGACCATGTAATTAGAAGGGAAATCATAGTGTTTTAGGGAGAACATTGATAAGCTATAGTGAATACGGGCAAGGTCCATGGAACTTTGAAAGATTTAGCTCCCTGGGTCTCAGTTTCCTCATCCATAGACTGAGCGGCTTGGGTTACCTCACCTCTGAGGTCCTTTCTAACTTTAGAACCACAATCCCATGACACTATGGAAATGATCCTGTAAAATGATATACATTGAATAATATAGTAAAGAAAACTATTAAGTAATAATACTATCTCTTGACATTCTTGTGAAGACCAATAAAATAATAATCTTTTCATTGCTTAGAAGACCTTACAATGCTAGGTGTCATTGTTAGCCATTGATGAAGAGTCAGCTTGGAGTAGTTGAAATGACTTTTGCATTTGGAGTCAGATGTTGGCCATTGTTGGCCATGCAGTTTTGGCCAAATTACCCAACCATTCTGAGCCTTAGATTTCTTATCAGTAAAATAAAGGACTCAGATTAGATGATGTCTAAGGTCCTTTCCAGTGCCAAGTCTGACTTTATACCATGCACAAACCAACTAGAAGCTGTCTAGTTCTCAGATCATTAAGCACGTCATAGGATCAGCTCCTAAAGGTAGCTTCTTAACTCTTTTGTAATGATACAATGAATCTTCGAAAAGTAACTTTCCCCCAATATAATTATGGGGAATATCAACTTTCATTGCTTCATTCAATCTTCTGGAGATCTTGTTACATTCTTAATGAGTAACCATACTTCTTAGTGGTCACAAGAAGATAGTTAAGATTGAGAATTTCCAACTGCTGGGGAAAATGCAACTTTTTTTTGGAAAAAAAAAGAATGCTCTTGTCAAGACTTCCAGGACTCTTTGGAATCATGAAAGGGATATTTATCTTTTTTTCTTTTTAACTTAATTGCATTCTGTCTCATTCTTCAATCTTGAGGTGAGCTAACTTTGTGAAAGGAAATGGCATGTGAACAGGCAATGTATGCTTTTACAATGAGAATGTGCCAAAGCCAATACCTGGGAATGCCCAGCTCATTAACACAGTTTCTTTTCTAGCTTTCTGAATGCCAGGCAGGCTGCTTAAAGTGCTACACCCACCATCATTCCTCTGTATTTGTCTTCAGCATTCTCTCCTGAAGAAGCTGCCTTGTCTCCAAATAACTCAATCTTCATTTCACTCAAATGCTTCTTCAGACATGGAAGGTTGAGATCGGTCTTCACACTGCTTTAGCTGACACCTCAGAAGGAATACTACAACCCCATTGGATGTGTGCTCTCTCTTGTCTTTGCTCTTAGCTTTGCTCTTCCTCTATGAATGCTTTGTTGCTTTTCCCAACTCAATGGAAATAAAAGAAAAGCAGAATGATGGAGGTGTTGCTGCATCTCCAGTCTAAATTCCATTCATCAATGTCACCTGGATGCCCAGTTGGAGAATATAGAAGGTTGGGGTGGGGCGCTCAAGAGACAGAGGAATAGGTGAAGAGTTCAGATGCCAGTATTTTAATCCCTGATTTCCCAAGACTTTGCCTCCTTTGGGACATCAGAGGACCTGCTTCACTTCTCCATGACCAATTTTCTCCACTGCCAAAGTAAATGTTCAACTGACCCGCCTACCCATTCAAATCCCTGACAGAGGTTATGAAGCTTACTCAGATGATTATGGAAGTCAGATGATTTCCACTTTCCTGGGGAAGGATGATTGGAAATAAACCTACTTTGCAGTCAACTATAAATGAACAAGGCCTGGTTATTCAGGTTGATTTCCCAGGCTTAATGTTTCTTCTTCTTTCGGCTACTCTCCATTGCTTCATTTCATTGCTTAGTTTCCTCTCCCCTTGTCTCTCACAACTGGACAGGACAAATCATCAAAAGAATCTTTCATTAAGACATCACAAAAACTCTGGTCAAAGGTTTGGTGGGAGATTGATACCTTTATTCCAATCCTTCCTTATCCATACCAATGTCACAAATAATAGCCAACTATACCAGAATTTCACCTCTGTTTTAATCATAACAAACAAGGTTCACAGCCACAGTAAGAAAAAGATGAGTGGTAGCAACACGTGTGTGCTTAGGTTCAAGTTGGAAGTGCAAGAGAGGAGGAAGAAAAAAGAGAAGGAGTCATAGAAAGAAAACGAGTCAGGCAGATGGAGAGAGGAAAGGTGTGGTCTCCCTTCTGTTGGCTTATTTCCAACGTTTCCAGAGATCTACAAGATAAGGAAAGAATGAAGGAAAACATGGTGCTAAAACTGGCCCTCTAATTCATAGATGATTTCCTTTTTGTCATCTATTGGGAATGAATCAGTAATCAGTGTTGGAGAGATTTCACTAGCAAGGCAATCCCACAATATAGCCAAATGCAAGGGTTGTGCATGGAAAGTCACTCAGTTCCATGGACACTCAAAGCATCATCCCTTGTCTCAAATCCACAGGGCCTTATTGTTGTATTTGGAAGAGGCCTTAGAGATGTCATCTAGTCTGGCTTCTTTATTTTACTTATCAGAAAATGGAGGCCCAGAGAAGCCCAAGATCATACAAGTAAGTGTTGGAGTCAGAATTTGAACTCAGGTCCTCTGACTCCAAATTTTAAATGTTTTCTACTGCACCATGCTAGAAATTATGAACAATTGGAGCTCAGCAAATATTAAACATTTTGAAAGTCAATTATCCTGGAAGGGCAAACCCAGTGAGAAGCGTTTTCAGGTGGCAGATAAATGTTTGCCATCTTAAATGGACAAACATAACAATGGTGGCAAGCATAACTTACCTTTCATGGGGGTCTTCAAGTGCCTTCCTCACCAAAAACCCTCAAAGAACTTTCATTTTGTGGAATCATCAGATTAGTTAAGTAACCAGAGACCCACTTTCTGGAGCTGCCATCCCAATTCACCATCTTGCCCAGTGATACTCTCTGCCCAGCCACAATGTCTGCCCTTCCTGGTCCAGGACAATAGCCCCACAATCCTACCCTGAACTTGGTTCCTGAGGGGGGAACCAAAGAGAGGCAAAGCAGGCAGGAAAAGTGAGGCTCTTTCTGTCTTTTAACCACTCCCAATGTATTCTCTTGTTCTCTTGAGGGAGGTCAATGGTATAATGGGACAAACCGCCAAACTTAGTCAGGAAGACCTGAGTTCAAATCCTGATTGAGATACTAGTTGTATGGCTCTATTAAAATTATTTAACCTCTTAACCTCAGTTTTCTGATCTGCAAAATGAGAGAATTATATTCAATGGTCTCTAAAGTCTCTTTCAGAGCTGGATCTTTGATCCTAATTAGGGGAGAGAACACAGAGGGGAGGGTTCAGTTGCAGAGTCCATTTTGAAAATGGGCCAGCTGTGCTTCTGACTTTGTGGACTTCAGCACAATGCTCTTACACAGATACTTTAATCTCCTTGGCCCCCTCCCATCCACATAGTGCCTAGTATACAGTAAGCATTTAATAAATGTTTGATGGCCACTTACCAGCCTGCCACATGGAAATCCCCAGGGCTTCTTAGGGTTCAGTGGGAAGGAAGATTGGAATACATTTACTCTGCTGTATTTGATCCTTGTGATTATGTTTGAAGTAGATTCTACAGGTTTTACTATCCCTGTTTGATGCAAATTAATTAGGGATCAAGAATAATTAGGAGCCTTGCCCTGGGCCCCACACCTATTAAGCATCCTAGGTGTCACCTGCTTTAACTCCTCAGGGGAGGGAAGTAGGAGCCAAAAGCTTTCTCTGCTTATGAACTCTCTCCTTCTAGTCCTTATCTCTTGAAGTTCTTGGGATTGGAGGCTACAGTTTGTTCCCTAGGAAGGTAGTTCCCTAGTTATATATACTGCACCCCAAATGTAAGACTTTCTTATGGGAGTCATTGTCAGCATCTTGAGGACGTGAGGTTCATTGAGATAAAGTGTTCTGATACCTCCAATCTAGGCCGTGTGACGGTGACCACATGCTAGAGGAAAGCACTGGAGACTCAACACTAATGGCCTCAGTTCCATGTATAAAGTTGTCTGAGAGGAGCATTTGCTCTTGGGACAGGACACAAGAGATGCCAGATGAATTTTAGTTCTCACTTAACAGAGTTTTGAATTGGACCCACATCACCAAGTGGATGCTTCCCACAATCTAGTGTAAGCCAGTCCAACAAATATTCACCCAAGGCACAAAGTCAGGTACTAACCCTAAGGATACAAGATAAAGTGAAACAAGCAACCCTTGCCCTTGAAGAGCTTATATCCCAAGGGGAATTTATTTAGTGGCTAGATGCTGAGCCTTGGAGTTCAGAAGCCCTGGGTTCAAGTCTTGCTGCTGACTTCTTAACCATATGACCATGGGCAAATCATATAATCACACCAGAACACTCTAATACTCCAAGTCTGAGATGAGCTGGAGTGTAATAAAGTATGGATGTCAACATTCTTTGCATTCACATGTCCAATTGGAGGCATTTAGTAAGCACTAATTGATCGACAACAATAATAGCTAACATCCATATAGTGCTCTCAAGTTTGCAAAGTAGTCTGCACATATGATCACATTCAGTTCTCCAGGATGCCCTGGATGGGAGGTAGGTGCCGTTATTAGCAGTGAAGTGACATGCCCAGGATCACATAACTCATAAGTACCTAAGGTAGGATTTGAACTCAGATCTTTCTGATCTGAAATTTGGCAGTCAATCCAGTCCACCACCTGGCTTCCTTAAGAGAAGAAGGGAAAGCACTGGAGTAAATGAGAGGGAGAGCAAAGGCAACATATTTCCTCTTCTGCATCCTGTATACCAACCAGCTGCCTAATCGATCTTAGCATTACCAGTCTACATCCTGGTGATTCCCTGCATTGTTAAAAGCAAAGATCCAATTTGTCGTGACCCATTAAATGAAAAACTCGTCATCTTGGTTCCACATGTTCACAGTCCTAAGCAGAAAGTTAGGCACAAACAGAGAACTTTATGGTTTTGGGCCAATAGCCAGCTAGGTGATTCAGATTCAAATCCATCAGACTTGGAGTCAGGAAGACCTGAATTCAAATCTAGCTTCAGACACTTACTAATTGTGTGACCCTGGGTAAGATGTTGAATCTCTGTCTCCGTTTCCTCAACTGTAAAGCGGAGGCAATAATAGCACCTACCTCCCAAAGCAAAAGAGATCATCTCTGGAAAATTCTTTACACAGTGCCTAGCACACAGTAGGTGCTTATGCTCTTTTTTCCATTTAGAAAAGCTGATTTAAGATCAGTGTTTAAGATTAAAGGCCCTTCTCTGGAAAGAACTTTAGGGGCTACTTAGTTCAACTTCATTTTGACAGGCATGGAAACTGAGTCCCATTAAGAAGCGATTTTCCAGAGTTTACAGAGGTAGTAAATAGCAGAGATGAGATTTGAACTCAGATCTTCAGAGTCCAAATCCAGCCAGTCCCCTTTTCCCTTCCCCATTATGAAGTTATTTAAGAGATTTTCCTGTTCACTGTGACTTGATTAATTTGCATGAGTGGATGGTGATTTTTTTCCATCTATGCTAAATACGAAATGACCCTTTTTTCTCCCTGACTTTCTTTCTCTCTCTCTCTGTCTCTCTGTCTCTCTCTCTCTGTCTCTGTCTGTCTGTCTGTATGTCTCTCTCTGTCTCTCTGTCTCTCTCTCCCCCCTCCCTTTCTCTCCTTCCCACTCCCCCCTTTCCTTCTCCTCCCCTGTCTCTACCTCTTTGTCTCTGACTCTCTCAGCTTCTGGGTGGGGGGAAGGTAGCATTGACACTTTTTCTTTTTCTTTTTTTTTCAGATCCAGAGGAATAACAGCACACACACACACACAAACACAAAGAGCCTGCAAATTTCTTTCATCATTTTAGCTGAGCTTCTCCTTCCTTCTCCTTCTTCTTCTGCAAAGATCAGTTTCTGGGGGGAGGCTTACAAGTTTCCAAAATCAACCCCCCCCCAATTTGACTGGCTCTTCCACCTCCCCCAACCTTCACCTTTTTTCATGGGCTACTGCACAGGAGATGACTCTTTGGGGCTTGGTTTGAAGTTTTGCTTTGGGGAGAGGAGGCTTTCTACTGAAAAGTCTACTTGAGATTTGCACACACAAACATCCCTGTATGAGAGGCCTGCCTCAGACCCACTGTTAAAGTCCTGGCTCCTAAAACACTTGTCAGACAGGATGGAGATGGAGAAAGGAGACTTGGGGAGAAAGGCTTGGAAACCTACCCCATCGCTGCCATCACCAGTGTTCCCATTTGGAAATATGGTTTTCTCCTTTTTTCCTCTTTTTTTGGCTGCTGATGCTGGAGACAGATGTTGGTTTTGATGGAAGTTCAAAGGCTTTTCTTATTTCTTCTGATCTCCTCGCTGGGCTTTTGCTGGATCTGGAGATATGGATCCTCTGTCTTCTTCTCACTTTAGGACACGCATAACTGCAGCTGTGGGCTTCTTCTCCACGTTCTCTGATATGATGGATTTGTAAATGGATGTTTATCCTACAGGAACATTTTATTCAAACCTCATCTGACTTTTCTTTGTGCATTTATTAAAGTAAACCTAAAGGAAGGTGCCTACTCTCCCAACTGTAGGAGAGGATGCTCTGAGGAGTATCCCTATAGATGGGGGGTGTTGAGGGAGGACTTGAACATTTCCTCTATGAGGTCATCCATCACTAGGGCTTTGTGTCTAATGAGTTTCCATTGTGGGCTACCCATGGCTCACCCCCTTGTCTCCTTCTCTAGTAAATGCCAAGAGATTAGGAGGGGGGAATCATACCAGTTAATCCTTTTTATCATCTCAATGGGGTTTTTTTGAACAGATAGAAGCTTATTGACAGAGTTGATAAGAAAGACAGATTCAGGCTAAGCCTGAAGAAGGAGTGAAAATTATTTAATCTGACTTCTAGAAGAGAATGAAGGACAGCCAAGGGGCAGCCATTGAATGTGCTGTAGTGGTTCCTCACAATGTCATGGGAAAGGAAGTAAGACTTCCAACCCTTTGGGTGCCCCAATCTCCCCGTGGTGAATGCATAGGAGGATACAGATGTTTTGCACAGGCATGGGTGGGTTTCAGTCTGTATCAATGACAGGAATATTTCCACTGATTAGAGAACCAATCCACTTCTGTTTTCCAGTAGAGCCTGATTGCCCTATCAATTAAAAAATACCTATTATGTGCCAGATACTCTATTAGGCCCTAGATATACAAAGGAAAATTCAAAGCAGTTTCTGTCAAGGAGATGACACTCTAATGAAGAAGACAACATGGATATATACAGAACAGAATGGCAGACTAGTGGCTAGGTGGGTCCCATGATTTTGAGACTTCCCTTACGTGAATCTCAAATTAAGTCTGATTTAGGAGCTCATGATGGCCTTTGGCCACAAGGAGAATTCCCTCCAAATCAATAGGATTAAAGATTATCTTCTTCTTCCCATGATAAACTAAAATTTGGCTAAAACATGGCTGTTTCCATGTGGCATCAACATAATAAACCTTCCCTCTGAAAAGAGTTACATAAGATTCTTTATTTATTTACTGGTTAGTGGGAAGAGTGCAAGGAGGTGGTCCATGAGAACCTTTGTTCTATTCAAACCATGCTCATGCAGAGAAATGTGAGGCTCTTTGGTGTAGACAGCAGGTATATACTGATTACTATTTGACTAGCTGTTTATTTGACTCAGTTCAACAAGTACTTAGTAGGTGCCTTTTATGTGTCAGGTCCTGGGATATACAGATTCTGCGGCTAGAGATGAGAAGAAACAAGTTCCTGCCCTCTAGGAGTTTTCTGTCTATTTATATTCATAATTAAGTTTAACTTTGGTGATTCCATTCCTGTGTTTCGTAGCTCTACCTGCTTTCAGGACAGATCATGTGTTCCTAGTAGAGACCACGGTCATTGTCTATCTTTGGAAGTTCTCTGTCTCTCTAAGTTCCTAGGAGTGAGCCCAACCTAGTACATGTCAAGCTTTGGTCTCCTGAAATGCAATGGCGGCCTTGTTCCTCTTCAATATCCTTGTACACACAGAGCCTTACAAACCAGCCAGCATCAGCTCTCCTGGGCTCTTATTTTTAAAAGCAATCAAATGCTATTTGTGAAACAATATTGGAGAAAACTATAGGAAATATAGCCATTTTGCTTCTAGATTATCTATCAATCACCCAACCAAGAGTAAGAAAGGTTATAATGCTTTCAGCTATTTTAGTCATGCAGTATTTCCATTTGAGGAAAAGAATATGAAAGGACATCTAGCCATCCCTGTTGCTTGGACTTGGAATCTCCCAAGGACATCAGTGAGAAAACACAAAAAAATTCACATGACATTTGTATGTATGACTTTTACATATACTGTGGTGGATCTCTGCTAAAGATGGATTTAAAAAAAAAACCTACGTCATTGGAGCATCTAGGTGACACAGTGAGTAGAGAACCAGCCCTGGAGTCAGGAAGACCTGAGTTCAAATCTGGCCTCAGACACTTAACACTTACTAGCTGTGTGACCTTGGGCAATGCACTTAACCCCAATTGCCCTACCTTCCCCACTCCAAAAAGCAAAAAAAAAAAAAAAAAAAAAGCAAAACAAAAAGAAAGAAAAAGAATCCCTACTTCATTGCCTGATGTATGATTTTCAGAGATTATATGGACATAGATTTAAAACTGGGAGGGATGTCAGAGGTCATCTTGGCTAATCCCCTCATTTAACATGCCAGGAAACCAAGGATGAGAGAAGCAAAGTGATTTCCCTCAGGTCACAAAGCTAGTAAGTAGCAGAACTGGAATTTGAACCTAGGATTTCCACCTCCAAATGAGACCCTCTTTCTACAATTCCATGTTGCCTCTCACTTTTGAACCCAAACACATATTTTATGGTCTTGGGCTGGGATTTCTTTAGTATATAGAATTCCTATTGTGGAAACCCCTTCACTAATGCAAATCAGCAATATCTTCTAGTCTTAAAGAGATGCCAAAGGCATTGAGGGCTTATGGGACTTGTCCTCGATCATACAACTAGTGTCAGGGGTAGGTCTTGAACCCAGATATTCCTCTTGCCAAGATCAGCCCTTTATCCACTATACCATGATGCCTCATCTGCTGTCCAGAGTTATCAGAACTGAAAGAGCATTTTAAAAACATTGAATTGATTAGGCTTGGCGTTAAGTTAGAAAGAAGACTGAAGCTCACTGAATCTCTTGTATTTTATTGAAAACTACTTTGAGGACTATAGTTTCAAGACTAGAAGAAATCTTAGAGATCATCTGGTGAAATCCATCCATTTTACAGTTGGCAAAATTGAAATCTATAAAGGTGAGGTGATTTAACACGTAAATTGCAAAGCCAGCCTTTGAACCCGGATCATCTTAGTTCAAATCTAGCACACTTTACCACTCTGTCATCTTATACTTAACCTGAAATCCCAGGAGATTCAATGAAAGTGTGTTGAGTTGTAGCAACCAATGGGACATGGATTTCGTTCCCTATATTATTATGGCCAGCTGTCACTGCTGGAATTGAATGAGTTGGTTTGGGAATCTGAATTTAGGTTTGGTACCAGTTTCTAACCCATTGTGACCTAGGGGCTATGGTCTCCCAAACAGCAAAGCCCCAGACCAACTCACTGCAGAATGAAAACTTCATTTGCTAAGCTTTGGTCTATCTGCCCCTTGTTCACTCCTGTGATTGACTGTTGTTGTAACTGGACTGGTTGCTTTTGTATCAGCTGTAGTAGCCTTAGAAAAGTCTTTAATTCAATTAAACAAACATTGATGAAGCACCTACTACATCCATTCAGTTCACTATTTACTCCACCCCTCTTGATTTCTAAGAACTATCAGTCTGTGGCATCAAGCAAAAGGGACTTTAGAACCTTAAATGCAAATGGAATTTCTTGCCATTCTCCATTTAGTTCATTTAAAAAAAATATCTAAAAGACCTGAAAAGATCTTTCTAAAGCCCTGATATAAGTAAATAAGATCATGTCAATGTGTTAATATTCCTTAAGCTCCTTTCCAGTGGGGACTGCCTCATTTGGTTCTTTTTATCCCCTAGCCTAGACCAATGCTGACCACATAGTAGGTGCCTATTCCCTGCTTGTTGGATTGAGTTGAATATTAATGAAAAAAATCCAGTGAATCTGTCCATTTGATTTTTGTGAAATTTTCTTCCAAACTACTTTTTTAGTGAGTGTACAAAGGTAAAATCAAATGAATACTATTAGTAGATAATAAAATGAGGAAAGAAAGAGGGAGCAGGACGGAAGACCGACCTTGATCTCAGAATATTGAAAGAAATAGATGTTCTTTTAGTATACTCTCTTCTATGGATTATTTCTCTTTCTATGTAATAAAAATAACATTTTTTAAAAAAGTTCTGCTCTTAATTAAATTATTCAAAGACTCTTGAACCATAGAAATTAGCTACTTTAGTAAGGCAGCTGTAGAGCTATGCCTATGGACACAGAAGACTGGGTGATGGGAATATAAATACATGAGAGTGGCATTTTATCCACAATTTGATTCAATTCAACAAATGTGTATCATATGCCTATCATGCCAAGTACTTTACTAGGTCCTAGGGATCAAGGGCCAAACCAAAAAGCACTTCTTGACCTCAAGAGGCTTGCATTCTATCATAGGGACTGATCACATGCATGAATAGGCATGCAGAATTCATACAGAAGAAATATAAAATAATTACAGAAGGAGAAAAGTCCAACCCTGTTGGTGGTAGCTGGGGGGTTTTTTCCTTCCAAAAAGGCAGAGCTAATACTTTTAAATTGAGATCCTCTACCCAGGTCCATTGATGTTTTAAAAGATTCGATTCACTTGGTATAACCAAGCACTGAGAACACAAATGCAGGTCACTGCTCTGCTCAAGAAGCTTCATTATCTGCCTTATACCTCCAGTATGAAACAAAACTCTATTCTTGGTGTTTCAAGTTAGACTCCAACCTATTTTTCCTATCTGATTTCCCATTATGCTCCCACCTACACACTTTTATTTAGTAGTCTGCTCCAGTTTTCTCTTCACCTTTTCTTTGGCTTTGCATGCCCTTTCTGAATGACTTTGTATTTCTGAGTATGCTCATTTTCAGCCAGGGGTAAGGTAAACTCCTTTTAGGCAGGGCTGCCTCATGTCTGTGTATTTCTGTTTCCCAGAAGTTGAGGCTCAATAAGTGTTTGATAAATTGAATTGATGCCCAAAGACCATCTGATCACCCAAAGATCATAACTTAATGAAAAGCTGTAATGGTTAACGTCAACATTTCTGATCAATTTCTCTGAGAACTGAGAGGCTCCTTACTACCCAGGCCAGAGTTTAGCTCCCATTTGGCTACAATTGACAGTAACCCTAAGCTGACATTCTTGTGTTAAGGAAGGCATTTTCAGCAATACGACAAATCTGCAAAAAAAAAGGAGCCTGGGGACCAGAAAGGTAAGTCAGAATGAGAATTGGACTCCCAAGTACCATCGTCATAAATTTCCAAGAACCTGAGGAATGGTCTGTCCGGAGAAAGGAAGGAAGGACTGTTGTATTGATATGAAGTTCTTTGAATAAATTTGTGAGGTTCTTCAAAGAGAAAAGGGAATGAACGTCATCAGTGGTATTGTTACAGATCCGTTAGTTACCTTTGAACGAAGGCAAATTGGCACTTTTTCTTCTATAGGATGGGGCAGAGTGGGAGAGGAAGAGTCTTCTCTGGCTCCTCTTCTGCCTCTTACCTTTCCACTGATGAAGCGATTTGCATTCTTAAACATTGGCAAAAATGAATAAATGAATGAAAATGGATGGAATATCATTCTGATTCCCATTCCCAAATAAAAACAAATGAGAATATCTATCAGAGGGTAACTCTGTGAAATTCATCATGGAATCATGAATTTAAACTGGAAGACACATTAGTCCAATGCTTTCATTTTACAACTGAGACCCAGAGAGAGGAAGAGACTTGTTCAAAGTCACAAAGGTAGGAAGGGACAGAGACAGGATTTGAACCTGGGTTCCCTGATTCCAAATCTAGTGTTCTTTTGACTTTGATCAAGCAGATATCCTGTCAAAACAAATTTGAGACAATCCAGAGGTGGTAGGTAAATGGCAATTCAATTCATCAGGCATTCAGTGGGGAACTATTGTGTCCCTGCTTTCCTTGGAGATACAAGAACAAACACAAAGAAGTCCCTGTCCTCAAGGAGCTTACCCTCTACTGGGTCTAGTCTATTTACATTTGTGTTGATTTAGCCATTTAAAGGCAAATTTAGTTAATAGTTCATCCTCTCCGAAGTTTTTATGAACTGATTCTAAAAAGTAAGACTTGGAAAGCCCAGTTACTGTTGGTTAGCTCTTAAAAAAAAGATTTCCCTAGAAAAAAGCATACCTTTGTATATCATTTTATTTCCATTATTATTCATGTTAGAATAGGAAAGTGCATTGTTCCCCATATCTCACTTGGGTGATTGGAGGGTGTGTGTATGTGCGTGTGTGCACATGTGCACACACAGTCATAAAACCCCTGAAATGCTGAAACACATGTATGTTGCAAACATATGGCCATAGATATTGACTGGCACTTGTAGTGGAATAGTGAAGCTAACATTTTTCTCTCCTTGCTTTGATGATATTTTTATACAATTTTATATGCAGTGTAATTGAAAAATATTTGCTATTTTCTTTGTAGTACTCTGCTTAGGCTTTTTTTTTATCAGATTTGGGGACAGTTACTCAGCCAAGTATCTCCCGCTATCTCTTTTCCTCCCTCCCTACTTTCTTTTTGCCTTCTCTGTCTTTTTTCTTCCTCTTGTATTCTTCTTCCTCCCTCCCTTCCTCTTTCTTTCTTCTTCCTTGTTCTTTCTTCTCTTCCTCTTCCTCCTCTTCTTTTTCCTCTTCCCTTTCTCTTCCTTCCATCTCTACTTACTTCCTTCTGTTTCTCTTTCTTTCTCTCTTCTTCTTCCTCTTGCCCCATCATTCTCCCTTCACTCCTCTCCCTCTGTTTCCTTCTTTTCTTCCTCCCCCTTCCCCTGATAGAAGCCATTCAAACATTTAGCCAACAACAACAACAAAAACCCAATGGTCTTTTGCTCCTTTCCTCTGATATTGCAGCCCTTCCCTTAGGTGATGGATAAGGTGGCTGAGTCCCAGCCAGAGATGGGTGAAACTCAGGTGCTCAAGAAGGGTCAGCTGATTTTTGTGGAGTGAGTCTCAGGGATGGCTAGCCATGCTAATGTGACATTCCTTTAGTCAATCGGCTTTCTTTCCTGTCCTAATGTTTGTTTTGGCTTTAAAGATGGATCTTGCTCTTCCCTGCTGGTGTTTAGGAATGTTTAATACAAAATATTAAGCCATATGCTGAAGGCAGCAATTGACCCAACTTTGGTCATTGATTGCACTCTTGTCCAAATGAACCTGTGGGAAATGCTTAGTCTAATGTTTAAGAAGACTCTAGAGAGAATGGGGAGATAATAACCAAACTTGAAACCCAAATATTGCCATTTCAGTGTCTCCTTGAAGGGATTCAATGAGGATTTCTTTTTGTATTCTATGGAGTTTCTTTAAGTGGATGAGATTAAAAATAAACTGATCTTTAATTGAAGTCACAGAGATGAATAACTGTATTTGGAAGAGAACATGCACATTGTGATGTGTATCATGAGGCAAGAAAATAAGAAAAATCTATTCTAAGGTCAACATTTTACCCCAATGATGCTGGTTCATCCACTCAAGTGATATCTTATTGTATCTCCTCTTGCAAAAATAAATATTAGACATTCATGTAAAAGAGTATTCTTGTTATCAGAAAAAAGCACACTTTCAAACCATGTTCTAGTAAAGAATAAATACTTGTGTGTTGCTCTGGTTACCAAATAAAAAAAAAACAGAGTTATATGCTCAGTTGGAATTCGAATGGTGAAAGAGCTGTTTTTTTCCCCCTCACCTGTTCTCCACATCAATACAATGGTGTCTCCAAAGTCCATTCTAACATATATTTTTTAATATTCCCCTATCCTTCACATGCATCCCTTTAATGTCCAAACACTGAGATTATGCTCATGTAAACGCACACCTAAATACACGTGGAATCATTGGATTTCAGATCTAGAAGGCATTTTAGAGGCCAGCTATTCCAACCTCCCATCCCTCTGCTCCCCCACTTTATAGCTGAAGCAATGGTGGTCCAGACAGGAAAATGCAGGCAGTAAATGGCACAACCTGGTTTTGAACTCATTTTCAGATTCAGCTGTTGAGTCCTAAAATAAATCAAAGCCACAAGTTGAGGAAGAAAGTGTCCTGAATTGAGAGGGTGGGGTAGCAAATCTACAGCCCTGGGAGATGTTCCATGAGTGAAGAGCACAATGGATTTCCGAATCCAGATTTCTTTATACTTTTAGGAGGGAAGGATAGTATGAGGTCGTGTGAGACCTCTGTCACCCTTGTCAAGTTGGGCAAAGAAAATTACTTCATTCTGGCTATTTAACCCTTCATGCCATGAACCCCAATGGAAGGGGGGGGGTCAAGGACATTAGAAACCACTTGTGAAACTTGTCTAGTCCAAGCTGGCTTTGTTTGCAGGATAAGATCCAGGGTGTGGTTCAGAACAATCTAATAGACATCATCTTAAGGGTGGGAAAGTTAAAGACATTACTGAAATTCTGACATTTCTAAGATCACTTAAGACACTTGGCATGTAATACTACACTTGGTATTAATAATTTCTCTCATTATATTAACAATTTTTGTCACAGCCATACCACCATACCATACTACAATGAGAATAATGAGTTCCTGAAGTGACCACATGTAATTCTCAATACTGAAGCTAAAATTAGTGAATTTATGGCAATTGGTTCCAGTCCAATAGAAATCTGCAGTGTGAATTCAAATAATATCACCACTCCATGGTTTTCATTATCCTGGCTAATCAGGAGCTAGCTGCATCTCAAAGACAATCAATACATACTATGTGAATCTATATCATTTCCTATTTCTTAGAACAAAACAATGTTCTAAGTGATGTTGTTGAGACTTGAAGGGTGATAATTACATAGACATCCCCAGGATACCCTTCATCATATCCTAGCCTGGCTCCCACAGAGGGCAGCTACCCAGGGGGACACTGGCACCATCTTGCTGCTCCATTTGGTGCCTTAAACTTCTCATTCCTTGTCCTCTACAATGTGGAGTTTGTGATTGGTCAGGACTTCCGTTCACTTCTACCAAAAATGGCCGTCTGGTGCTGAATGAGGACAACTATTCCTCAGTCTCTATTGATTTTTCCCATTCGTAGTTATGGGAGAATCTTCCACATCAGATTCCACCCCTTCACCATTACAAACTGGCCACTCCTCAGAATCTTATAGTCTTACAGAACTGCTATTTTGCCACTGGTCACAGCTATTATGTAGCAGAGTCAAGACTTGTCCTGCGGTCTTAGTGCCTTCAGGGCTGTCCTCTATCTTCTCTATCCCACTGCCGCAAACTCAGTAGAAGGCTCCAAATGTTGACTCCCAACATTCCCTGCTGAAACTTGACTATATGATCTTTCCAGTTCTAGACCTGCTGACCCTGTGAGTTTGATGACACTGAGCCCTCTTGTGCTCCTGGCTTGGCTTTCATGGTCTAGAAACATGAAGGCACCTTGCCTGCTTTGAGCATCTGTTCTTTGGACTTCAGGCAGTCATCACACTACAGTACAAAAAAGCTATTAAGATGCCACTTCTGTCAGGCAATCAGTACATGCCAGTTACAATTGTCCAGGCACTGAAACACATTTTAACTATTAGAATAACAATAGGGATATGTGTGGAGAGTGTTTCCAGGATATGGATATTCAGTGGATAGAGCATTGCACCTGGAGTCAGGAAGATCTGAGTTCTAATCCAGCTTCAGACATTTATTAGCTGTGTGACCTTGGGTAAGTCACTTCATCACTGTCTGCCTCAGCCTCCTCATTTGTAAAAAGGGAATAATAATAACACTTATCTTCCAGGGTTGTTCTGAGGGTCAAAGGAGATAAGATTCATAAAGCATTTTACCAATCTTAAAACGCTATATAAATGCTATCTATAATTGTACACACACACACACACACACACACACACGGCAGCTAGATGGTGCCATGGATAGAGTGCTGGGCCTGGAGTCAGGAAGGCTCATTTTTTTGAGTTCAAATTTGGTATCAGACACTAGCTGCATGACCCTGGGCAAGTCACTTAACCCTCTTTGCCTCAGTTTCCCTACCTATAAAATGAGCTGGAGCAGGAAATGGCAAACCACTCTAGTGTCTGTGCCAAGACAACCCCAAATGGGGTCACAGAGAGTTGGACACAACTGAAAAATGACTAACCTGTGTGTGTGTGTGTGTGTGTGTGTGTGTGTGTGCGAGAGAGAGAGAGAGAGAGAGAGAGAAAAAGAGAGACTGAGAATGGTGCCCATACCTGGTTTAGCAACACAACTGTAAATGAGAATTGTGATTAGTTGATTATTATTAGATCTGGACCCTTTGCATCTGACATTACCTCTGACCCTGAATAATTCACAAGCTCTCAGCTCTCCCCCTTTACCCCAGACCTCTCTAGGAAAGAGAAGAGAAGATTTACTAGTATTTTATATGTGCCAGGCACTGGGTTAAAGCACTTTACAAATACAATCTCATTTGAACCTCACAACAGTCCTGGGATAGAGATGCTCCTGTCTTAATCACTAAAATATATTTGTTTCTGTATACATATGCAAACCTCTGTATGTACATATGGACATATACATATGTGGATACTAGATATATACATATAGACATGCATATACAAGCCCTTGTTTTGTGAGATCAACATATATTACAATGTTGGTGATAATCTCACAATCACAATTCTCAACCATAGTTTGGATGCTGTGTCAGGAGTTGGCACTGTCCTTGGTCTCCCCTTGCTCTTCCTGTCTACACCAAGGCTAGGTTCTCCAGAACCATCAAGGACTCCTTTCCACTGATTTCCCCTGTCCTGGGTTCTCACTCAGCTCTGCCTGCCCCAAGGTCAGTCTCCTATCTCATCCCCATGCAGATAGCCCTTAGCATTTCTGAAGACTGACTGCCAGGAGCTCCCCAGAAACTCAAGTTTCGATTAATTCACAAAAGGGAAATAATATCAAAAAGTGATTAGAAAAGCTTACGGGAAGAGATCATTCTGATCTTCAGTGCTGATCTCACTGAAGAGTGACTCTAGCTCTTCCTTAGCTCTCCTTTCTTCCCGACAGATCCCCTGTCTTGCTGGAGCAAGCAGAGCCATAACTAGGAATTTTGAGCCATGGGGCATGTAGCACATTACTGCACATTCCTGAGTGATGGGAGAGGGGCCTGGATGGGAGGGAGGAAGGAGCTCAATTCTGCTTCAATAAGATGTCATTCAATTTCACCTATTATTTTTGGCAACAAGGTGATATTTCTATCTATATTATTTCTGTTATTTTTATCATTCGGAATAACTGAAAGTGTCCTACTCTTCAATTTCAGCCTCCTGGGACAAAGCCCTGGTCGCCTGCCCTAGCTCAGAGGGTTGGAGATCTGGAGATGTCAAGGACCTCAGAATCTCTTACATCTCATAGATGAGGAAATTGGGCCCAGACATGTGAGATGCCTTGCCCCAAAGCAATGGGCAATATAAGAATCAGACAGGACTTGAACCCAGCTTTGACTCCCGATCTGGTCCTCTTCTCATACCACGTGCTAGCTTCCCAAAGCTTGCTACTCAGCCCTCATCTTGACTGAGCCTGAGCTCTCAGACTTCCAAGTACCATAGAGTCAAATTGCCTTCTAGGTTTTTAAAACTTGCTTCCTGATCTGTGGGCCCCTAAGGTAAGGAGGACGTTGCCCTAATTGTCTCCAAAAGGTCAGGCTAACTTCTAAGAGGGCTCTGACTCCAGGCCCTTGGAGATAACTAGATGACAAATTAGAGAGAGAGCTAGGCTTGGAGTCATAAAGACCAAAGTTCAAATTTAACCTCAGACTAGACACCCTGGGCAAGTCACTTAAGCTGTCTGCTTCAGTTTCCTCATGTATAAAATGAAGATAATGCTATCACCAACCTCTAAGTATTGTTGTGGGAATCAAATGAGATTGTATTTGTAAGGTGCTTAACACAGTGCCCAGGGCATGGTGGGCACTGTTTACATGCTTAATAAGCCCTGACTATCACTCTCTTTTGCCCCTCATCATCTCTTCCCTGGACTGTGGCAATTGCTCCCACTTGGCATCCTTACCTCCCATCCCTCTGCTCTCTAAGGAGAAATCCTGACCTGGTAAATGACTCCACAGCTGAAGAAGCTCTAGCTGATCCCTATTGCCCATGCTATCAACCAACATTTATTAAGCTCCTACTAAGTCCTGGATAAAACACAAAATCCTGTTTGGCCTTTCAAGCCCTTCACAATTGGCCGCTGAGCTATGCTTCCTGATTCCACATTACAGACCCTTGTGTGCTCCCTTTCTACCCAAACTCACCCGCACGCTGTTCACAACTGCCCTTTCTTTGCACAGGTTTCCCCTCCCCCATAAGCTGGAGTCAGTCTCCCTTTCTACCTCCTCTTCTGGGGAACCCTCAGCTTCCAGGCTCCCTCCTAAAAGAGGGGTCTCTCTGGGTGTCTGCACAACCACCTCCTCCTCTTGCCCCAAATCCCCTTTCCTCTTCTTTGTGCCTATTTTGTGTCTGCATGCAGTTAAGAGCCTCCCTCTTCCCCAGTAAAACAGAGGCAGGCATTGGGTCTTTGCTTTTGGTACTCTCAGGACTCAGCATTGTACCTGGCACCTGGAGCTGAAGAAACATGGAATTCACAAAAGTCCAAGAGCTGGAGAGGGTTTTGTTGCCTATTTCATCCACCCCACACCCCAGAGAATCCCGCTAGGACATGGCCATCAAGCCATGAGCTGGCTAGCCTTGGCTTGCAGACCTCCAAGGGGGAGGAGCCCACCTTCTGTAGAGGCAGCCCATTCCACTAGGGGCAGCTCGTACCCCAAGACTGGCCCAACATTCAGACAGATCCAGACTTCTGGTGGCCTTCACCTATGGCCGGATCTATGCTTGTACCCTTTATAAACAAACAGAACACAGCAAACCCTTCTGCTATGTGATAGCCACTCTAACATCTAAACCCAGACAGTGTGGTCCCAGAGACTTCTCTCCTGCAGACTTCTCTCCTGCCTAGTGATTGCAAGCTTGGAAGTCCTGGCCCAAAGGCCCTTCACCATCATGGTTGTCCTTTTTTGCATTTTCTCAAGTCTATCAATTGTTGTTGTTCAGTCATATCCAACTTCTTTGTGACCCCATTTGGCATTTTCTTGGCAAAGATACTGGAGTGGTTTGGCATTTCCTTCTCTGGCTCATTTTACAGCAGAGGAACCAAGGCAAAGATGGTTACACAGATAGTATGTTTCTGAGACTGGATTTGAACTCAGATCCTCTTGATTCCATCCACTGTGCTCTAGCTGCTCTGTCACTGGACAGCTTATTGATACCCTTCTTTAAATGCAAGACCCAGAATAGAACACAACATTTAAGCTGTGGGCCAACCAGAACGGGACTCTCAGCTCTGTATTCCTGGAAGCCAGGCTTCTCTTAATGCCCTCAAAAATCCTATTAGCATTTTGGGTCACTACATCATACCACTGATTCCTGCTGAGTTTGTAGGCCACTAAAACCCCAGTTTGGAAAAAATTCCTCCCAAACTCAGTCTCCTCCCTCATGTACTTAGCTGATATTTTTGTGCCCAACTTTCAGACTTTACATTTACCCTGATGGGATTTCCTAGTATCAGACACAGCCCAGTGTTCCTGCCTGTTGAGATCTGTTTGGATCCCGACTCAGGCCTCTAGCTAGGAGCAGCTTAGATGAGGTTGTATAGAGAGCACTAGGTGAGCCACATACTAGATATGTGACCCTGTACAAATCACCTAACCTCTGGCTCAGTTTTCTCATCTGTAAAATGGGGATAATAATAGCACCTACCTCTCAAGTTTGTTGTGAGAATCAAATGAGATGACTGTAAAGCCCTTATCACAGTACCTGACACACAGAATGTGCTGCCTAAATGGTAATTATCCTCAACCATCATCGTCGTCAACTCAGCATTAGCATCCCATCTGCAAATCCATGCAACAGCTTACCATTGTCAGTGACTTTATCCAAGTCACTGGAAAATATGTTGACTTGCCTTGAATTGACTGGAGGGGAAGTGCCTTCCTATGACCTCGTGCCTGACTGCCTCTGTCTCCCTCAGATGTGAGCTTCAGGGGTACTCCTTGGGGCAGCTACTGCTCTCATTGCTCTGGAATTATTCAGACCAAGGACTTAGATGGAGAGGGGACCTTAGAAGCCATCAAATTCAACATCTCATTTTAAATAGGAGGGAGCAGAGGCAGAGAGAGGCTAAGGGACTAGACCAGTGCCATCTGAGGGAAGATCTGAAGCCAGGTTGTCCTGACCCCAAGTCCCATGCCCTTTGCTTTCTGGGTTGCCATGTAGCCTTTCACCATCAGCTGTGAGGCTAAGCTCTCCTCCAATGAAATTTGGTTTCCAGTTCAGTCAGCTTACACATCTTCAGTTCAGCAGACCTTTATTAACTTCTTGTTAGTCATATAATAAACATGAGTCATATAATAAGTTATATAATAAGAATGAGGTACCTATTATGTGGGAGGTGCCTGTTATGTACAATACAGTGTGCTCCAGGGTTGGGGAAGCTGTACCCTCGAGGACACGTGTGGCCCTCTGGGTCCTCAAGTGTGAATCCTTTGGGTCCTTTGAATGAATCCAAACTTCACAGAACAAATCCCCTTCCTAAAAGTATTTCTCAGTAAAACTTGAACTCAGTTAAAAGTCCAAGCCAAGGACCTAGAAGGCCACGTGTGGCCTTGAAACCACAGGTTCCCTGCCCCTGTGGTCATGGGGACACAATAACAATGCCAAGACTGCCCCCACAATTAAAGAGCTTTCATTTTATTGGTTATGTGGATTAAAAAAAGACACAGTTAAATGGCTTCCCCAAACTCCATTGATATAATCAATGAGTATTCCTTCCCAAAATGCAGATGCATGACATCCCTGCCTGCCCATCCTGTGATTTCATTCATGTCTTCACATAAATTTGCCATAGGGGGTCTGCCTCATGCCCAGGGTCATGTTTACTTTCTCTTGACATTGTGAGGATACCAATGGAAGGAGATACATTAGCTGCTAATTTGGGAAAGGAGAGGGTACTTGGAAGGATCAGAGAAGGTGTCATGACAACAGTGATGCCTGAATTGAGCCAGGAAGCAAGGTCAAGATGCTGAAGGATGAGGCTGGAGATAGAGGGTGTTCCAGGTATGATAGATGGCCTGTGTGAAGGGATGGAAACAAATGATGGATGGAACGCTTGCTCCATTCACACAGCAGCTCTAGTCTACTTTGTCTAGAATGTATCATATACTGATGGATGTAGTAGGATGTGACTGGAAATATTGTAGGAGCTTTTAAATGGCAGACCAAAGAGCTTGTATTTACTCTTGGAGGCGATGGGGAACAACAGGAAACCTTCCCAACATAGGAGGGGCATGGTGAGATTTGTGCCATAGTGGGGATCTTCAGCCAGTTGTGTAAGGGATAGATTGAAGATGGAGGGTATGGGAATGGAGTTCACCAATTAGGAGCTATTGCAATAGTCCAGGAAAAGGGTCATGAGGGACCTGCACTAGGTGTGAGAGGAGAGAGAAGGGAACAAATGAAAGAGACACTGTAGAAATAGAAACAGTCAGACTGGGCAACTGATTGGATGTGGAAGGGGTAGGAGTGGGAAAATTGTTGTGGTGACCTCAACAGAAAAAAATGGAGGTTAACTGTAGGTTAATGGTGGTGGTTGGGGGAAGGGGATAATGAGTTCTACTTTGAACATGTTTCTGAGATGCCAGTGGTATATCTGGGTAGAGATGTCCAGTGGGAAATGATCAAGGTGAGGCTGGAGTTCAAGAGAGATTCAGACTGTGTATATAAATATGGAAATCATAGAATCCTAGATCTAGACCTGGAAAGGACATCAGAGATCACATAGTCCAACCCTTAAACTTACAGATGGGGAAATAAGACCAAGGTACATCAAATTGTTTGCCTGAGAGTACACAAATATATCATGTCATAGATCCAAGTTGAGCCCTGTTCCTCTGACTCTAGAGGGAGTGTATTTTATATTATATTATAGTGTCTGCCTCATCTACATAAAGATGATAGTTAAATATAGATTGAGTAACTTAGACCACCAAGGGAAAGAGCATAAAGTAAAGAACAGAGGGCTCAAGGCAGAACAATGGGAGAAGGCTATGCTAACATTGGGAGACATCATATGGATGGGAAGAGAATCAAGAGCAGTCTACTTCTCAGAAGCCAAGGGAGGACAGAGTATCTAAGAAAGAGAGTGGCTGATAATGTCCAAAGCTATATGGAAGTCAGATAGAACAAGGACTGAGAAAAGGCTGCTGGATTTAGCCATAAAAAGATCCATTTCATTCTGGTGATTGGGTCAGAATACAAGAACCAAAGGGGAAAGAACTGAATGAATGGTGGGGAAATGGAGGCAGGAAATGGAGAAAGAGCCACATAAAGAAGGATGATAGCTTGAGAGGACATGGGGTCAACGGAAAGCTTTTTAGGGATTAGGGAGACTAGACATGATTGTACATAATGGGGGAACCGAGTCCCTTATGAATTTCCATGAGTTTTAGTAGATTGTGAACTCCCTGAGGGCAGGCCCTGTCAAAAAGCTCAACGTTAGAAATGGATAGAATTTTATTCATGGAAATAAAACAAAGAATAGATATTGCTGGGGGCGGAGCCAACATGGAGGCATAGAAGCAGCAAAGCACCACAGCTCCCACACAAACACGCTAAAAAACTCATAAAATGGGACTCTAAACAGATTTTCAAGCTCCAAAACTCTCCAAAAGACAGAAAGCACATCTGTTGCTACAGGTAGCTCAGCAGGTGGGGCTCTTCACAGCAGTCTGGGAGCCATGGCCAAAACCCCAGCTGTGTCAGGCCCTGGGGCATCGGGCGGGGAGCCGCATCTATAGGAGAGCAGATCTGCTGCACTGGAGGCACAGTTACCACATTTATCAGGCCAGAAGTAAAAAAGGCTAAGAGAAAGGTCAGTGGATTTTGCTAACTCGGGAGG
>CM053599.1:13525337-13542565 GCA_028646575.1 Pseudocheirus occidentalis | reverse complement strand
ATACATCTCAGTAAAGGGACAGGGACAGGGTAGAGAACAAAACAAGGGAGGGGAGGAGGATAGGAAGGAGGGACATACAATTAGCCTCTCACAATTTGCCCACCATGGAGATGTCCTGTGTAATTACACAGGTACAGCCTGTATTGAGTTGCTGCTCCTCCCAGTGGGAGTGGGTGACAGGGGAGGAATTGCAAGAATCTACTATTTAAAGCTATACAATCAAATGCAACTGGGAAATAATACATACAGGGACGGTAGCAGGGAACCCCCCCCCCCCGCCCTGCTAGATAGCTAGAGGGGTGTTGGAGGAGGACATAAAAGGGAACAGATTGTGGGAGGGGCCTTACAGTGGGATCAATGTTCTGGGCTGGGGGGTAGGGGTGAAAAGGGGAGAAAATTTGTAACTCAAAATCTTGTAGAAATGAACGATATAACGAAGAAAATTAAAACAAAATAAAAGTGTAACAACAACAACAACAACAACAAAATGAAAATAGTCTGTTACTGGCTAAGAAATAGAGTGGTAGATCAGTGGAATAGATTAGCTACACAATAGACAGTAGGAAATAACCATAGTTAATAGATTTCAAAAGTTGTTTGTCTTCACCTAACCATATTTTAGACAACTGTAGACTTTGAATTATACATAGTTCCATGTTCTATAGACTCCTAGCTTCTTTTAAGGACTTAGGCAGATTGAGGACACTGTGGAGGCATTTAGGGGTGGGGCTATAGATAATAGGATCATGAGGAAAAATGATGTCACCAATGGGAAATTAGTTTTCAGAGGAGACTGAAATATTTGGACTTAATTTCCTTTTTTCCCCCAAGTACAATTTTCCATTTTGTTACTCATATTTAAATTATTTTCCTTTATTGTACAAGTGTCCAAGTTCAACAGTCTTACTTACTCAATTTGTGTTCAAATTCCCTCTATATATTTTTTAAGATGCAAGTAGTTTATATTTTGTTCATTTATCTTTATACTGCTATTACATTTTTCTGATAAAAAAATTTTATTTCCAATTTCTCTTTCTTCCTCCATTCTCTCTCTCACTCATTGAGAAGGTGAGAAATATGATAGCCATTATATATAGGTAGTCATAGAAGACATTTTCATATTAGTCATTCTTTTAAAAAGCAAGAACAATTAAGAAATTGGAAAAATATGCTGCAACATGCATCCAGAGTTCATCAGTTTTCTCTCTGGAGGTGGATAACATTTTTCACCATGAGTTCTCAGGAATTATCTTGGATCATTTTATTGAATAGAGTAGCTAAATCTTTCACAGTTGATTACCATTACAATATTACAGTTACTGTGCACAATGTTCTTGTTCTGCTCATTTCACTTTGCATAGACTCATATAAGTCTTCCCAGTTTTTTCCTGAAAATTTGTCATTTCTTCTAGCATGATAGCATTCCATCACAATCATAGGTTAACCTGTTCAGACATTCCCCAATTGATGGGCATCCCTTCAATTTCCAATATTTTGCCAACACAAAAGAGGTGCTATAAATATTTTTTGTATAAATAGGTCGTGTTCCTTTTCTTATCTCTTTAGGATACAGACCTGGAGGCAGTATTACTGAGCCTAAGGGTGAGCAGGGTTTTAAAATTTATATAAATTTATTAGTTCTTTCTCTGGAGGTGAATAGCATCTTCTTTCATGAGTCATTTGGAGTTGATTTGAATATTTATAATATTCAAAATAGCTTAATCATTCATAGTTACTCTTTGAACAATATTTCTGTATACAATGTTCTCTTGGTTCTGCTCATTTCACTCGTCATTATTTCATGCAAATCTTTCCGTGTTTTTATCTAAAGCCAACTTGCTAATCATTTCTGATAGTACAGTGGTTTCCCATCACAATCATATACCACAGCTTTTTTAATCATTCCTCAGCTGATGAGCATCCCCTGAATGTCTAGTTCTTTGCCACCACAAAGGAAGCAGATATTAATATTTTAGAACATATAGGTTCTTTTCCTTTTTCTCTGATCACCTTGGAAAATAGACCTACTAGAGGCATTGCTGGGCTTTAAAGTTCTATAGCCTTTGGGCATAGTTCCAAATTGTTCTACAGAATGGTTGGACCAGTTCATAGCTGCGGCAATAGTTAGTGTCCCTATTTTTACATTCAAGTAATTGCCATTTTCCTTTTCTGTCATTAGGCAATCAGGTAGATATGAGGTGTGAAGTTGTTTTAATGTGCATTTCTCTAATTATTAGCAATTTAGAGCATTTTTTCTTATGACTATTGATAGCTTTGAATTCTTCTGAAAACCATTTTTTCATATTATTTGACCATTTTCCATTGTGGAAAGGCTCTTATTTTTCTAAATTTGACTTAGTTCTCCATATATTTGAAAAATGAGACCTTTATCAGGGAAATTTTCTGCTTTCTTTCTAATTTTGGCTTCATTGGTTTTGTTTATGCAAAAAAGTTCTTAATTTCATGCAATAAAAATTATCCATTTTTTCCTCCTATGATTCTCTGTGTCTCTTTTTTGGTCATAAGCTCTTCCCTTATCCATAGATCCCAAAGTGACATTTTTCCATGCTCCCCTAATTTGATTATGATATCACCCTTTATGCATAAATCATGTATCAACTTTGACCTTATCTTGGTATACAGTTTTAGATGTTTGTCTATGCCTGGTTTCTGCAAAACTCTTTTCCAGTTTCCCCAGAAGTTTTTGTCAAGTAAAAGGAAGAGCTCACAAATGCTGGGTTCTTGCTCCAAAAGCTTTGATTTGGGGATTTGTCAAACAGTAGATTTCTATGGTCAGTTACTACTATATATTATGTATGTAGTCTCTTCCCCTGATCCACCATTCTCTTTCTTAGGCAGTACCAGATTGTTTTTAAGATTACCTTTTTTTGTAATATTGTTTGAAATCTGATACCACTAGGCCACCTTCCTTTACATTTTTTATTGGTTCCCAATAAAACAAGCTTTTGTGTCTTGTTTTTCATTTTGAAAATTCTACTTTTTAAAGTGTTTTCTTCAGTGGATTTTTTTTTCCATTTGGCCAATTGTATTTTTAAAGTAGTTGTTTACTTCACACAATTTTTGTTCTTCCTTTTCCAAGCTATTGACTCTCTCTTACATGCCTCTCATTTCTTTTCCCAGTTTTTCTTCTATCTCTAGAATTTGATTTTTAAAATCCTTTTTGAGCTCTTTCAAGAAGATTTCTGGACTTGAGACCAATTTGTATTCCCCTTTGAGGTTTCACATGTAGGCATTTTGACAATATTGTCCTCTTCTGAGTTTTTGTTTGATCACCACCATCACCATTGTAGTTTCTATGGTCAAGGATCTTTTCATTTCTTTTTCATTTTTTGACCTATTTCCTGTATTTTAAAGTAGAATTCTACTCCTGGGGCACAGGAGGCATGTCCTAAGCTTCTTGTGCTGGGGGACAGGGGCATGATCACTGGCATTATGTGCTAGGACCTCCAGTGCTGTCAACTTGCTTACTCTGCTAGGGTGCCCTTACATAGTCATGCTTCTTCTTGCCCAGTTTTGGGACTGGCAACTTTCCTTCTGTGCTAGAGGCCTCAGAGTTGACCTGCTGTGTCACTGGTATGCTGTGCCAGGAACACAGGTTGCTGATCTGTGCTGTGACTGAGAGCTTCCCACTGGCCTGCCCAGGCACAGTCTACACTGGGCTGCACTCCTTTTACCCAAGTGAGACAGACCTTTCCTGCAGGCCTTCTAAATTATCTTAAGCAGGAAAATTATTTCACTCCATCTTTTTTTTGGGGGGGGAGGAGGAGTGTTGTCACTCCAGAATCTGTTTAGAGGAATGATTTGATGTTGTTTCTGAGAGAAACTGGGGAGAGCACAGAAAACTTCTTGGCTTCTCTCTACCATGTTGGTTCTACCCCCCTACTTCATTGTGTACGAGGGTATGAAAACCTCATAATTCAGGGCAGACAGGCAGAAACATTAAATGCATCCTTCCCAGATCATGATGCAACAAAAATTATATGTAATAAAGGGCCATCAAAAGATGACTAAAAACTAATTGGAAACTAAATAATTTAATCCGAACAAATGTGTGGGTCAAACAAGAAATTATAGAAACTACCAGTAACTTCATTCAATAGAATGACAATAATGAGACAACATATGAAACTTGTGGGAAGCAATAAAAGCAATTCTTAGGGGAAGTTTTATATCCCTGAATACATACATGAATAAAATAGAGGAAATGAAAGTCAATAAATTGGGCATGCAACTGAAAAAGTTAGAAAAATAAGAAACTGAAAATCATCAATTAAATACTAAATAAGAAATAATTAAAACCAAATCAGAAATTAATAAAATTAAAAATAGGACAACTATTGAATTAATAAATAAAACTAAGAGTTGGTTTTATGAAAAAAACCCAATAAAATTGATATGCCTTTAGTCAATATCATAACAAAAGAAAGAAGAAAACCAGATTAAGAATATCAGAAAGGAAAAGGGTGAATCTACCTCCAATTTAGAGGAAATTAAAACAATAATTAGGAATTATTTTGCCCAGTTATATGCACATAAATTTGACAATCTTAGTGAAATGGATGAATACTTACAAAAATATAAGTTGTCCAGATTATTTGAAGAGGAAGTAAGTTACTTAAATAATCCCATCTCAGAAAAAGAAATTGAACAAGCCATCCATGAACACCCTAGGAAAACATCTCCAGGGCTAGCTGGATTTACTAGTGAGTTCTATCAAACATTTAAAGAACAATTGATTCCAATACTTTACAAACTATTTGTGAAAATTGGAGGAGTCCTAACAAATTCTTTTTATGACAAAAATATAGTACTGATACCTAAATTGGGAAGAGAAAAAACAGAGAAAGAAAATTATAGACCAATTTCCCTCATGAATATAAATGCAAAAAATTTAAATAAAATATTAGCAAAAATACTACAGCAACTTATCATGAGAGTAATATACTTTGATCAGGTAGGATTTATTCCAGGAATTCAAGGGTGGTTCAATATTAGAAAAAACTATAAACATAATTGATAAAATCAACAAGAAAACTAGCAGAAACTATATCATTATCTCAATAGATGCAGAAATGTCTTTTGACAAAATACAACACCAATTCTTATTATAAACATTAGAAAATATAGGAATAAATGGAGTCTTCCTTAAAATAATAAGTAGCATCTATCTAAAACCATCAGCAAGGATTTATACGTAATGGGGATAAGCTAAAAGCATTTCCAATCAGATCAGGGGTGAAACAAGGATGTCCATGATCACCCCTCTTATTCTATTTGGTACTAGAAATACTACCAGTAGCAATAAGAGAGGAAAAAGAAATTGAAAGAAACAAATTAGGCAAAGAAGAGACTAAGCTTTTGCTCTTTGCAGAAGATATGATGATATACTTAGAAAATCTGAGAGAATCACATAAAAAACTACTTGAGATAATAAATAAATTTGACAAAGTTGCAGGATGTAAAACAAACTCACGTAAATCCTTGACATTTCTATCTATTTCTAATGAAATACAACAGCAAGAGCTAGAAAGAGAAATTCCATTCAAAGTTATCATAGACATTATAAAATATTTGGGAATCTACCTGCCAAAACAACCCAGGACCTATATAAACACAGTTACCAAAAACATCTCACACAAATAAGGTCAGATCTAACTAACTGGAAAAACATCAGTTGCTTGTGACTCGGTTGAGCTAATATAAAAAAATGACAATTTTAGCTAAATCAAATTATATATCTAGTGCCATACCAATCAATCTACCAGAGAATTACTTTATGGAATTCAAAAAATAGTAGCAAAATTAATTTGGAGGAACAAAAGGTCCAGAATATCAAGGGAATTAATGAAAAGAAATGCTAGAGAATGTGGCCTAGCCGTACCAGATTTTAACCTATATTATAAAGCAGCAGTCATCAAAACTACTTGGTGCTGGCTGAGGATCAATAAAATACATTGGGTACATGGGACTCACCAGTTAGTGACTAGAATGATATACTATTTGATAAACTTAAAGACCCCTGTTTTAGGAATAAGAATTCACTATTTGACAAAATCTGCTGGGAAAACTGGAATATAGTATGGGAGAAACTGGGCATACACTAATATTTAACGCTGTATGCCAAAAGCAAGTCAGAATGATTGTACAATCTGTCTATAAAGGCTGATAACTGTAAGCAATCTGGGAGAGCAAGGAATAGTTTCCCTGTAAGATTTATGGAGATGGGAAGATTTTATGATGAAAAAAAGAAGTAGAGAGCACTATGAAATGCAAAATGGATCATTTTGATTGCATTAAATTGAAGTTTTTTTGTATAAATAAAGCCATTGTAACCAAGATTAAGAGGGAAGTTGAAAATTCGGAAAGAATTTTTTTTATAACCAGTATCTCTGATAAAGGCCTCACTTCTAAAATATACAAATAATTGAGTCAAGTTTAAAAGAATTCAAGTCATTCCCCAACTGATAAATGGTCAAAGGATATGAACAAGCAGTTTTCAGAGGATGAAATTAAAGATATCTATAAGCATATGAAAAAATGCTCTTAATCACTATTGATTAGAGAAATGTAAATCAAAGCAAATCTTAGATACCACATCTCACCTGTCAGATTGGCTAAGCTGACAAAAAAGGAAAATGATCAATGCTGGAGATCAATGTGGAATCGAAATACCAATGTATTGTTGGTGAAGTTGTGAATTGATCCAATTGTTCTTGAGAGCAATCTTGAGCTACTACCAAAGGGCTATAAATAAGTGCATGCCTTTTGACCCAGCAATATCATTTGTAAGGTTGTATCCCAAAGACATCCCAGAAGTGGGAGGAGGATGTGTATGTACAAAAATGTTTATAGCACCTCTTTTTGTAGTGGCAAAGAATTGGATATCAAAGGGATGCCTGTCAACTGGGGAATGGCTAAACAAGTTGTGATATATGAATGTAACGGAATACTATTGTGTTATAAGAAATGAGGAGCAGACAGATTTCATAATAACCTGGAGAGACTTATATAAACTGATGTTGAGTGAGAAGGGCATAACCAGGAGGAATTTGTACACATTTACAGATGCAATGTATGTGTGATGACTAACCTTGGTAGATTGTACTCCTCTCAGCAATGTAAAGTTATAAGTCAACTCCAAAAGACTCATGATGGAAAGGTATATCCTCATCCAGAGAAAGTGCTACAGAGTCTGAATACAGACTGAAGCAAACTATTTGCTCTCTTTCTTTTCCTTGTTTTGTTTTATTTCCTTTCCCGTTGTTCATTCCATTGGTTATAATCCTTCTTTATAACCTGACTAATGTTTAAAGTAGATCTTATACTTGATTGCATGCCATCTTGGGGAGGGAGGGGGAAGAGAGGGTGTGGGAGAAAATTTTAAACTTAAGGGATTGTTGAACTGAATGTTGTAAACTAACATTAAATAAATTAATTAATTTAAAAAAGAATTCTGAACATAACACTATTAAAAAAATTCTTCTTGAGCTCCTCCATGGCATGTAATCTGTTCATATTTTTCTTGGATGCTTTTGATGCAGGAGTTTTGACCTCATTGACTTATTCTGTTTCCATGTTTTGATTCTTTTTTCCCCAAAAAAGGATTCTATAGTTTGATTGTGCATCCTCTGCTTGCTCATCTTGTCATCAAATTACTTGACTTTTGATCTCTTTGCCATGGTAAGACTCTGCTTCCAGAATGGAGAGAGCCGTGTCCCAAATTGCTGGGGTTTATGCTACTATTTTCATAGCTCTGAGGAGGGTGCCTTCTCTACAGCCAACATAAGCTCTGCCACACTGGCATTTCTTGCCCCTGGACCACCACCCAAGATTGCGACCCAGACACAAGCAGGTCAAAACAAGAGTGATTACCTTCTGAATGGTTACTTGGTCCCCCTGTGATCTGTAGACCAGGAGCTCCAGAGGTAGCCATGCAGCAGCAGCTTCAGTGGCTGCACCTCTACCACTTCTTGCCCTGGGGTCAGGGGCTTCAGAGCTCATAAGTTACCTGGTTCCAACAGAGGTTCTCACTGACCCACTCACTGGCAACATGAGCAGGCAAAGGAAGCCAAGTAAGAACAGCAACCAAACTCTATAATCCTTTTTTGGGGACAAAAGGATCAAAGCATGGAATGGGAGGAAGACAATGCAGTCAGAACTCCCACACAAAAAGCTTCCAAGAAAAATGGAGACTGGTTACAAGATATAGAGCAGCTTAAGAAGGATTTTGAAAACCAAATAAGAGAAGTGGAGGAATATTTGGGAAAAGAAATGAGAATGATGCAAGAAAATCATGAAAAGAGAGTCAACAACCTGACTGAAGAAAATAACACCTTAAAAATAGATTAACTCAAATGGCAAAAGAGGCCCAAAAAACCAATGAGGGGAAGAATGCCTTAAAAAGTCAAATTTGCCAGATGGAAAAAGAATCTCAAAAACTCACTGAAGAGAATAATTCCTTTAGAATTAGAGTGGAGCAAATGGAAGTGACTGACTTTATGAGAAATCAATATACTATCAAACAGGTCCAAATAAATGAAAAAATAGAAGACAATGTGAAAAACATTGCCTTGGGAAAACCCACCCTTTTGCTTTTTCTTTGGAGTTTATGAATTGAGAAGTCTTGAGTCTGCCACAGGTGCTAGTGATTCACTCTCCTGGAGTCCTTTCTGGGCAGTCTAGGTTGCTGGTCCAAGCCATGCATGGCTTGGTGCAGTAGACCCTTCCTGTTGGCCCACCAGGCTGCCATCAGTGGGAGATTTATTTCTCTATGTCACTTTGTGGGTTGTGTAGCTCTAAAATTTGTTTAGAATCATATTTTATTGGTATCTCACACCAAGGTCCTTCCTCTACTCTACCATCTTGGCTCTACCCCTATGTTCTGGTTCTTAATCAGGTAGTACCCCTTATCCTTTGTAATCACAAGAGCTTCTCTCTGCCCTGGAATGGAGTAATAGGCAATTGAGTTAACAAATGGTTCCTGATCCTGTGCAAGTGTTAGCTCAAAGGTCCCCTGTATTCTCTTTCTGACCAGGTGTTTAGTGGCCAATATTCAAAATAACTTTCCAGTATAATATATCTAGTAAGAGCCTAGAGACCTTCCAGGAGAGCATCTTAAGGTCATTCCATTTAGGGACAGATTTCATTGTTAAGAAGACTTTTTTTCCAGCATAAATTGGTCCCTTCAAAACTTCCTTTTATTGTTCTTTTTCTTGCTCAATTTATCTACTGATACAAGTCTAATCTCTCTTTCACAAAATAGCCCTTCAAATACTAGATGTCAGCTCTCATATCCCCTATCAAGTATTTTCTTCTTCAGGTTGAATTTCCTCATAAATTTATTCTCATATGATTCATATAAAGCCAATACTTCATTCGCATGGTTGCCCTCTGCTGGACACTCACCAGTTTATATATTTCCTTCCTAAATGGTAGCATTCAAGATTAAACCCAATCCTAGAAGCAGGCTGACTAGAACACAGTAAAGAGATGCTATCATTTCTTTATTATTTGGTAGCTATGTATTCAAGATTTCATTGCTGTTTTTTCTAAGGGGAGAAAAGGGGCAGAGGAGCCACTACTGACTGATATTAAACTTGTAGTCTATTAAAATCCCCAGATCGTTTCTATAAATATTGTTGGACAATATCTAAACCCATATTATATTTATGAAGCTGTTTTTCCTTTAAAATATAAGACTCTACATTTGGTATTAATGAAATTAATCTCATTAGATTCATATTCTCTGACTTTTTTGGAAACAGACTTTATCATCCAATATATTATTAGCTTTCCTTTCCATCTGAGATCAAATTGGATAAGCATTCCATCTACACCTTTATTCAAATCAATCATAAAAATGCCAAACAACACAGAACTAAATGCAGATCTCTGGGGCACTCCATTAGAGACCTCTTGTCAGTTTGAAGCTGATCTGTTAATGACTATTCTTGAAACCTATCATTGAAACTCTCTGGAATCTATCTAATGTTATCATCTAATCTGCATGTTTATCTGTATGTGCTACACATACATGCATGCGTATAATATACATAAAAATAGGTATGTATGTTGTTAATGTGTATATATGTGTGTGTGCATGCATGCACACATATTCCTCTGACCTGTGAAGTTAATGAATTTGCCTAAAAAGGAAGTAAGGTTAGGATGTTGTGTGTTACTCTTTACAAAACCATCTTTGTTTGGGGGGGGTCTTTGTAATGACTATTTCTTTTTTTATAGACATTTACAATCTGATGGTATCTGATCTGATAATCCTTTCCATCATTTCTCCCAGGTTCTAAGTTAAGGTCATTCACCTCTGATTCATAGGGGATCTTCTCTTCTTTTTTTAGACACTGGGGCAGTTGATATTCTCCTGTGCCCTTGTACCTGTCCTGTTCTCTGGGATCTTCCAATGTCATAGAAAGTGACTCAGCCGTCACATCTGTTAGTACTTTCAGAACATGAAGATCTCCTTCATCTGTTGGAAATTGCCAGGAGGGTTTTTTTTTGTTTATAACCTTATCAAAGGCACACACTCCCCAAAATGTCAGCCATTTCCCCCCATCCTTTCCAGAGCAAAGGTGATTCCCCTTGACAAAGAAAACAGAAGCAAACAATTCTTTTATCTCTATTATCACTTATCATCATCCTATCTGCCTTGACTTTCTCCTCCAAAAGTAACTCAAGCTGCTTTCTCATTGACCTTAACTTCCCTCCTCAGCCTTGGCTCATTCTGAGTGCTTCTGAGTACTATCTTGAGTGCATTTTTAGTACTTCTGACACTATTTTTATTGAATCATGCAAAATCTTCCATTAATTCTTCAATTAATCCTTAGTGACCTGTCCTTGCTTTCATCTTCAGTTCATATGAGAAGATCGTCTGATCTCATCATCCAAATTCATGAATTTCCCCAGCAGGTAGGTACATAGTGAAGTGTTGAGGATTCCTGGGTAGGTAGTTTGAGAATGTTTCCAGCAGGTGGCAGTGGTGGCTTGGAAAGATGGGCTATACTCCGCTCAAGATTTGTGAGAGAACGTTGAAGTTTTTGCTGTGTCCATCCTCAGTGGGTAGAAATAATAGAAAAGCCATTTTTAGGGGGAAAAGGGACAAACTAAATGGATGCCTTTTCTGACTGCAAGCCAGGGTCTTTCCAGTTCTGTCCTGCAAGTTGGAAAGTTTCATCAAGGCACATTTACTTCCATTTGGAAACATACTCAGTCTATTAATTGAAGTGAGTGTTATTGATAATGAGATTATGAACATGGCCCTGACCATTGGGGTTCATTTGATCCCAGCCATAAAAACAATGATGTGTTTACCTCCCAGGTTTATTCCTGTTATGACTGGTCTGTCTGCACTCCAACCATATCCTTACAAGCTCCCAAGCTGGAGCAGAGTCCTAAGAATTCTGACATTGGGAGCAAATTCAATGAAAGTATGTATGTGAAGTTGGAGCGGGGTTGGGGATGCAGGAGGTACAAGGGTTTACAAACCCGCCATCCTGTGACTATTCAATTATTTCCATTTCTTTTTCAAACCCCAGCTTTAGAGAAAGCTGCCCTCCCCTGCCCACCACTCACTGATCCCTGTCCACCTGAATCCTGCTCCTCCAGGGTCCCTGCGCCACTTTTTCCTTCCCCTCCACTGTGCCCTTTGAAAGGCGACTCTTTTGTTAACAGCCTTCCCTTTCTATGAGTCTTGTTCATCTTTCTTCCATCTCTGTGCGCTCATTCAATCAAAAGATGCTGCATTCTTTCTGTCTGCTTTTTCTAGTTCTCTAGTTCACTCCTTTCCCAGCACTGTCCCATTCATTCTCTTCCCCTTCAAACTCAGTATTTTTCTGTCTCCATCCTCCTCCACCCAACACTCAGCAACCTCCAGTGATGCCCTGTTGCCCCAAGGACTAAATCACATATTTCTCCTATTTGACATTCATTGATTGATTCATTGATTCATTCATTCATTTTAGAGGGGAAGGTAGGGCAATTGGGGTTAAGTGAGTTGCCCAATGTCATATGGCTAGTGTTTTGTGCGATAAGCGTCTGAGGCCAGATTTGAACTCAGGTCCTTCTGACTCCAGCCCTGGTGCTCTATTCACTGTTCCACCTAGCTGCTCCCCCATTTGACATTTTAAGCTCTTCACAATCTAGACCCTACATGAGCACACAGTCTTCTTATACTTTAGTTTCCTCCCTGCATTCTGCACCTGCCACATTGGCCCACTTGTTCTATACATGTCTCCCCATCTCCCAACTCCATACTTTTGCATTTGCTTGTTCCCTTTACCTGGAATGTTCTCTCTCCTCTTGGAATCCCTGATTTCCTTCTAGGGCCATCTACTCAATGAAGTGTTTCCCAATTTCCCCAACTCCTTGGACCCTCCCTACCCAAGCTACCTGCCATTTGTAGGGTAGGGAGGATTTGGGGATGACATAGTCAGACCTATGCCTGACCTATTGGGTAGCTGAGCAGAGGGTAGATGGGATTTGGGAGAGACTTGGAACATCCAGGTGAGAGTTAAAGAGGACCTGAATGAGAGCAGTGGCTGCATGAGCAGAGAGGATATTTAGGTGAGCTTTATTGAGGAGGTAGAATCTCTAAAACATGGTAACAGATGAGATCTCAGCTGTGTGGGTGTTAGAGAGGAGTTGGGGATGAGACTGGGGCTGTAAATCTGGGAGAATGGAGAATGGAGACAGAAAAATGCTGAGCTTGAAGGGGAAGAGAATGAATTTTGTTTGGAACATGTACTTAAGATGGCTCTGGGATGTCCAGTATGATTTGTCTAGTAGCTGGTTGGTGATAGTGGATGGTAGCTCAGGGGAGATACTGGGGATGGATATAGAGATCTGGGTGTCATTTGCAGAGAGATTATAATTGAACCCATGGGAGTTTATGGCACAACACAATTTGATGCCTAGTTAGCAAGAAAATAATTAGATGAAATAGGTAGCTGCCAGATGCCAGGTTGGCATGAACTCTTCTTTTGCCCTGCTCTTGTCCTTGCAATGAGGGTGCGTTTCCTGCTGCTTGTTGTTATAGTGCTGTGAACCCCAACCATGTGCAAAGTGGATTTCAAGGAGGATTGGGAGATCTATCTGCTTCTCAGTTTCCAACCCCATTTGATTGGAGAGGGAAAAAAGAAAATCTCACCCATTTCATTCAACATTTTACATTGATGATTAGATTAAAGCATTGATAATTTCACATTACCCAGAGCTAGGAGGGGTCACACTTATAAGTTGCATGCCACTGTCAGGATCTTCATGGATCTTTACATTCTTTACAGATTGTCACAATCAGCCCAAGTGAACTACATAAAATGGAAGAAGGATGAAGGCAGCGTCTTCCCCCCTCAGAGTCCTATTTCCAGGCTTCACTGTTTCATGGAGGTGATTGGGAACTCTTAACAGCTGTGTCAGAGGAGCACGTGGGCTCAGGGCTTATGCTGAATGGAGAAATTTCCAGTATAGTCATGGAAATGGGCTGTAATCTCAGGCTTGCAGTCCCAGAATGGGCCTTGTTGACTAGGCAGCTTGGCCATGCTCATGATGAGAATGGTCAAAAAATTCTCAACATCTTAATAATGTCTTTTAAACAAACTTACCATGCCATTCAATCCAATTCAACAAACATTTAGTAGGTGCTCACATTTAAGACACTGTGCTTGCATGAAATAATGATGAGTGAAATGAGAAGAACCAAGAGAATGCTGTATACAGCAATAGGAATGTTGTTTTAAGAACAGCTTTGAGCAAGTAAGTCATTTTGACTATGATAGACGCCCAGATTGACTACAAAGGGCATAGGAAGCAAGGAACTATCTGCATTCAGAGAAAGGACTGACAAAGACATACATACATACATACATATATATATATGTACATATATCTAATGGTTTCACACACATATATACATATGCATATACATACATAATATGTGTGTATCTGTATGTGTGTACAAACACCTATGTGTATGTGTATATATTTTTATACATTTGTATGTAGTGGTAGTCATCCCTAGGTTGGGGTGGGAGGAAAGAAAAAAATTTACATGATAACATTATTATATCTTTAAAGGAATAGCAAGTTGTACACACTATATTTGCAATTTCACATTCAATCATCTTTTTTGTTGTTCTATTATGTTATGGGAATGCTTGTTTTATTTCATAAATTCAAAATAAAATAAAATAAAACTAAAAAAGATACTATGGTAGGTGTAGCTAGGTAGCACAGTGGACAGAGTGCCAGGTTGCGAGTTAGGAAGATCTGAGTTCAAATCCAGCCTCAGACATTTACCAACTGTGTGACCCTGGGTGTGTCACTTAACCCTGTTTGCCTTAGTTTCTTCATCTGTAAAACAAGCTGGAGAAGGAAATGGCAAACTACTCACTATTTTTGCCAAGAAAACTCCAAATGGGGTCACAAAGAGTCAGACATGACTGAAAGGACAGAGCAACAATTATCTAGGGGATAGAGAAACAAAGACACAACAAAAACAGCCTCTGTTTTCGAAGGGTTTTCATTCTATGGATAACTTGATACTCTGCGAGTATCAAGACGAGAATTTGGATGTAGGTGCAAATGGACAAAAGAAACCAGGGGAATGAGAATGAAGTGGAAGGAACTGAAGAGGCTCCAGTTTGTATCACAGACTCCAGGGTCACCTCCTCAGGCACGGACCCATTGCAGCTGTTTCTGGGGACTGAGAGATTCACAGGAAGGAGAAGACTCACCTTCCAGTGATGCTAAGCAAGTGGATCTTTATCTTGTTCACATTTGAACTCCTATTTCTGGAGAGACAGTGTGGTGCAGTAGGAGGAGGCTTCTGGGTTTGAGCCTGACATGTAGTTCCTGGCTTTGACTCTTTCTGCTTGTGTGAAAATTTTTCTGAGTCTCAGTTTTATCACCACAACAATTCAATTCAACAAACATTAAACAGGTGTTATGGGCAAGGTACTATCCTGCACTTTGTTTTGTGAGACAGCAAGATAGACATGAGTTCAAATCCTGCCTCAGATACTTGCTATCTGTATCATCCTGAGCAAGTCACTTAACCTCTCTATGCCTCAGTTTCCTCAACTGTAAGATGGGGATAATAGCACCTACTTCACAGTTGTGAGGGTTAAATGTGAAAACATATGCAAAGTGTTTTGCAAACCTTCAAAACTCTATTAATGTGAGTTATTGCTGATACACAAAAAATAGGACAATTCCCAGAGGATCTAGATCACAAGACTTTCTTTAATGGAGCCATGTGAGATAATGCGTGCCTGGGGCTTTGCAAACTGTAAGGGCACATGGAGGCCAACTATCCTTGTTATCTGTGCACCCAGTGAGGAGAGGCAGAGGAGAGGAGAGCCAGGAAAAGTTCCTAAGGAGAAGACATTGGAGTTGAGTCTTGAGGAATTAGAGAGAGGAGGAGCTCCAGGAGTCTAGGTGGGACAATGATGTCAAAAGAAGTTACTGGCATCTGGGGACAGTGAGGGAGTGGCCTGGTTTAAGCCTAGGATTTTAGAGCAATGAGGAATCATTTAAGGTATTTGTGTAGAGAAATGGTCACGAAGGCTGTGATGAAAGAAATAAGGAATGTCCGTCCCTCCTATTGATCAAAATGAATCTTGTGGTTTGTGGAGGGTGGGTGGTATTGAGGGAAGTCTGGAAGAGTAGAGACCTTCTAAAAGTCTGTTAAAACAGTCCAGGGATGAGGCGATGGGGGCCTGGTCTAGTAGGTTGGCTGTGGTTGGAAGGCTGGAAAGGAAATGATAGACACTGGGGATCGTACAGTGGTTAGAGCGCTGAGCTGGGACTCAGGCAGACCTAGACTTAAATCTCCCCTCAGGCACCATCTCTATGACCCTGGAAAAGTCACCACATTTCCCCAGGCCTCAGTCCCCTCTCCTGTAAAATGAGAGGGTTAGACATGGTGACCCAGGGTCTCTTCCAGCTCTCAGTCTACAGTCCTAACAAGCTGAAAGGACTTGGTCACTGATTAGATGCAAAAGGCAAAGGAGAGAAAATAAAGATAGTGCTGAAGTGCTTGGAATCAGGAAGATATGAGTTCAAATATTCCCTCAGATGCTCACTCTGAGATCTTAACAAAGTCACTTAACCATAGAATTCTTTTGTTTCTGCTTCTGTAACATGAAGACAATAGCAGCATCACTTAACTCATAGGGCTGCGGGCAGGATCAGATGAGATATCTGTCATGTACAATGTTCTGCAAGCTGCATTCTAGCTGTCATCGTTGGCCTTTCGTCATTGCTTACTATGAGATTAGCCTTTAGAGACCATCAGATCCAACTACCTCAATTGACAGATGGGGAAACTGAGGTTCCAAATGTGGAAATGTCTTGCCCAAGGTCACATAGATTGCAAATCAAATAGCAGAGTCAGGATTTCAGCCGATGTTCTCATACTTGTCATGGCTTCACACTCCTTAGAACTCTGTGACTTCTCCCTTGTAGTCTAAGGTCCACAAATATCCCTTTGGCCCCTTCTGCCATGCATGGCACCAAGTAAATGTATAATTAATGCACATCCATTGGTTGGTCTTTATTTTCAATCCCTAACCTCTGTGTTTTCTGTTTTCTTCCATCCAAACATGTTCATAGCCCAAATAACCGGGCATAATTAAGTCGATGGATTTTTCATAAGGCAGGGCAGAATTCATGGTGGCCTCTATTCCTTACAGGTATAGACCTGGACTTTGGCTTTATCTTTTGTCTTTCCTTGCCCATTTCTGGGGCTATACATGTTATTTCCCTATTAACTGGAGATGAAAAGGGTCTAGACATTTTTTCTATCCTTACATAACGACTATTTCTAACAGTCTGATAAAGTGAATTAAATAATCAATGCAAACTGGTTGGCAGAGCCAGTGACCTTTGATTGAGGGCAGCCCTCTTTTGTTAAGCCAAACTCACCACCCTTTATTTCTGTGCAAGAGATCTCACTTAGCAAATGAATCAATGAGCATTTTTTAAAATTAATTTTTCTCACTAAATGAAAATCTGCCTTTTCTTCCTCTTATCTTTTTCACTGAGAAAGAAAGAAAAACAACTTGCTTCTCCATTACAAACAAGCATAGCCAAGCAACAGAAATGGCCCATTGCCCCTCCCTCCCTTCCTCCCTACCTCCCTCTCTCCTTTCTCTCTCTCTCTCTCTCTCTCTCTCTCTCCTCTCTCCTTCTCTCTG
>CM053599.1:13501253-13525237 GCA_028646575.1 Pseudocheirus occidentalis | reverse complement strand
TCTCTCTGTCTCTGTCTCTCCTTGTCTCTGTCTCTCTCTGTCTCTGTCTCTCTTTGTCTCTCTCTCTCTCTCTCTCTCTCTGTCTCTCTCTCTGTCCATCACCTCTTAGTCAGGAGGCCGGTAATCTCTTTTCATCATATGTCCTCTTGAATTGTGGTGAAGCTCCTGGTTTGTTCTAGGTTCTGTGCTAGGTTCTAGGATATAAAGATACAAGTGAAAATAGTTTCTGCCCTCAAGAAGCTTACCATCTACTAGGATGTACATTATGATCCTGTTTTATATCAATACAAGGTAGGTTCAGTGGGAACACACCAGCAGCTTTGAGGGGGCATGTTTCAGGAAAGACTTCATGTAGAGTGGAGCTGAACCTTTACTTTAGAAAACTAGAGGGTGTTAATCACTGACTTAGGTGATGGGCTGTGTTTAGCAGGACCATGAGATTTGCTTCTCTAAGTAACAGCTTTACACTTGATGTAATGATAAAAGGACAGGCTCAAAGTTTACCTCCTATCCCTGAGCCTGGGGTGGAGAGTTGGAAAAGAGCACCAGGTTTGGAGACCAATAGTTTCAGTTTAATTTGTCCATGTATACCTGTGTGACCTTGGACAAGTCACTCCATCTCTTCCGACCTTAGCTTCCTTATCTGTACAATAAGTGGATCGGCTAGATAATTTCTAAGGTCCCTAGGTCTGGCCCAGCACCTATGATCCAATCATCTTCTAATTTCTGGCCCCATTCCTTATTCCTGGCAGGAACTCTCTGTTTGTCTTTTCCTCATAAGCTCCCTAACTTCCTCCAAAGTGCTGTTAAAGTGGTATCCCCTATCCCAGGAGTGGGGACCCTGTGGTCTTGAGGCCTTAGTAAAAGGATTTGTTCTGTGTGGTTTAGATTCAATCAAAGGACCACACTTGAAGACCTAGAGGGCCACGTGTGGCCTCGAGGCCACAGGTTCTCCACCCTTGCCCTACACTGAGACATCCCTGATTCCCCACAGTTGTTAGGACTCTAAAACCTCAAAAAATCTTTTGTTTACATATCTCTGGGCATCATCAGAATAGAAATCAATATTATTTTGAATTTATTTTGTATATTTTCTGAATACATTTGTATGCATTCAAATTATCAGCCTAGTACAATATGAGGTCCTTGAGGGCAGGATTCTCTTACTTCCTCTTGCTACTGCCAATGTTAAGCTCAATGCAGGATACATAACAGTAAGTAAGCAATTAGTACGTGTTTGTCGAGTGATTGATTGACATGTTGTGCCCCCAATGAAACATAAGCTCCAATATTGCAAAGAAGTGTCTCATTTTTGCCTTCATGTCCCTAGTGCCTAGCACGGTACCTGAAACATAACGGACCCTTAATAAAAGAATGAATAAATGAGTTAATGAGTGAATAAGACTTTATTAAATGCTTACGATGTACAATGCACCGTGCTCAGCATTAGGGATACAAGAAGCAGAAAATGGAACATTGAAATGAATTGAAATGAGCCATTCATGACTGCTCTCTGGGTTCAGTTATTCAACTGCTTCCAAAACAATGTTGTTGAGCTGAATTGTATTGAAAATAAGAAGGCAAAAATGTGTTCTTCTTTGGCCCAGGTAGAGAGATCCTTCACCAAAGTCCTCAATAACAACCTCTCTTCCATGGTTGGCACCACACTCCAGGAGGGGTTTTGTAATGGCGGCACAGTTACAAATTATGAATGTGGGTTTGTTTAGAACTGCACCCAGCTGATTTGCTAGTCTGTTTTTTATTGCTGCATTTCGGCATGGAGCCGCAGAAGCCTGGCTGAGATTTGGCTTCTGCTAGTCTCGAGGAGTCGTGGGAGACTTCATTCCTGTTCTAGCAGGCATGGAGTACATCCCAGATTGAAAGTGTAAACATCTCATATTAAAACCCATCCATTACCCACACACATACACACAGCCACTCATTGAGTTAAGCTTGAGAGTCTTGGGGTTGAGTCTAATGCATGGATGCTCACACCTAAAAGACCCTCAGAAGGAGGGCAGCTTCACGGTCAGTGGGTAAGAGAGGCCTGGGGCCTCCTCTGAACAGATAGGAATACGAGTTTGGGGGATGGACATTAGTTCCTTCTGAGTTGATAGCAACATGGAAAGGCCTCAGAGCTTTTTGGCAAACACAAATTTTTCTTGTATTAGAAGAATACATTCTCTGGGATCCATGATATCATATTCTAAAATCCCTTAGAATAGAGACTATTACAGAATTGGACACAAAGGGAAAAGTCATTTGGGTGGGTCAATTTGTGCCAAGCTGTCATGAAGAAGTCATGGTTCATCTTATTATTATTCTTATTAGCTTTTACTACTAATACCATTACCATCACTGCCACCACCTAACCTCCTCCTTCTCCTCCTCCTCCTCCTCCTTGTCTTCCTCTTCCTCTACCCATCTTTAGGTTCCTTCCACCAATTTATACCAACACTGTCAGGTTAAGTTCTGATGGGTGGCTGCTACTACGTTGAGCATTTGAGGGGTAATGCTGTGAGTGACTCTGCTTACACTAGCTCACAAGCCCCTACCAATGTGCATCCACAAAATAATCAGCAAGTGAACTTAATTCTTTGGCAAAGGCAATTATTCAAATAGCATAGCAAGGCTAGTGGTTACAAAGTAATTTCCTCCAAACCAGAGGCACACAAATACATCCAGAGCCTGGTGGAGGGGAGGAAGGAGAATTGAGTATATGTAGAAAGTAATACAATAGTGAAATACATGGGAATTAGGGAAGAAAAGGAAAGTAAAACACATTTACACATAATGCCTGCCATGTTCCAGACACTACAGCAATTTACAAATATTAGCTCATTTGATCTTCACAACAACCCTAGAGGAAGGCACTGCTATCTCTTGTATTTTACTGTGGAGGAAGCTGAGACAGAGGTTAAATGACTAGCCCAGGGTCATGCAGCTAGGAAGTGTCTGAGGCCAAATTTTCGCTCATGAAGATAAGTCTTCCTGATTCCAAGCTCAGTGCTCTATCCACTGAACAAGTGATAACATATGAATATCATTGCATTGTAAGAAATTTTGACAGGAATGGTTTCAGAGAAAACTGGGAAGATTTGTATGAACTGATACAGAGTGAAATGAGCAGAACTGGGAGAACAATTTATTCAATAACAAAATTTTAAAGATAAATAACCTTGGAAGACTTGATAAATCAGATCAGTGCATTGACTAACCCGGATTCCAGAGGACTGAAAATGAAACATGCTACCTCTACTCTTTTTTTGTAATTAACTTTTGTTTTAGTTTACATCATTGATTTCCACAAGATTTTGAGTAATAGATTTTCTCCCCATCTTTACCCTACCCCCCCCAAAACAGCTGTTCCATTGTATACCCCTCCCCTACTCGGTCCTTTATCCTCCCCCATAACTCCTCTGACTTTCTGGTAGAAAGATGGGTCTCCCTATCCCAGTGACTGTACATCTTATTTCCCAGTTGCATGTAAATAATAATAATAATAATAATAATAATATCAATAATAATGTATATATTTAACATATGATTTTAGAACTTTAAATTCTAGATTTTTTCCTTCCTCCCTTGTCACCCACCCCCACTGGAAAGATAAACAATTCAATACAGGTTGTACATGTGTAGTTATACAGAACATCTCCACAAAGGACATATCATTAACAGCGATATTTCCCTCCTTTCTATCCTGCCCTCCCCTTGTTCTGTTCTCTACTTTGTCCCTGTCCCTTTACAGAAGTGTGTGTTTCTAACAACTGTCCCCCCCTCAACCTGGCCTTTCCTACATCCACTTCCCTCTCATCCCCTTCCCGCTACTCTCCTGTAGGCCAAGATATACACTTTAGAGTATATGTTATTCCTTCCCCAAGATAAATTCAATGAGAGTAAGGTTGACCCTTCCCTTTTTGCCTTCCAGTTCTTCCCTCCATTGTAACAGTTATCCCTAGCCTCTTCTATATGAAACGATTGACCCCATTCTGTCTATCTCCTCTCATTCTAATCCTCTCCCACCTCTTAATTTCACCTTTTAAAATATCATCCCTTCCTATTCAATTGATCCTGTGCCTTCTGTCTATGTATACATATATACACATACTCCTATATGTATTCATATGCATATATACCCTTCTATATAGACATATGTGCATGTATGCATATATCTATATCTATGTATCTATATCTAGATACAGATTTATATTCCCTTCATCTATTCCCATACTGAGAAAAGTTTCATAAGTTACAATTATCATTTTTCCATTTTGGCATGTAAATAGTACAACTTTGATAAGTTTCTTATGGTTTGTTTTCCATGTTTACCTTCTCATGCTTCTTCTGATTGAATGTCAAATTTTCTATTCATCTCTGATTTTTTTCCTCAAGAATGCTTGAAAGTCTTCACCTCATTTAATGATCATATTTTCCCCTGAAAAATTATAATCAGTTTTGCTTGGTAGGTGATCCTTGGTTTTAATCCTAGCTCCCTTGATCTCTGGAATATCATATTCCAGGCCCTTCAGTCCCTTAATATAGAAACTGCTAGATACTGGATTATTCTGATTTGTTTCCATAGTATTCAAATTGTTTCTTCTTGGTAGCTTGTAATATTTGCTTCTTGATCTGGGAACTCTAGAACTTGGCTATAACATTCCTAGGAGTTTTCTTTTTGGGATATTTTGCAAGAGGTGATCAGTGAATTATTTCAAGTTCTGTTTTGCCCTCTGGTTCTAAAATACCAGGGCAATTTCCTTGAGAATTTCTTGAAGGATGTTTTCTAAGTTCTCTTTTTGATCATGGCTTTTAGGTAGTCCAATAATTTTTAAATTGTCTCTCTTTTCTATTTATCTGTTTTCCAGGTCAGTGTTTTTTTCAAGGAGATATTTCACATTGCCTTCTATTTTTTCATTTCTTTGGATCTGTTTAATAGTATCCTGATATCTCAGTCATTTTCTTCCATTTGCTTCACTCTAATTCTGAAGGAATTATTCTCTTCAGAAAGCTTTTGAGATTCTTTCTCCATCTGGCAAATTGGACTTTTTAAGGCATTCTTCTCCTCTTTGGTTTTTTGCACCTTTTTTTGCCATTTGAGTTAGTCTATTTTTTAAGGTGTTATTTTCTTCAGTCCGGTTATTGACTCTCTTATCATGATTTTCTTGCAACATTCTCATTTCTCTCCCCAATTTTTCCTCCACTTCTCTTATTTGGTTTTCAAAGTCCTTTTTAAGCTGATCTATGACTTGTAGGAAATCTTCATGTTTCTTGGAAGCTTTTGGTGTAGGAGTTCTGACTGTGTTGTCTGGGATTCCATGCTTTGATCCTTTTTGTCCCCCCAAAGGGAATCTAAAATTGGATGGCCAAGCTTTCTTTGCTTCCTTTGGCTGCTCATGTTGCCAGTCAGTTACTTGACGTTTGGTCTATGTAGAACTCTGCTTTCAGAGGGGAGCTCTGTCCCAAATTGCTGGGGTTTTCACATCTGCCAGAGCTATTAGGAGGTCGCTGCCATCTCTGCAGCCCCCACCAGCTTTGGCTGACTGAAAACATGCCTCAGGACCACCACTCAAGACTGTGACCTTGATCCAAGGATCTCAAAGCAAGAGCACTTAGCCTCTGAATGATCACTTCTCCCCCCGCACCCCCACTGCAATCTACAGGCCACTAGCTTTGAAGCAGCCACATGGAGGTGGATGTAGGACTGCTGCTTCAGACTGCTTCTAGCTTTGGAGGCAGTCAACCAGACCCTCTTCCCCAAATTCAGCTGAGTTCCACTGACCTTTTCCCTTTGTCCTTGGCTCTTATGAGTTGGTAATTCTGGAAACCACCACAGCTGCTGGTGATCCACTCTCCTGACAGCTCCAGTTCTGACTTCTCCTGGACAGCCTAGGGCTAAAACCTAATGGTACTGGGCTCTGTTCCCTGCTGTGATGAGCCCTTTCCATTCACTTCAAACAAGGGAGCCTTGTTTCTCTGTCATTTTATAAGTTCTGGAGCTCTAAAATTTGGTTAGAGACATATTTTATAGGTATTTCAAGTGCTTATAGGGGGAGCCATGGAGTTTTCTTGTTTCTGTGCTGCCATCTTCACTACCTCTACTCTTGATAGAGAGGTGAAGGACTCAGAGGGCAGGTTAAGACTTTTTTTGGACGTGATGAATATGGGAACTATTTTGCTTGACTATACATGTTTGTAATAGGGATTTTGTCTTTCTTACATTCTTATTTGGATGTGTAGGGGAAGGGAGATAGAAGGGACATAAGGCAGATTTTGGTTGACTGAGAAAAAATAATTTAAAAAGAAAAGGGCAGGGGAACTGGCAATAGTGATAAATGATCATGAATTTAATGATTTACCCATTATATTATCACATGCTATTTAGACATCAAAGGGGTGACCTTCTTGCAGAGCTATTATTATCATTTTTTACTTTATTTTACCTTATTTTATTTTAGTTTCCCTTCTCTCTTTCCTTCCATCCTCCTTTCTTTTCTCCTTTCTTTCTAACATTCATTAAAAAACCTTTTGAGGTTCAAACCCCCCCCTCATCTATTGGGACTGCAAGCAATATTTCACCAGTTATACACATAAAATCATGCCAAACATATTTCCATAAAAGTCATGTTGCAAAATAAAAACCAATAAAGAACAGGAAACATAAAGAAAGTGAAAAATGTCTGCTTCAATCTACACTCAGAGTTTATCAATTCTGCCTCTGGAGGTACATAGCATTTTTCATCATGTGTCTTTTGGAATTGTCTTGGACCACTGTATCAATAAGAAGAGCTAAGTTTTTCATGATCTACTATTTTAATATTGCTTTTACAGCCTACAATATTCTCCTGATTCTGCTGGCTTCATTTTGCATCAATTCATATAAGTCTTCCCAGGTTTTACTGGACATATTCTATTCATCATTTCTTATAATCATAGTAGTTTTCCATCACAGTTATAGCATAACTTATTTAACCATTCCTCAATCAATGGGTATCCCATTGATTTTCAATTCTTTGCTGCCACAAAAAGAATTGCTATAAATATGTTTTTATAGATAGGTCATTTTCCCATTCTTTGGGATGCAGACCTAGTCATGCTATTTCTGGGTCAAAGAGTATGCACAGTTTTTTTAAGTCTTTTGGTTATAGGTCCAAATTATTCTGGCTCTGAAATGGTTGGTTCAGCTTATAGCTCCACCAACAGTGCATTAGTGTCATGATTTTTCCACATTCTCTCCCACATTTATCATTTTTCTTTTCTCTTGTGTTAGCCAATCGGAGAGATTTAAAGTGGTACCTCAAAGTTGTTTTAATGTGTATTTCTCTAATCAACAGTTATTTTGACCATTTTATGTGACTATTGATAGCTTTGCATTGTTCTTTTGAAAACTGCATTTTTTATCCTTTGACCTCTTGTCAGTTGGAGAACGGCTCTTATTTTTATAAGTCTAGCCAATATATTTGAGGAATGATGTTCTTATCAGAGAAACTTGATGTAAATGCTTTCCCTCAGTTTCCTACTTTCCTTCTAATTTTGGCTGCATTGGTTTTGTTTGTGCAAAATAGATTTCCATGCAATCAAAATGATCCTTTATACATCTTGTCAGTCTCTCTATCTCTTGTTCGATCATAAACTCTTCCTTTATAAATATATCTGACAAGTAAAATTTTCCATACTCTCCTAATTTGCTTATGATATCTCCCTTTATGTCTAAATCACATATACATTTTGGCCTTATTTTGGTATACAGTGTGAAATGTTGGCCTATGTCGAATTTCTTCCAAACTGCTTTGCAGTTTTCCCAGAAATTGAATTCTTGGCTCAAAAGCTTGGATATTTGTTTATATAACACTAGATTACTGCAGGTGATTACTATTATATATCAAATACCTAATCTATTCCACTGATTTGCCTCTTTATTTCTTAGTACCAGATCATTTTTTTGATTATCATTGTGTAATAGAGTTTGAAATCTGTCAATCCACCTGTCTTCACATTTATTTTTCCAATTGATTCCTGGACCATTCCTGGATCATTTCCTTGATTTTTTGAACCATTTGCTCTTCTGGATGAATTTTGTTAATAGTTTTTCTAGCTTTATAAGATAACTCTTTGGTGGTTTAATTGTTATAGCACAGAATAAGTAAATTAATTTAGGCAGAATTGTCATTTTCATTATAATGGCTTAGGGTACCCATTTGCAATTAATTTTTCCTGTTGTTTAGATCTATCTTTATTTGTATGAATAACGTTTTGCAATTGTGTTCATATAGTCCCTGGGTTTGTCTTGGCAGGTAGAGTCCCAAGTATTTTAAAATGAATACAGTTATTTTAAATAGAATTTCTTTCATATTTCCTCCAGCTGGGTTCTATTGGCAGTATATGAAAATTCTGACTAGGGATATTAAGACACTTCTAAAAATAATCCTAAAGTTTTCTGTCTGGAATCTTATCCAAAAGAACAATTTTCTTCTCTTATAGGGAAAGTTGGAGCATTCCCCTGAGGAACATAACTGAAGTTCATTAAATAACAGTGGATGAATATGAGCATGGAAAAGTCTTACCATGCCCAGTGTGGAGTTGGGTCAGTGGCATGCTCAGTAGGGAGGAATACAAGTGAAACAACCTTGCCAGAAGACATCAGTGGCTCTGTGTCATCACAGGCACAAGTTACCTGTTCACATGTGTGACCTAACCATATATGTTTTCTACAAACAGGGAACCAGTAATTCCTGTGTATATTAACCATAAATGATGAATTTATGGGACAATGTGACCCAAGTTTATGACTGGGGATCATTATGCTGCTACTTTTTTTCTTACTATGCTGTTTCATTAAATATCTTTGATTGGAACTAATTGTATCTACTGGATAACTAGTAAAAATAAACTCATTGGTGGGGGTTCATGAGACGAGGTCTTGATTGACAGAGAACTTTTTAACCTGCGGTAGCTTTTCTGAGGGCTCATCATCAAAGATATGGGCTCTCCAAGTGCTCCTTAAACAAAGTACAGATTTATAAAGCAGGTAAGCTAATGGCTAGACTTAAATTTGCAAAGCCTTTTTTAAAAGAATGATTTTATGATAGATGATTTACATTTTGTATCTTTTTTTCCCCAGGGCTTTATTTACTGAGTATAAGAAGGAACACCTGTTTCCTCTTGTCACATAGCCAGAAGAACATGCTGATTAGCAGTTTCTTGCTTTTAATTTAATTTTGTACTTAAAACATTCCTTTAGTACCCAATTTAAGAATAATGCTGAACTTGTTTGAAAGCAGTTACAAATGATGTTGTCCTTCAAGTAGTCAGAACTTGCTGGATGGGCCCATATTTGGCAAAGATAATTGGTCTGTGAGGAGTCTTGGATCTCTGTGAATACCGACTGGCAAGCTGAGTCAAAGCCTCTCTCACGTGATCAGTAATGGAATAGGGATAGTTTAGATTTATGTATTAACTGTGTCTTTGATAATATACATATCATGGAATTTTCTGAATTTTATTTGCACATCCATGACTTGCAAGGGGTCTGAGCACATCATTGGTCCAAGGGTGGCATAGAATTGGGAATATTAATTACAAAAGGGCAACTTTAAGTTAACAGAAATAATTGCATTCAATTTTAAAAACCACATGATCCCCCCAATCTATTCTGGCTTAAGACAACATCAGCAACAACACAGGCGTTTAAAAGAAATTGCATTTGAAAGAAAACTCTGCTTGAGTCCTTTATGTTTCTGCTTCCAAATTATCCCACAATAACTCCAGTCTGCCTAAGTGATAATTAGGCATCAGAAGTCGGCTGCTGTGATCTCTGCCAATGGCTTTGAAAGGGGGCTTGGATTCAAAGGAAGGCTAGAAAGTTCCTTGGCATTTTTGAAGTGCAGCGAAGTCTCACAAATTGCCTGTCTCTTGTCCTCATGGAAACCCAAGTTTGGTGAGCAATTTCCTGCTTTAGTTGGCCAATTAGAGTTGGGACTCCTTTCATTAAAGCAGTGGCTTCTTTGGTAATGAACTAATATATACAGTTTTCTTTGATGTCAGTGGGTGTTCTTTTTAGGAAATGCTTGCTCTAAAATGAAGGGAGAAATGATCTCTGAAGGTACTTCTAATCCCTAATGACTATAATAATGGCAGTCCAAATTTACATCATAATACCTTAGCCTCACTTTCACCTATTCTAGTGTTTTGCACAGTATATAGCACATTGTAAAAATTCTTAATAAATGCTCATTCATTCATTTTCATTATCCAGAAATGAGTAACCAGTGAATAAAAAACAAATGCGCTTTGGTATGCAGGGTTCAATGGAGTAGGTAGACATGTCTTCCTTAAATTTCCAGGGTTTTCTCCCTTTCTCATTTTTTCACATAAACTTGCTTTAGGAAAGTTTATGTATATGTCTTATCTCCTCCTTAAGTAAAGGGATATTTTTTGGTCTTCTCTGTATCCCCCACATCTCCTAGAGGTCACACAGGACCATTCCCTATACAAGTACAAGGATGTGTCGATGTATCCCCTAATACAGTTCATAATCTCTGGAATGAAATTAGAGCGCAACTGACATTAATTTAATTAACAGTCTCAATTAACCATGGAATCCTCTTCTGTACTTTTGACTGATCCAGTGTCTCCCCTTGATATGAACTTAGGCTGAGGTTAGAAGGTTCGTTGTTTTATGAAATTATTCAGGTGTTAGTTATTCACAAATCATTTATTGAAGACCTACTATGTGCCAGACATTATTCTAAGCCCTATGGGACACAAAGAAGGGTAAATATAGTCCCTTCCTTCCAAGAGCTTATAGTCTTCTAATGTAGGATACAACATGCTGATAACTAGTTACACACAAGATGTGTAGAGAGTAGATGGAAGGTAACTGTAGTGAAAGCCAAGGAAGCAGAGGTGAGGAAGGAGAACATTCCTGATATTAACAACAGTGAGGGCAAGGTTCTCTGTCTGTAGAATTAGGTTCTAGAGTCAAGTCATGTTCTCTGACCATTGTAAATGTCATATTCTAAGCCAGGGGAGGGGAACCTGCAGCCTTGAGGCCACATGTTGCCCACTAGGTCTTAAGTGCAGCCCTTTGACTAAATACAGATTTCACAGAACAAATCCCCTTAGTAAAAGAATTTGTTCTGTGAAGTTTGGATTCAGTCAAAGGGCCCCACTTGGGGACCTAGAAGGCCACATTTGGGCCATGAGGCTGTAGGTTCCCCATTCCTGCACCAAGGGTGAGATACGAGGACTCACCCCATTGTTAAAGCAATCACTCATTTATGTGTCTTAGAAAGTTCTATTGGCACATTAGCTCTGTCTTATTTTGGCTCATAACTTGGTCCAATGGCAGGTTGGTTGCATGTTGTATGCTCCAGCAGGAACCTGACCCCAATATTACCCTCCCCCAAACTTTAATTGATACTATCAGAAGTCACATTGATTAAGAGGGTAATTAATAGTCAGGAAGTACATTTTTCTTTATCACTAGTCTACACAATGGTGTAGAAATACTACTGAACAGTAAGGAATAAGATAGAAGAAAACCAGAACTACTTTCCATCTCATATGTGTGTATATGCATATATATGGGTGTGTATGTATGTGTGTATATATGCATACACACATGTCAACAATGGGCAAATAGGAGTAGAAGGACACGTATGTACACTAGGTTGCTGCTGATGCTGTTTTAGCCAATTTATGAAAACTCTCAGAGGGCAAAAAGAGTCTAAATGGGAATCTTTTCTCCATCCTTTTCTTCATCTTCTGTAATCACTTTATGCCTTTCTTCTTGGAGAAGAATAACACCTGTAAAACAAAACAATGCAAAACACAATCTGGGATTAGGGATCTTTTATGAATAAATTAGAAACTCTCTGAGAGGCCACATGAAATAATATGCAAAGATGAAATCAATCCACTAGGTTTGTCAGTTTAATAGCTTAGGGCAGTGGAAAGAATTCTGAGCTCTTGGGTTTGAATCCTGGCCCTGAAAATGATCAATTGTTTGCCCTTGGGTGAGTCACTTAACTTTCCTGGGCCTCAATGATCTCATCCATAAGAGGAGAATTTGTACTAGATCACCTCTAAGGTCACCTTTACATCTCACTCTTATTGTCTAGTGCTAAAACTAGCTAGCATATAGTGCTTTGGGATTTGCAAAATGCTTTACAATATTTAACTTTGTCCACACACCAATCCTAGGGAGAGGGGCCACTCAGCTACTAAGTATCTAAGGTAGGATCTGAACCCAGATCTTCTTGGTTCCAAGTCCAGCACTCTACCCACTGGACTACTTAGCTGCTTTCAGCTAAAGATGTTTGTGGGGCCTTTTCTTTTCCAACCAGTTCACAGAGCAGAATCAGATACATTTAGATATCTGCCTATACAAGGGATGAGGAAATTTAGGGAGCATGGCTACTATTTCTCTCTTCTTCAATTGTTGGCATTTATAGTCTTTTAAAACCATCAAGATCACTTGCTGTTTGAAAAGATGGGCTAACTATCTGGGCTCAAAGGTCTTGGATCAAATCGAACTTGGCATCAGGGAAAGCCTAGCCTTCCAGAGTTGGAAGGCCCAAGTCAGAGATTTTTGCCCTCCCAGTCTCAGTTCCTGGGCAAGTCAGTTGTCCTCTTGGACCAACAGCTTCTTCCTTCTGTAAAAATGATTGGTTTGGCCTCATCCATCTTTACCATGCCTTCTGAATCTAATTCTCCAACTCTAATTTTTGCTGAGCTGAAACATTGTAGAAGTCAGCCAAGGGGCCGTGTTGTGTTTTGCCACTCCTAGAGAATGAGTAAAATGTGTCTGAGAACAGGATCAGGGACACTGACCAGGGGTCAAGGCTCTATCCTTCCATCCATGGTGTTTCCCTCTGTCACCTGACAGGTTGCCAAGTCCCTCCTTCCTCTCCACTTGCACTGCTGCCTTTTTCCCTTTCTGTTCTTATGATTCAAGGTCTTTTAGCACTTGGATCATCTCACCAAGATCTAAACCTGAACAAAAAAACTCACCCCCACAAGAGACCTTTCTTCAACATTGGACTCCATTCAAAGTGGAAGCAAATTAATGAACCTGCCGGGCCACCTTAATGATGAGCCATTTGATTCTGTCACTGCTTGGTTTGTGTGGGATTTTTACCAATTAGCTGATATTTGTTGGAGGAGAAAAACAGTTTCAAAAGCCTGACTAAAATGAAAGCTTGAATATAATTCACTTTAGAAACATAGTGGGAGGTATTTCACATTGGTGCCAGATGAAAAGCGTTTTAGACTTTCTTTGGAAACCAGAGACGAGGATGATGATGATAACTTGCATTTAGACAGTGCTTTATGATTTATAAAGTACTTTTATAAACATTATTTAATTTTATCCCCTCAACAACCCTGGGAGATAGGTTCTATTGTTATCATCATTTCCATCTATAAGATTAGAAAACTGAGGCTGAGAGTAACTTTTCCAAGTGTCTGAGTGTAAAGGTAATGTAATTTGAATTTGAAGACACCTTTTTGTATTGACAAGTAAGCAGGTACTTAGCACCTTGTTTGAAGTTAAGCAAAGGTAGCAGGTCCTTAGCACTTAAGAATTGATCAAGCCTCTCTTGGGGAAAAAGAAGCTATGAACACCTGTGACCTGTTGCTGATGTACATAACAAGAAAGGGTTGGCTGAAACAGGAAGCTAATGCTGTGTGTATGTGAGAAAAGCCCCAGAGAGGCACAGTCATAATTTCTTGGGACTAGCATCTGGATGCAGAGCAGCTACAGAAGAGAAATGAGAATTGAAAACTGAGTCAGAATTTCTTGAGAACTTGTGGTGGTGGAGCTTCTTCTGAAGAGGAGCCCAGGAGGCTGAAGAGGAGCCCAGGAGTCCAGGATCCCAGGATCCCTTCCCCCCTCCCCAGGCTGGATAAGGTGATTCTCATTTTTTGAACAAGCTGCAGAAGACTGAGGAAGCATGACCAGAATGCTAAGACTTTGTCTGTTTGTGGCTTAGTTGAGCCTTGAATTCTCAGGAACAGAAATTGTGAAGGATTTGAGATAGACCTCTCTATGAACTTCAGTGTGGATCAGAAACTGCCTGGAGAATTGGACAAGGACCTGGGAGCTCTCTGACTCTGAATCCAGGTGACTGTTTGGTGGATTCAGGTAGGAGCTGGTACCATGGAAGGGGATCCAGGGAATCTGAGAAACCACCCTGAGTCAAATTGAAAGAAGACTTTACTTGGGTACTGTGTACTGACTGAGGAATTATAAATTTACTAGTGACCTAGGGGTGAAGGTCTGTGTATTTTCTAATGATTGTTCTTAGTGATTAATGATATTTAGTAATTGACTGCTGAATAAGTGACTGAGTGAGTTAACTTAGTGTGCCCCATGAGTGGAAGTCTTTGATTATTGTGCTCTGAGATGACTAAATGACTGAGCAAGGAGGCAAATCTCCTTAGGGATGGTTGAATGTACTAAATGATTGTACTTTGTTGAAAACTTATTTTGAGCATTTTGGTGAAAACTATGTGGCCATTTTAATTATAAGCTGTTGTTAATACCATATTGTGATTTTCTGTGATAAACTGTAACATAGTGAATGCTGTACCTTGATTTTCTGTGAATGTTGTGCTTTGATTTGTTATGGAATAAATAGAGTGTTCACTATGCTTTGTAATCAGAACCTTCAAAGCTGTTCACAGTAGCATTCTTCTGGAAAGCTGCTTGTGAATGGCATTACACTGAGGCAGGACTGAACTCAGTTCTTGTTGACTCCAGGTCCAGTGCTCTACCCAAAGTGCTACCTAACTGTGTCACATAATACTGGAAGACAGCAGATCTGTCCTACCTCACAATTTTTCCGTCCTTCTGGACTCTCACCTCAGTTCAGCCCATCAGATGCATAATTCTGGTTAATCCATTGTGGAAGACAGGCCCTAGATTCCTGGGGACTGACACCTCTGAATTACCACCAAATTCCAGACTCAACTGTGATGTATGTATGGCATTGGACCTGAAAACTTGGTTCCATGACCTTGGCATGGAGAGGCAGGACCTCACTTCCATCTTATATGTAGGTGTCATCTTGGGCCAAGAGAGACAGCATAGTACAAAGAAAAGGGGCTGAATTGGGACTGATTCACATGAGACATTCAAACCTGAGTTTGATCTTGCTTCTGATTCCTACTACCTATATGGCCTCAGGTAGATAATCCAACCTGGATGAGCCTCAGTTTTATACTCTATAAAATGAAGGGGATGAACTCAAACATCTCAAAGGTCCCTTTCAGTTCTTGATTTAGAGAATTCTATGGTCTTACAATCCTTTCTAATCATTCTCTTTTTCCATTAGGCTCCTAGACAATGGTTATTGCCTATGACACTTATATTGGATCTTTACGGAATCAGTCTCAGAATTGGAAGTAACCTTAGCACCAGTTCCCTCTCCTCTACCTAACTGATTGGCTACAATCCAAGCCATTGTGTAAAGACCTCCAAAGAGGGGGAATAAGCCTATTATCTTCCAAAGCAGCTCATTTCCCCCATAGATAGCTCTGATGGTTAAGAGATTTTTTTCCCTTATATTAATCCAAAATTTCTTTTTTTTTTCAACATAAATTTAGAGCTAGAGGTTCTTCAGAGGCCACACCCTTCATTCTACTAATGAGGAAATGGAGGGTAACCAAACTGGTTAAGAGACTTGTCTTTGGCCCCCTTGACTCCTCCAAATCTTGCCCTCTTTTCAGTGGATCAAAGTCTGTCCCTAGAACCACACATCATTAATGGAAAAAAGGCCATACTCATTTGTAAATAGGTTGCTAGTATCAACACAAGTGAAAGAATTCATTTTCTTTTCATCCTATTGTTAACAGAAATCAAGAATGTTTCCTCATGGCAGAGTAGAAAAAACAAAACAAACTGGACATTGAGAGTGGAGATTTAAGTCTGAGTGTTAGCTTTGCCATTTACCAGCTTTGTGACCTTGGGCCAATGATACTACTCTAAGCCACAATTTCTTAAAAGGTTAATATTTGCACCACTAATCTCACTGGGCGATTGTGAGGAAAAAACTTTGTAAACTCCAAGCTTCAGCTGTATGTAGAGCAAATGTAAGTTGTCATCCTATTTAAAGTGATCAATGCCCAACAGATGAGTAGGCGAAGAATATGACTACATACTTTTCACAAGAAGAAATGCAAAATATTATGGTATGAAACAGGCTACACATTTCTAATAACAAGACAAATGCAATGAAACAACTGTAGTTTTTTCATCATCTGATTGGCAAAGGTGAAAAAGGAGAAAACATAGTATAAATACTGATGGGCCTGTGGGAAGACAGGGCCACCAGAGTACTGCTGTTAAAGATGTGAATTGGTCTAAGCATTCTAGAGAAAAACACAGATATTTACAGAAGAAGGTTGATAAACTCTATATTCTCTTTGACCCAGTGATAATATTATTAAATATATACTCAAGGAGATCAAAGAATGAGAGAAGAGTCCCATAGACACAAAATTTTTATAGTAGCATGTTTGTATCTGTATGAACTGAACAAAGTTGGTGCCCATCCATCCAACCATCAGTAGGTAGATGGCTAACCAGATAATGGCATATGGCAGTATTTGAATACTACTGGGCAGGTGGGTGGCATAATAGATAGAGGGCTGGGTTCGGAGTCAGGCAGACTAGCTGTGTGACCCTGGGAAAGTCACTTTCCTCTGTTTGTTTCAGTTTCCTCATCTGTAAAATGAGTTGGAGAAGGAAATAAAGATACTACTCCAGTATCTTTACCAAGAAAACCATACATTGGGTCACAAAGAGTCTGACATAACTGAAAATACTGAACAACAGGAATACCATTGTGCTGTAGGGAAAAAAAAATAAACATGAGGAATTCAGAGGAATAAAGGAAGACTTGTACAAACTGACACAGAGCAAAAGAAGGAAAACCAAGAGAGCAATTTATATAATGACCACAATAATATAAGGTGGAAAAATATTGACAAACATTAGAACTCTGATCAACAGTTAGCCTTAGGTCCAGATATTGAAACCTCATCTTGGTAAACAGGTAGTAGAGTGCTAAGTATAGAATGATGATGGCTGTCATTGCTTAGGGCTTCAGGGTTTGTGCAGCATTTTACATGTAGTTTTTCATGGGATTCTGACTATAACCCAAGGAGGTAGGTGCTATCATGATCACCATTTACAGGTGAAGAAACTGAGGCAAGAGCAGTGACATAATTTGGCCAGGATCAGAGGGCTAATAAGTGTCTGAAGCAGAATTGGAACTCAGGTCTTTCGGACTCCAGCTTGAGCAGTCTGTCCATTGCTGAATCTAGATGTCACTTCTAAGAAGTCATAGGTTCTCAGATATGGACAATGGCTTAGATTTCTACTTTCAACTGTGTGTCTTTCTTATAAGAGAAGATTATTATAGGAGAGGTATCATAAGGAAGTGATAAGGACTATTTATAAAAGCTCAATAAAACATTCATTTAAAACATATGTCTAAGAAGGTTTAGCTTTCCAAGTAGAGAGTGATGAAGGAAATTCTAAGCTTTCCAGCTGAGATTTCCAAAGGTTCACTATTACCCTCACAGATCTAATCAAAGACTTTCATGTTGGATCAATTCCTTCTGCCCCAGCAATAATCCAAGAGCCTGAAGTACCCTTGAGCTGTGCTCAGCAGGCTAGATCAGATGAACTGCAACTACTTACTTACTAAGAGCAGGGCACCATATGTCTTATTCATCAGGATGGGGAGGGGTGACAGATGGAGGTCTTTGGGGAGAAACCTTGGCTTGGCCCAGGATTTTGAGACAATCTGTGACTGGGGGAAGGGTATTCTGGGAAGTGTGAGGGGAGAGGGAGGGGGCCAGCTGGGAGGAAGGTCATTGGCCCTATAGAATAAGGGTACTTAGCAGGAGATTTATGGGTGAAAAGGAATCAGTGTCCTGTTTTCAGTTTGTTGAGGGCTAATGAGGAGGAGGCATCTCTGGAGTGTTTTTGCTTATAAGTTCCTCTTTGCACCCTTATTAGAACCCATGTATAACTCTTTGAACATCTGCCTCAGGCCATTTTCTGATCATTATCACTAGCAACTCCATTCCTGCCAAATCTTCAGCTACTCAGAGGCTCTTCAAAAACACAATACTTCAGTTAATATGCTAATAAAAACGAGGATCATAGAACAATGTGTATGGATAAATAAAGAGAATTGGGTCTGCCTATGCATACAAATGTGCTGGTGCAAGTGATTTTGTTTTGTGTGTGTGTAAATGGAGAACTAAGGAAATCTAGGGGGTGGGATCTTAGGCTTGTATGCATTGAGTCTTAACTTCCTAGTCTATCTCTGGCTCTTACTAAGTACATGACCCTGGACAAGTCCCGTACCCCTTGTAGGTCTCAGGGCTCATCTACTAGATAGATATATTTGGAGCTGGGAGGGACCATCAAATCCAACTTTTCATTAAAAAAATTTTCAATTAAAAATTATATTTCTTTCCATTCTTTTCTCTTTCCAATCTCCATTGGAAAAAATAAAAGAAAAAAAGAAAAACAAAATCCTTGTAACAAACATCTCTGGTCAAACAGGATAAATCCCCCAATCTGCCATATTCCCCCTCATCCCCACCCCAACATGGCTTCTTCTGTACTTTGAGTCTATCATCTCTCTGTCAGGAAGTAAATAGCCTGTTTTGCCCCTAAACTCCCAAAATCAAACTCTCAAGTCTTTAAAAACTGTTAATATTTACAGTGTTGTTCTGAATCCTCATCTTAAAGATGAGGAAATTGAAGCAGAGAGACACCAAGTTACTTGTCCAGGGTCCTACACTCGGGTCTTCCTGACTTCAAAATCCAGCACACTATCTAACATGTCTTCCAGGCACCTCTAAATCCGAGTTCTTAATCTTTCCTATGGCATGGAGCCCTAAAGCAGGCTGGATTATGGAAATCTGTGGATGTCTATGGATCCTGCCTCAAAATTGAATTTTTAAAATGCACATTATAAAGTACACAAGATTACAACAGAAAACAATTATATTGAAATAGTGTTTTCAAAACATTTAAAAAATTAAAAAAAAATTCTTGGACCCCAGGTTAAGAACTCCTATATTAAGTCTAGGCAGGCTGAGATCTGTATTGATGTATGGTGTTTCCATACAGGGAGTTCCCAATGTAGAAATCATTGGCCCCTTTCATGTCTGCATATGCATAAAGAGAGACTCACCACACACACACACACATTAGTACAGGCTGCTGCGCACACATGTACACATACATATATACATACATGTGTATGTATATACGTATGTGTGTACACATATATGCATAGATATATAGATATGTGTGTATGCATGTATATATTAGATCCAATCTCTATGCTTTTTTAAAAAGTCTGATCTGCTTGGGTCACTGACGAGGCCGAGTCTAGTGCCCAGAATGTGTGAGAATGCTGCAACAGAAGGAAATGGACACTATGAAATTCCATGAATCAGAAGGTTTTTATAATGAGAGAGAGAGAAAAAAACTAAACCTTTGGGCAGCAAAATCTCCACCTTGGGAAAGGGGCTGACCCTTCTGTGGAGGGCATTTGAAAGGCTGGAAGCTGCCAGAGGCATTTGTTTGCTTCAGAAGGCCTTGGTCAGGTTAGGGGTGGGGATCCAGGGATACCTGGAGCTGGGGCTAGTCATGGGACCATGCTGCTTATCCACTTCCTTGCCTTCCTCTCCTTCCTGCTGCACTAGGCAGCCCCCTCCACACAAGACCTCTACTACTGTACCAGGAGCTACGGAGGATATGAGCCCCTCAGCCTCAGATTCATGCAATGCTCTCCGCCCTCATCTCCTCTTGGCTTCCTGGATCCCTTCAGATCTCATGCGTCTTCTGCGAGAAACTTTTCCCGATCCTTCAACTTAGCCTTCCCTTGATGACTCTCCCCAGTCCATCCCGCCTGCAGCTTGTTTGCCCAGCTGTCTACATGCTCTCTCCCCCATCAGACTGGGAGCCCCTGGAGAGCCAGGACTGTCTTTTGTTCCTCTGTATCTCTAGTGTTTAACACAGTACCTGGTACAAAGCAGCTTGTTAAAAACTGCTGACTGCTATGACTACAACCAGTCTATACATTTAGGGTTGGATTAGATGATCTCAAAATGCTTCTAGATATAAGTCTGTTATCTTCTAATAGATAAGACAGCTAGATGACAGCTAGATGAATGGATAGGGGGATAGATACAGCATTTTTAAGCACTTACTCTGTACTTGGCATTATGCTTTATTGCTAGGGGTAGAAATCCAGCCAAAGAAAACCTACCTTGTTCTCAAGGAGACAGGAGGGAGATGACATATAAAGGCCAGTCAAACGCACCTACTACCTGCCTCCTGTAGGCACATGATGGTCAAGTTCCCACCTCCATGCCTTTGCTTAATCTGTCTTTCATTTCCAGAAGGTGTCACAGAATCATGAGCTCAGATATAACTTAGCTAGACAATAGATAAGTAGATGATAAAACAGATAGATGCAAGAACAGAGGGATGGTTAGATATAGCATTCTTATGCACTTAGCGCTTGCCATTATGCTTAATTTCTGGGGTTATACATACAAAAGCAAACAAAACACCTCCTCTTTTCAAGGAGAAGGAGGAAGACAATACATAAAGGGGAAGTCAAAGCTGACCAATCAGAACCCAGGGTACTCTGGAGTGTGGCTCAGTCCTGCTATGGGGCTATGATCCTTTGGGGAAAATACATTTGGGTCCTAGAATTCCATTTGTTCTTCCAAGAGGGAGCCCGGAGGACCTTTTTAGTCTGACCCCCTAATTTTCACAAATAAAGAAACTAGGATTTACACATGGGAGATTGCTTCCTCTAGATCCCAAGCAGAGGTATGTTTAATAAATGACAACATCCCTGAATCTTAGATATGGAAGCAAATTCTATGGCCATCTTAGCTAAGCCAGATTGGGATAAGAATCCTTCCTACAACATAGCTGACAATTGGCCTTTGCTTGAAGGCCTCTAATGAGGGAGAACCCAGACCAGCAATCCACGCCCCCATGGTCCATTCTACTTTGGAATGCCTCTAATTAGTAGAAAGTTGTTTTCTGATACAGCAAGTCCATAAATTCTGGTCCTGCTCTCAGTAAATATTCAATTCATTCAGTAAACATATTTATTCATTATATGCTTGCTATGAGCCAGTATATATGAAAAGGGTCTCTCCTGGTCTTGAGTCTGAAAGCAAGGTTCTTGCTTTGTAAAAATCTGCCTCCTATTTACTCTTATGGTCTCTTTTTCTCTTCATATTCCTCCCTTTCACATACTTTCTCCTCCAGTCAAACTGGCCTCCTAGCTGCCCCCTATATATGACAGTCAAGTTCCCACCTCCAAGCCTTTACCCGACCTGTCTTTCATTTCCAGAATGCAGTTTCTACCTTTTCCTCACAAAATCATGAACTTCCTTCCCCTCACAGAGCAGGCATCACCCTGTACACAAACCTAGTCTGACCCTCCATTCCCCAAATACACAAGTATCGCATCTATGTGTATTCAAATGGGGCACATGTGTTTTTTCTCAGGTAGAATACAAGTTCTTCAAGGGAAGATCTGTTTGGTTTTGCTCTTTGTATCTGTAGCGCTGAGCTCCCCACATTAAACGCCTAGTGGGCACTTACCAGATAGCTGTGGCATTGTATTATATGGAGATAGAGAGAAAAAAACTGGCCAGCTGTGTGGAGCCATTGGCTATTGATTATATAATGTGTGCTATAAATAATACATAGCGTATAAAATTAGCTTATTTTGTTTTCCCTGCTGGAGCTTTCAAGTCACCTTCCAGAAGTCAAGAGAAGCTTTAAGTGCCTTAATAATGTGATAAAGAAATCATATGTTATGAGTGCAGGGAGGGCTAGGCTACTCCCTAGGCTGAATGTGCCATGCTGGTGGCTGGGGGAAGGATGAATAAAGGTTACTTGGTCTTCTGCTTTAACTTCCAGTGAGTTTGTTTAGGAGAGAGAAAAGAGGAAAAATGTGCTTCCTTTCCGGGGGGGCAGGTGCTGCTGGAGGAGATAATACAGTGTGATCAGTGCATCTGCCTTCCCCACCATTCTGGAGGGGTTTCTATTGGTAACACGGATGGGAATTCATTCACTTAAGCAAAACCAGGGAGAAAAGGGGTGATTTCAAGTCAAAGTCAAGGTGCCTCAGGTAGCATGATGTGGTAGAAGAGGACTGCCCTGGAGGTCAGGGGAAGCCTGGGCTTCTCTAATACCAATAAGTGACATTTGGATGGCACCTGCTCTGTGCCTGATACCACATCCATTAAGTGCTTCTCAATAATTATCTCACTTCATCCTTACAACAATCCTGAAAGGGCAGTGCTAATATTATCTCCACTTTAGAGATGAAGAAACTGAGGCAAACAGAAGCAAACCAAATTAAATGATTTACCCAGGGTCCCGCAGCTAGTAAATGTCTGAGACTGAATTTGAATGTCTTGAACTCAAAAGCTCAGTGCTCTGTGCACCGTGGCGCCACCTAGTGGCCATTGACCACCAATTGACTCTGGGCCTCCATTTTCTCATCAAGAAACTTGGGGATGCTAATTCCTCTCTCCAGGGGTGTTCTAAAGATGAAATAAAATGAAGGAAAGGATCCTGAACATCTTAAGCTGTCACAGAGATGGGAGACATTTTTGTCTTTATTTGAATCTAATGTGCCATTCCTTATCTTTCCTCACATTACAGTCTTTGTTCATCCAACAAATATTTATTTTGGGTCTATTTTGAAGGAGAGGAAGGATATTAGAGCCTGTAATGTGGGTTAGAGAACTGGCATGGAAGCCTGGAAACCCCGGGTTCAAATCCTGTCTCTTACATCTCTTGGATGTGTGACCCTGGACAAGTCACCTAAACTGTCAGTGCTCCAGTCAACTCACTGAGACTAAGCTGAAGAGAAGGTGCAAGGTTCCTGTATTAGCCACTGTAAATGGTGTGTCTACTGTGTCCCATTGTGTTACCATTCTATTTCTCAGGCAGTACCAGAAAGTTTTGATAATTATTGCTTTATAATATAAGACCTGGGACTGCTAAAGGTCCTTCCTTTATTTTTTTTTCACGAGTTTCTTTGATGTTCTTGACTTTTTGTTCTTCCAAATGAATTTTGTTACTATTTTTTCTAATTCAGTAAAATATTTTTTGGTAAACTAATCAGGATGGTATTGAATATATAAATTAGTTTAGGTAAAATTGTCACTTTCATTATATTGTCTCTGGCTATCCATGAACAATTACTATTTCTTGAATTATTTAAATCTGATTTCATTTACATAAAAAGTTTGTATTACAATAATTTTGTTTATATTGTTCCTGGGTCTGTTTTAGCAGATATCCTACCAGGTATTTTACAGTAACAAGAGTTACTATACATGGTCTATTTCTTACTATCTCTTCTTGCAGGGTTTTGTTTTTGAAGACCATAGGAATGATCTTCTTCTAAAAATGATTAGAGAAAAGGGATAAGAGCACATGCATTTAAAAATATCTATAGCAGCTTTCTCTGTAGTGGAAAAGAACTGAAAACCAAGAGCATGCCCATCAATTGGAGAATGGGTAAACAAGTTGTGGTATATGATTGGGATGGAGGACTCCTGTGTCTAAGAAATGATGAGCTCAAGGATCTTAGAAAAACATGGAGAGACTTGCATGAAATAATGAAGAATGAAATGAGCAGAACTAAGAGAACATTATAGCCAGTAATAGCAATAATATTCTAAGAACAAGCTGAAGCAACTAAGTCATTTTGATTGTTCTAAATACCCAAATTAACTACAAAGGACATATGAAGGAAGATGCTATCTGCATCCAGAGAAAGAACTGATAAATAGAAGGATGTAGAGAATGATTTTACATATATATGTATATGTAAACATAAAATTTGTATAATATATAAATAGAAAAATGTACTATATATAATTATAAAATATAAAAATAT
>CM053599.1:13459608-13500753 GCA_028646575.1 Pseudocheirus occidentalis | reverse complement strand
TTCTCTAATTTCATTTTTAAAATCTCTTTTGAGATCCTCCAAGAAGGCTCTCTGGACTTTAGACCCATTTGCATTTCCTTCTGTGGTCTCCAGTGTGGATACAGAGTCCCTGTTGCCTTCTGAATTTGTTTGTTCTTGCTCACTATAAAAAGATTTGATGGTCCTAGCCTTTGCAGTTTCCTTCTTACCCATTGTGAGGGCCTATGTCCTGGAATTTGGAGTGGATATCCAAATCTGGGTTGCCGGAGTGTTAAGCTTCTCAGATTGGGAGGTAGGGGCTTGGGAGCTGTAAGCTCTGAGTATGTAGCCTGAGGCCAATATCAAGACTCTCAGTGATTCCCCTGAGTTACCCTGAGGCTTACAGAGTAACTTGTTGGGGTCAGTGGTCTAGCTTCTTCAGGTTTCAAAGTCTGTGTCCCTGAGCTATGGTTCAAGCAAGTTCAGAGCCAGCTATAGCTGAAGGCCTGAGGCAGAGCTGTTTTTTGCTGATTGGGCAGGTGGTGCTAAATTGGTAGGGATTGCTGGCTCTACCCTAGTGGGCTTAGACTCTGTACTTTCTTCTCCCCACCCTCCTCAGCTGTGCCCAAACCTGGGGTCACTTCCCCTGATTCAAGATTTTACTCTGATTAGAACATTTAATTCCAGACTTTTCTTGGTCTGGGAGGGATTTAGAGGAACCACTAAACTTTATACCTCCATCTTGGCTTCTGGCAGTATATGTGTATAAGTTTAAACATCCAGATTGCCCCCACAGACCCTGCTGCCTCTGCTGTGGGCCCCAAGTTTTTTCCTACCTGGTTCGATGATCGTCTGTCCTCTGGTGAGATGGCTACAAACCTCTCAAGCTCAGTGAGTCTGCTGGATGCCTGGCTGGAGCTTTTTCTCTTGGTCTGCTCTTCTCTAATCTTTGCTCCATGCTGGCACATCTTCCTTGTGCTCAGTGTTCTTTTTACCCCAACCTAAGTAGGCACTTTCCTGGGCTGGGAATCCGCCTCCCTCAGTCTTTCAGTGGGTTCTGTCACTCTTGAATTCAGTCAGATTCACTTTTTAGCCTTTAGCAATAGAATGGCTCTGACTGTGGCTTCTCCCCACTACCCTGGGGCCAGCCTGTGGTTTTCAGGCTGGGTTGTCCTTGGCCCCAGACCTGTTGCAATGGGTCCCTCCTGGTGAACTGCCTTCAGCAGGAGACATGTTTCCTGTAGTTTTGTGGGTTTTGGAGCCCTAAAATTTGTTATTTCATGTGTATTTAAGGTTGCTGTGCAGGAGCTGCTGATTCTTGCTGCTTCTACACTACCATCTTGGCTCCCCACCCATGTTTTATATTATAATTGACTTTTGCATGTTAGTTTTAACATCACTTTAATTTCCAAACATATTTTTCCCTTTCTCTCCCCTACCCAACATGCCATCCCTTATACCAAGAACAGAAAAGAGAGAAGGGTGGAGCAATTCAGTAAATGAACTAACATTTTAACTGCATCTGAGGTGATATGCAATATTCCACACACATAGTCTCCCACCTCTGCCAAGAAAGGGGTGGTGGCATATCTTTTATCGCTTCTTCATTTGCTAATAAAAACTCCATCTTCATTTCTCACTTTTCCCAGGACAATAGGTAACATTTTCAGAGTAGGAAGGACACACATCTTCTTTCCCCTGTCAATGGGAGGTCACACTTCCCCTGAATTCTGGCCTTCCCATTATTTTCTAGCGGAATGCTTTCCATTGCTTTGTTGTAAAAGTAAGTAGATAAAAAGCTGACCCCAACGGCAGATGGTGACATAACAGAGTACCTTGTAGAGTTCTAGGAAATGGCTGAGTACAGGGACAGAGCTCTAGCCCCTTCGCTTGGGGGGCTCATGAACTTGCGAAAGTTGCCACATCAATGATGTGACCGGCGCTTGGGAAGTGTTCTCATGATGCGTGGAGCAATTCGGATATTTGTTTCAGTTCTGATTAGAATTGGCTTTTAAAGGAGTATGTTTGAATATTAATCTGTAGTAGCTAATTAATAGGCAATACGGTGGATAGAGTGTTAGTCCTGCAGTCAGGAAGACCTGAGTTCAAATCTAGTCTCAGATAAAAGAGTATTGAAAAAGAGATTGTACAAATTCAAATGCTTCTTAAATGTCAAGTAGGATCAGAACTGAGAAAAGGCCAGTTGGTTTGGCAATGAAGAAGTCCCAGATAACTTTGAAGAAGTTATTTTCTGTTGAATGATGAGTTTAAAAGTGAATGAGAGGTCAGGAATTGGAGGCACTGATTGTAGAGAACATTTTCTAGTAGTTTAGCCACAAAGGGTAGGAGAGACATGGAGTGATGGTTAGCAAGGCAGGTCAGATCAAGTGAGGGCGTTTTAGGGATGGAGGAGACCTGGACACATTTGTAGGCAGTTGGAAAGGAGTCAGGAGGTAGAGATGGGAGCTTAGTGGAGATGATAGTGGGGATAAGGGACTGGATTAAGAGGGCACAAAGAGGGGTTGACCTGGGCAAGGAGCAGGGTCACCTCTTCACCTGAGACAGGAATAAAGGAAGATATAATAAAGGAACGTGTTAGAGAGACAAAGATGAGGGGAGAAGTGGGAACACTCTGGGAAGGGTCCCAACTTTTTGGTGAAGTTTGAAGCAAGGTCCTTGGCTGAAATGGTGGTAGCAGAGGTGCTATAGGAGGCTTGGGGAGAAATGAGAAGGTTTGAAATGGCCTTGGTGGTGAGTGGGATAGCAAATAAATTAGAGAGGAATAAAATGTTTGTCTAGCCCAGTTGCAAACAGAGAATACAAATCTATCCACAATAATATACAAAGAGATGCCCCATTCTATAAAGTAAGATGGAGAATAATCAAAGATCTTCAAAAAGCCTAAAAAAGGAAAATAAATTGTCAAGAAAATGTACAAAAGAGGAAAATATAGAATGCCCAAAAATGTCCTCCTACATGATGAGTAGCAGAAGGAAAGGGGAGAAGAATAATGAACCAGGATTGAGGATAGCTCCAGAAACAACCTGGACTTTTCCCAAGACATATTAACTCAGAAAACAAACACCCTAAGAAAAATAATGAAAGCAAAAAATAAGGTGTCAGTGAAAAAAAAGTTGACGTTGGAAAGGAAAGGGCAGTCATCAGTAAAAACAGAACAAGACAAGATGACAATGAAAACCAGTGGCATGAAGAGAGATCTGGGGAGACGGAGCATTTGAAAAATATCAGTCAATGGAAAACAATTTTTGCTGAAAAATGGAATGTCAGAAGCTGCAGAATATAAAGTGACCTCAAAAGCTCATTAGACTGGAAGAAAGTTGGTTAACTCTCCAAATAAATACAATTAAACTGGAGGGCATAGAGATCATTTGAAAGGTCTTCATCTCCTTAAAACACAGGATGAAGGAACGTGAGCATCATATTTCACGGAGTCATAAAATGCCCAGAATTATTGAAAGGAAGAGATAAAGAACAGTTCGATATAATTCCCTGGAACCAACAGGAAAATCTCAGTCAATTTTTTGATGTTCCCTAACCTTGCCTTCAGCTTCCCCATGCATTTTCACCAACTCTCCACCTCCCTATAATTCTTTCCCTCCTCATTTCTATCTCTTGATGTCTATAGTTTCCTGGTTAAGAATCTCCACAGTTCTAAAGTAGGCTTTTTTCAAGGTCCCAGCCAAAGCTCTTATGTCAGCCCTTGGGTTATGCTGCTACCAGGAGCTAGCAGGTGCAAGGTGTTTTGTGAGTTACAGCTGAGCCCATCTGAACCCTTCAGATTTGTCCAGGTCAGATGCACGGCGATAATTGAGTTAGAGAACACACACTACTGTGTAAGACTGTGTAAAAGCAATAACGATGCTGAGTCCTTTTTTCTTATGAACTGTGATTTCACCAAGCTGGGAATTCCTAGCATGGAGAGAACCTTCACAAATGCGTATTAGCCACTACACCAGAACTTATATTCTTATAGAGGGGCCCAGTGCACACAGAGGCTCTGATCTGTCCAAGGTTACACAGGCATGTATCAGAGGGAGAATGGGAGCCTTGCTTCCAAGGCCAACCCTTTCCATTCTGCCTCTCATGAACTAGGACATTAAATGCCATTTTAAAAAATGGACTTGTTTTATTAATGAAGGAAAAGGGCCTGACTAGGTTGGGAATAGCAAACCCTGGTCGATGGAGCCTTCTCTCTTGAGTCCCTTCCTGGAAGAAGGCCCCTCTTCTCTTCACTCTTTTCCTCAAGCCCATTTTACAGATGAGGAAGTTGCAGGAAGCAGGGTTAAGTGACTCCTCCATAAACAGAGCAGCCAGGAAGCTGTATTCCCTTCTCTGGGCTTTTCTTTCTTGCTTAGAGCACATACTCCCAGTGTGACCCTGGATGTGACCCATAACTGCTCTGGGCATGTCTGACCACCTGCCTGTCCGTCTCTTTTGTGGGTCTCTCTCACATCTCTCTTTCTCTATGTCTGTGTCTTTTGTGGGTCTCTCTGTAACTGTCTCGTCTGTATTTTTGTCTTTCTCTGTCTCTCTGTCCGTATTTCTGTGCATTTTTGTCTCCGTCTCCCTCTTCCTACATTCCTCCCACCCTCTTTTGTAGCATGGAGTTCTCCATACTTTCATTTTTTTCAAGATGAATTGGGAAAAGTTATCCAATTCTATTGCATTTATAGGAATTCAATTCAACAAATGTGTTCTAAGCACCTATGCTATGGGAGGCACTGGGGATATGAAGACAGAAAGGAAACAAGCCTTGCCCTCAAGATGCTTACATTCTGATGGGGGGCACTACTCATATGTGCAAATAATAAATATAAAGCACATGCAGAGTAATACAGAGTGATTACAAGGAGGAGAGAGAGCCAGTTGCTAGGGGTGGGAGGTCGGTTACCCAACCCCTGAGGTCCCTTCTCATTAGATATTCTATGACTCTGTTGTAGCAGGTGGGATGGGGGAAGCCTCTTTGTCTGCTGGCCTTGGACCCTACCCCTTGTGCCAGGCAGGAGCAATTTGGCTCTTTGGGGTGGAGCCCATGCTCTTCCATGTCTCGCGTTCCGATTCCCACCTACTGACCAAAAGGTCTTTGTAGAGACTAGTACCTGAACCGTGTTTTGAAGGAAGCTAGAGATACTGTGAGGTGGAGGTGAGGATGGAGGTTGTTCTAGGCATGGGATATAGCTTGGGCAAAGGCACAGTGGGGACAGATGCAATATCGTGTTCAGAGAGCAGAGGGCAGGCTAGTTTGACTGGAAAGGAGAGTGGTGTGAAATATACATATTATATCAAACTTTCCACATGTGACAGTAGCTTTTGCTGGGCTCTTCCTTTTTCCTTTTTTGTTACAAGGAATGTCTTTATAAAAGAAGAGAGGAAAGGGATCTATTGAGAAATGTAGCTGATATAAAAAAGAAATAAATGTAATTATTTAAAGATATTAAAATCATGTCACTATTCACCAGTTGTTTAAAACAGTTGCTCCTAATTTAAATAGGACTTTCCTTATCTAATTTGATTCTTAAATTCCCATTTTAAGATCTGAACCAAGAAGAAATATGATGGGAAAATTACCTGTGAGCCAGATTGTGGAAGGTTTTAAATGTCAGGCTGAGAAGTTTATGTTTCATCCTAGAGGCAATAGGGAGCTATAGGAGAATTTTGAGCAGGTGGGTGACATGTTTAGATCACTGAGTTAGAAAACATCACTCTGGCAGCTGGGTGTGGGATGGGTGGGAACTAGGGAGGAGCAGAAGCAGAGATGTTAGTTAGAAGACTGCTCCAGGACTCAGGGAGAGAGGTGATGAAGGCCAGAGATGTGGCAGAGGCCATATGGGTGGAGTGGTGGAGAAAAAGGGACAGACATGAGATAGATTAGAAAGGTAGAAACTCTGAGACTTGTCATCTGGTTGGATGTAGGAGCTGAGGGAGAGGACGAACAATGGCAATGCCACGGTTAGGCAACAGGGTGATACAATTAGGGAGTCAGTGTGATGTAGCAGATAACAGTTAGCCTTGGAGTCAGGACAATGGAGATTTGAATCCTTCTTCAGACACTAACTGTATGACCTTGGGCAAGTCTTAACCTCTCTGAGACCTATTTTCTTTTTCATCTGTAAAATGGAGATAATCATAGCACTTGTCTTACAGGCTTGTTTTGAGGGTCAAATGAGATAATATGTATAAAAAACGCCCTGTAAACCTTAAATTGTGACATACATATTACTATTATTGTTAGAAAGACGGTAGTGGGGAAGTTTGGGAGAAGGATGAACTTGGGTAAAATGAAACGGGCTTTGTTTTTAGAAATGTCGGGTTTAAGATGCCTTTGGACCAACCCCATGGAGAGGACGGGAAAGGAGCTGCTCGTGTGGGGGAGAGATGTGACTGGGCGGCATCATCATAGAGTTGGAAGGAAACCCATGGGAGCTGATGAAACTCCCAAGGAGAGAAGAGAGCAAGAGTTCTTAGCCTGCCTTCCTTGGGCAGCAGCCTGGTGGAGCCTATAGGCCCCTTCTCAGAATCATGATGGGAAATGCATGAATTAAAGTATATAGGATTACAAAGGAAACTAATTATGTTGAAATAACAATTATCAGAAAAAAATATTTAAAGAAGTTCATGGACCCCAGATTTAAAAAAACCCTGGGAGGGGAGAAAAAAAGAAAGATAGAGACACACAGAGAGAGAAAGACACAGACAGAGAGAGGCACAGAGACAAAGAGAGACACAGAGACACACACATATACACAGAGAGAAAAGGTGCTGGGTGCCTTGTCTTTATGGTTATGGTTATGTATCATATCACTCACATACAAACGTAATTTTGGTGGGTTGGATTGTGGTACCTGTCCCAGAAACCATTGGTGTGAAACCCTCTCCTATGTCCACCATTGAGGAGAGAGTCCCCCCACTACAAAAACCAACCAAGCAAAATCGAGTACATGTGCATATGCTCCATTCCAGGGGCCTGTCTTCAGGCTCTGCTGACCTTCACAGTGCAATCTGTTTCCCAGACCTGACTGGGCCTGACTTACCTTGGATCTTGGATGATAAGGGTAGCTATCTCTACTAAAGAGTCAGCCCTCTGCTGTCCCACTGGCCACAGTGCACAGACTCAGGAACAGCCAGGTTCAAATCTAGCCTCAGACACTAACTAGCCATGTAACCCTGGGCAAGTCACTTAATCATGCTTGCTGCAACTTTCTCATATGTAAAATGGGCTTAATAGCAGTACCTACCTCCCAAGATTATTGTGAGGGTCAAATGAGATATTTGTAAAACATCTAGCACCATTCTCAGCCCATAGTGAGGGCCATATAAAGGTGAGTTCTCAATACTAAACTCCCAGTCTGATACCTCCTCCTGACTGAAAAAAACTGTCTGCGGATGCCGAAAGGTTACGAATGATAGTGGAGGACTGGCTGTGATAGGTCCTAGGTAATAAGGCAGAGAGGCTTTGAGCTGGGCTGAGCTCCTATCTACCATCTGAGCCTTAGCCTGATTCAGGGAGTCCAAAGAGCTTCACTGTCAGATGACATTTTGGGTGGGGATGAGGTGCTTATGATTCTTGAAAGCCTCCACTAAATTACTACTAAGGCTTTGGGGTTTGTGTGGGTAGTGGGAGGGGCTGTCTCCCTCACCAGTATGTCCCCCCTGAGGCCTCTCTGAGACCTGATTCCCATGTTTGTCTGCGACCCTAACTTTGTCCTCTCCTCCCCGGGGGTGTCCTCTGTCCTGGTGCCTGACCAAAGATGCTCTTTAGCGAACTATGTCAGTTCCATAGGCAGAGATGCTGGGTCAAGCTCAGCATTCTCTCTGATAAGCAGGAGTCATGTCTCCCTCCTTCCTTACATGGTACTTTGGATGGGGATGACATATACATAAATGTATATGTGTATACGTATGGATATACATGTGCATGTATGTGTATGTATGCATGGCTACATGCGTGTACATGTGTGTGTGCAGTAAGCAAGAGTTCATCAAGACATCCCAGAAGGAAGGAAGGAAAGAAGGAAGGAAGGAAGGAAGGAAGGAAGAAAGGAAGGAAGGAAGAAAGAAAGGAACGAAGGAAGGAAGGAGACAAGCATCTACTACATGGCACTATACATGCCTATACACTAGGCACTATGCTGAGGACTTTCCAAATACCATTTTATTTGATCTTCAAACCAACCTTAGCAGGGCGATGCTGTTATTATCTTCACTTAAAATTAAGGAGACTGAAGCAGGCAGAGGTTAAGTGTCATAAAGCCAGGACATGTCCAAGGCTGGATTTGAACTCAGCTCATCCTAATTCCAGTCCTGAAGATCTACCCACTGCACCACCTAGCTGTCTCCACCTACCTTTTTATCCTTTGGGATAACATGAATTATTTGGAAGCTTCTCTTTTTGACTTATTAGACAGCGGTGCTTCCTTTCCATGCTCTAGGGAGGAAGTCATGTTCTAGCCCTATCATTCATCTCCAATCATTCTTTTATTTTTCTTTTTGGAAGGAGAGAGCAGGGCAATTGGGGTTAAGTGACCTGCCCAAGGCCACACTGCTAGCCAGTGTTAAGTGTCTGAAGCTGGATTCAAACTCAGGTTCTCCTGAGTCCAGGGCCAGTGTTCTATTCACCACACCACGTAGTTGCCTTCCAATCATCCTTGAAAATTAATTCTATCAACACTTTTTAATCACCCCATTAGGTGAAGCATCATAAGGATGAAGAGCACTTGGAATATGCTGATGAATGCGGCACCCATGATTAAGCCAATCATCGTACGCAGTTTTCTCTCTGGCTGCCTCTCAATGCTTGTGAGTTTGGAGAGGTCGAGGATGTGGCTTCTCCGAAATCCCCAAATAGTATTCTCAAGAGGTTCTAGGGAATATGAGATAGTGGAGCTCAGGTTAGACATTCTCTGTCAAGTTTTTCCTGACCCTCCACCCCAGTTCTGACCCTTCCTTCCTTATTCTTCCTTGCATTTGCCTTGTTTTTGGTGCATGTTGTGCCCCCCACAATACTACAAGGAAGCATGTCTACAGCAATTTAAGGTCTGCAAGTGCTTGGCACACATTATGTCATCTGATCCTCACAGTAACCCTAGAATGTAGAGGCGAATATTACCTCCATTTTATCAATGAGGAAACCGACACAGACAGAACTACAAGTTAAAGTCTTCCTTACTACATATACATGCATGCATGCATACATACATACATAAATACATACATGCACTGCCTAATGTATGCAAAGTATTTTGCAAATCTCAAAGCTCAATATAAATGCTATTCTTATTATGACAATAATGATAATCAGGATGAGGATGATGGTGATGGTGGTGGCGATGATGATGGTGATGTAGATGGTGAAGTTGATGGTGAGGAAGATGGTGAGCGGTTAAGTGTGTCCAGGGTCACATAGTCAGCATGTGTCAGAGTCAGGATCTGAATCCACAGTTTCCTGACTCTGAAGCCGCTCTCTGGCCACTCCCCACACACCGAACTCCTTCTCACTCCGTACATAGTAGGTCTTAATCAATGTTTAAGGAATTTTCAAATAGAATAAAAGAGAAGAACATAACTTCCATTCAAATCTTCTGAGACTCCCAATCTTGTTGGGATCACTCTAGCGATGCTGTCTTGGTGGAGGGGATTAATGTCAGACACCAGGTGGCTGCTGTGGCTGGATGCTACAGTATTTATGAGGTTATGGAGGACTATAGAAACAGAGGAAGAAAATGCCTAATTTTGCCAAAGGGCATATGGAATTTCCATATCTGTGTAACATGAGTTTAAAGCCTCTTTTGCTCATAGATAAACCTGAAAAAGGAAACCTTTCAAATGGAGCTGAAATGCCACTAACAAATAAGACAAAAGAGAAAACTTGCCAGTAATCTTTGGAGCTATTCCAAAGGGGAATGGGCCACTTCAGGAGGCAGGAGATTTTCTCCCCATCACTTCAGGTCTTCAAGCACAGGTAGTTCTAATCCCAGCTCTGCTCCTTACACCCTGTGTCCCTTAGTATATCACTCTACCACTCCATGCAGTTTCTGTTACTGTCTCTTGGAAGTCTAAATCTATGACCCCTCATAAAGTACTCTGCAGCATTTTAAAATGGTACATCAATGTCACTTTTAAAATCCCACTTTGTCTAGAAAGCATTCCATGATTCCTCCATAGACTCTGGTGATATTCAATTTCTCCTCTTTCTATTACCCAGGGATAGCAAAGGGATTTAGAGTGTAGTCCTCAATACTTATCTGGGTTAAGGGTTCAGTGATCAGTGAATATTGACTAAATATGGTAAGCCTAAATGCTTTGGTAGTTGAGACTCCAGGATCATGCGAGGTAGTGAGCACTCCGCATCCATGTAATATTTTCCTGTGTTTTATCTACATTTAAGTGTGCTTTGGAAACTTTGGCATGGTGCACCTGTTTAGAGGGTAGAATAATGTCAGAGAATATCAGCTTCTGCATGAAGTTTTTCCTCATCTACCAGTTTGTGGCACAGGGGATGAAGTGTCAGACCTGGAGTCTGGAAGATACTGAGTTCAAATCCAGTCCAGAGGCACTTCCTAGCTATGTGACTCTGGGCAAGTCACTTAACCTCTGCCTGCCTTAGCTTCTTCTGTAAAATGGGGATAGTTATAGCACATACCTCTCAGGATTGTTGTGACCATTAAATGGAATAATAATTGCAAAGTGTTCACTTAGCACAGTCCTTGTAACATAGGAAGTGTGATATAAATCTTAGGTATTATAATTAATACATTAAATTCACATTACTTACATATGTTCATGATCTTGACCTTCCCCCTTCCACAGTCTCTCAGAAAGTGAGCTCCTTGAGGGAAGGGATTGGTTTACATTCATATACCCTATACTAAGCACAATGCCTGGCATATAGTGATTAATCAATGCTTGTTGATTGATTAATGATGGTAATATTATCAATAATTACTGCCATTAAAAGCAGCATGCAGTGCAGAGGTGTCTGACCCTTCCCTTACCCTGTCTACTACCTGGAGGTGGCAAGAGGCTCCAAAACTCCAAAGAAAGTCTGAAACCAGATGAATGCCATTGGGAAACATTTAACAAAATAAATAAAAACCTGCACAACATAGATAATGTTAATTTGTAGTTTTCTAAGTCAATATCCAGTTGCAGGGCTCCATTTCTATTTGAGATTCACAACATTGGTGTACAAAAATATGGCCTCAGAGTTATTACTCTGACACATGTTGAATGTGACCCTGGACAACTCAGTTTACTTCTTGGTATCCCAGAAAATATTCTAAGATAGTAAATTAAAGAGCAGATGCTGACCTGTCTTGGTAGAAAAATTTGCATACCAAGAACTCCTTCCATTGATGGCATCCTCTGTCCAGTCTAACATTACTGAACTCTTTTAATAGCTCATATACTTTCATGTCATTTCAACAGATGGCTCCCTCATAACCTTGGTCTAAATCAGATTTTAAATAAAATTATCTTTATGCCCATCTTACGGGTGAAGAAACTAGGTTCAGAAAAGTCCCCTTGTTTGGCCTGGTAATACAGTCAGTCACGGGTATGGTTACCACTAAAATACACCACTCTTTGCTCTCCATCCTGACACCCTATTATGTTACATCTGGGAGAGGATGAGGTGGGAAGTTCACAAACCTCTTACTCTCTCCTTTGAAAGACGAGGAAAGGGAAACCCTGATATGATTTATCCAAGTACACGCTGCTAACCAGAGGCAGGGTTACTCATGAGTAATGGATAGGTCTTTAGGTATGGCTTAAGGCCCAAAGCTCTTTGGCTCTGTGGTGCTGAATATCATTTTTGAGGATTTCAACAGCTGTTTACACAGTTTCCTCTCTATGGATTATTTACAGTGCCTTGGGGCTTCCCTCTCAGTTGGCAGGGTTCAACTTACAAAGACATGTCTGTGTATGATGGTATAAATTATTTTTTCACTATGTGCTGTTTTAGATTATTTATACCTCTGTTCTATTAGCACAGAAAATCAAGAGTTGATTTTTTTAGTATTATGAGTTTATTCCATTGCATATGGAAGCAAATCTAAAGAATAATAGCTTAAATGTATATGGCATATCCCAGCTACAAAACTTCTTAAAACAAATGTTTATTGCTCTTTTTTTCCACATCATTTTTATTTCCAAATACATTACAAGAGCTTCTTTTTTTAAAATCATTGACCTCCTAGGTATATGATTGAAATCTCTTGGTTGAAGGATGTGGACATGCTAAACACTTCCTTAGAATAGCTCCAAACCATTTTGTAGAATGGTTGGACCAATTCATAGCCAATCAAGAGTTACATTCATAGGCTCATCTTTCCATAACTCCTTTAATATTGAATGTGCACCAATTTTATCACCGTTATCAATTTGCTGGATTAAAAAGGAAATCTCAGATTTGTTTTGCTGGACATTTTTCTTCACATTGGTGATTTGGACCAACCTTTCATATGATCCAAACTTATTAATCATTTTTACTTCCTTAAGGTTTTCATTGATATTATTTATTGCAGCTCTCTTTGTGGTGGCAAAATACTGGAAATTAAGGGGATGCCCATCAATTGGGGAATGGCCAAACAATTTGTCGTATATGAGTGTAATGAAATACTATTATGTGATAAGAAATGGGGAGGAGATGTTATTCATAGTCACCTGGAGAGCCTTATACAAACTGATGCTAAGTGATGAGAGCAGAACCAGGAAAAATTTGTACACAGTCACAGACACATCATGTGTGTGACAACCAACTTTGATAAACTGGACTCTCCTCAGGAACGCGTAGTTATAAGACAACTCTACAAGTCTCAGAATGGAAGGAGATATCTACATTCAGAGAAAGATCTAGATGGAACAGAGTTTAAATGGAGACTGAAGCAATCTACATGCTATCATTCTTTTTCACATTTGGTTCTCTTTCTTTTTTCCCATTGTTCACTCCATCAGTTACAAACCTTCTATACAACCAGACAAATGTCCAATGTGAAAGTATTTGCAGATCCTATACTTGATGGCATGCTGCCATGAGGGATGGGGGAAAGGGAGGGGAGAAAATTTGAAATTCAAGAGATTATGGAACTGAATCTTGTAAACTAAAAATAAACAAATCAAATTATAAAAAAAATTTTGAAAAGGAAAAAAAATCTGGTATGGCTAAGCCACCTTCCCTAGCATTTCTTTTCGTTAATTGCCTTGATATTCTGGATCTTTATGTCTTTATTGAGTCTTGTAATTGGAGATCAAATTTTCCATTGAGCTCTGGGTTTTTCATCAGAAAAGTCTGGAAGTCCTTTATTTTATTAAATGACCATCTCCTTCCCTGAAAGATTATGCTCAGTCTTTCCGGGTACTTGATCTTTGGTTGCAGTCCTAGCTCTTTTGCCTTACAAGATATCATATTCCAATCCCTCCAGTCTTTTAATGTAGAAGCTGCTAGGTCCTGTGTAATCCTGACTATAGTTCCATGATATTTGAATTGTTTCTTTTTGGTTGCAGTATTTTCTCCTTGACCTTGTAATTTTGGAATTCACCTACTATATTTCTTGGGTTTTCAATTTGGGATCTTTTTCAGAAGGAGTCTGGTGAATTCTTTTGATAACTTTTACTCTCTGATTCTAGGACCTCAGGACAGTTTTCATCGACAATCTCTTAGAGAATGTTCTCCAGTCTGTTTTTTTCATCATGGCTCTTTCTGGTAGACCAATAATTCTTAGGTTCTCTCTCCTGGATCTGTTCTCTAGGTCAGTTGTTTGTCCAGTGAGATATTTTATACTTTCTTCTAATTTTACAATCTTCATGTTTTGTTTGACTGACTCTTGATGCATCATAGAGTCCTTAGCTTCAATCTGTCTATTCAATCTAATTTTTACTGAATTGTTTTCCTTGGTTAGTTTTTGAACCTCCTTTTCCGTATGTTCAGTTTTCATTTTTAGGGAGCTATTTTCTCCAGTTTGATTTTGAACCTCCTTTTTCCCAGTTCACAAATTTTACTTTTTAAGGATTTCTTGTCTTCATTGAGATTTTTTTTTTCCAATTTTGTCACTGTAGATTTAAATTTATCTACTACCTCTCTAATTTGGACTTTAAAATCTTTCTAGAGCTCTTCCAAGAATTCTTTTTGGGCTTGAAAGCAAGCCTGTGGTCTCAGGTGTGAGTATAGAGCCCATTTTGTTCTCTCTATTTGGTTGTTCTTGCTCTCTATAATAAGATTGCGTCATTTTTCTTGCTTTTGATTTATCAGCTTCTTTCTTACCCATTGTGATGGCCTATTTCCTGACTTCACTTCTCAGTCTGGGAGCTAAGGCCCTTCTTGTTGACTTTGTGGGTTGTACCTTCTGGGCATCTAGATTGAGGCCAAGGCCAGGACTCTCAGTGTTTCCCCTGAGTTACCTTGAGGCTCACAGAATAACCTGCAGGGAAGGGTTGGTCTGACCATTTCAGGTTTCCATGTCTGTGTCCCTGGGCTACAGCTCAGGAAGGCTCAACAGCTGGCGGCCAGCAGCACTGGTGTCTGAAGATTCTCCTGGTGGTGCTAAGGAATATTCGGGCTTGTGTTGTTAGAGCTTGGTGGCTCCACCCCCTCTGGGCACAGGGTGCTCCTGCTGGTTAGCTTGTTGGAATACCACACCCTTCACTTCAGACTCTTTATTGCCTCAGTTACACCCTTCCTCAATTATACCCAAGCCTGAGGCTGTTTCCACTATTTCAGTATTTTACTCTGGGTGGGACATTTATCTCTGGGTTTTCTGGGTCAGAGAGGGAGATTTGGAGCAGTTAGTGTTTACTCTATCATCTTGGCTCCTTGAAGCTCAGATAGGTGATTTTTAAATGTCCATGCTATGGGCTGATAGCCCCAGGAAAAGCTGTTGAAGCTGCTGTTTCTCTTACCCAGCTCTGACAGATCCTCCATCCTTCAATGAGATGGCTGTGAATCACCCTTGGGGTGGATGAGTCTGCTGTCTGGGGGCTCCTTCTCACTCTGCTATAGTCTGCTCTCAAGCTGATGCTGGTGCAGCCACTGTGTGCTCCATGCTCCCCCTTTCCAGACCTTCCTGGGAAGTTTCCTGGGCTGGGAATCTGCCATGCTCTGTCTCCCAATGGATTCTGTCACTCTAAAATACATTCAGGTCCACTTTTTAAAATTTAGTGATGGAATTCATGAAGGAGATTAGAAAAGTTCTTGCTTCCATTCCACCCTCTTGGCTCCTTGAGGATGGCTTTCTTTTTTTTGCTAGTATTTGTATCCCTAGCACTCATTGCAGTGTCTGACACATAGCAAATGTTTGATAAATGCTTGCTGCCTGCCTACTTGCCTTGAAAAACTTGATGGAATTTGTTTGTAAATTTATCTTGATTAAAGCTTCCATTTACCCCCACTCTTTCTTAGTTCCTTTACATCTACTTCAATTTATTTTATTGAGAGTGAATTACTTAAGATCTCTATTTGGTATTCTCCAAACTTGAGTATTATAGATGTTATAGATAACCTCTTCTTTGGAAATCTCAATTTAATTTGGCATACATCTATGCATGGTTGTTTTTAAAGAATTCTTTTTATTTCTTTGTTGTGATTTCACCTTGATATATTTTTTATTTTGTTAATTTAATTTTCCTCTCTTATTTGTAATCAGTTTGTTGAAATGTTCATCATTTTTGTTCATTTTTTAAATAAGCAATTAGTCTTATTCACAAGTTCTATAGTTTCTTTGATTTTGAATTTATTTCTCCTTTAATTTTGAAGATTTCTGTTCTTGTCCTTATTTGGGGTGAGTTTATTTGTCTGTTTAAAAAACTTAATTGCCTATTCAGTTAGAAGAACATAATGTCTCAGTTAACAAAGGGCCAACTTTAGAGCCAGAAAGCCTTGGGTTCAAATCCCTTAACACATACTAGTTGTGTGACTGGGCAGGACTCCATAACCTCTGAGCGCTATAGACAACTCTGTAACATGACAAGTTGCAGAAAAGGTACTTATCTGTACAACTATAGGGAGTTTCTCAACATCAATTAAATAACAAGTTGCTAGTCCTTACTAATGTTATTCTCTCTTTTTTCCTACTTTGCTCATGTGTAAGCCACTTTGCAGTCCCTGCCACATAGTAGGTACTTAGTAAATGTTTGTCAGTTACCTGATTTTTAAAAATAGGATGCTATCTGATTTTCACAATAACCCTGAAAGGGAGGTGATATAAATATTATTATCCCCACTTTTTTAATGAACAAATGATTCTTATAGGAGTGAGGTAATTTGGTAGATTAAGATGTTGGGGCTTAGAAGCGTCAGAGAAGCCTGGGATTTGAACATAAATCCTGTGTTCAAGATGCTGCCTGTCCTTCCTCTGTGCACAGCTTGTAGATATGTAGGGCTTTTCTATGATTTTCTAATATTCTGCAATGTAACTTATCCTAGTTGCCTTTTTTCTGTTTTGCCTTGAAAAAAGAAAACTTTGAAGTATGCCTTCATTAGAAAATCTGAGCATAAATGTCAATATTTATTTCCAGCAGTGTGTGACAATGAAAATTATGATGTATTTGGAATCAGAGAATCTGGATACAAATCTTGGCTCTGTTAATATCTCTGTGATCTGTAATGTCAATTAAATTTCTATGCCTCAGTTTCCTCATCTGTAAAAAGAGGACCTTTTGCTAAATGCCTTTTAAGATTCCTTTCAGTCCTCCATCTCTCATCCTTTGATTTTCTTGCCATCTCTACAGCCCCCACGAGCTTTGGCTCACTGGTCATGTATCTCAAGACCACCACCCAAGACTGTGATCCCGACTCAGGCAGATCAAGGTAAGAGCACTTAGCCTCTGAATAATCACTTGGCCCCCCTGAAATCTGCAGGCCACGAGGTCTGAAGCAGCTACGAGGAGGCAGCTGCAGGGTCACTGCTTCAGGCTGCTTCTAGCTCTGGAAGCAGTAGGCCAGACCCTCTCCCCCAAATTTAGTTGAGTTCCACTCACCTTTCCCTTTTTCCTTGGCCCTTATGGGTTGATAATTCCGGAAACCACCAAAGCTGCTGGTAATCTGCTCTTCTCAAAGTTCCTGCCATGGCTTGTCCTGGCCACCCTGGGGCTAAAACCTAGAGTTTACACTGAGCTGGGCTTTGATCTGCTCCCAGAGTGCAGAGATGAATCCTTCCTGTCTGCCTGCCAGGCTGCCTTCAGCGAGAGCTTTGTTTCTCTGTGATGTTGTGGGTTCTGGAGCTCTAAAACTGGTTTAGAGTCATATTTTATAGGTATTTGGGGTGGTTGTGGGAGGAGCTCACAGAGTTCTCCTGCTTCAACTCTGCCATCTTCTCCAGGCATTTATTTAGGTGTTAGTTTGCAACCTTCCTCTTCACCCCAACCTCAACTCTAATATTTGGGGAATTTAATGCTTGTATTGATTTCAGTAAGCCAATAATCATTTTTAAGGGCTTACATTGTGTAATGTACTAAGTACTAGGGATATAGAAGTAACTCATGCCTTCAAGGGGCTTAAATTATGAAGGGGAAGACACCATGTAAATAATTTGCTATGTACAAGATATATAAAGGATAGATAGAAGGCAATCTAAGAGGAGAAATTCTTAGTAGCTGGATAGAATCAGACAAATTAGGATGAGGGGAGCAGGAAAGACCTTCAAGAACTGGGGCTTGGTCTGAATCTTGGAGAAAGCCAGAGAAACCAAGAATTACAGGAGGAAGCACATTGAAGGAATGGGCTAGCCAGTGCAAAGACTCAGAATCTGGTGGTGTCCTGTGGGAGAAACCACAAACAAAACAGTGTTACTGGATTATAGGACATGAGTAGGGGAAAAGTGTAAGAAGACTGGAAAGGTAACAAGAGGCCTGATTAAGAATGGCTTTGAATGCCAAACAGGGAAAATTACGCTGAACCCTGGAGAGAGACCAACTGGAGTTTACTGAGTAAGGGAGGTGAGGTGGTTAGATCTTCCTTTAGGAAAATCACCTTGTCAGCTGAATGGACAATGAATTAGAATGGGAGAGTTAAGAGAGGGAAACCCATTAGAAGGATGTTGCTTGAATCCAGATGAAATGAGTGGAGGGCCTGAGGATGCCTGGCCTTCATGTATGTCAATGACTTACATATCCAGTGTAATTGAACTTCCTGAGCTCTCTTCAATGATGTAATTGTATCCTGTATTCCAAATGGTACCACACTCTTGATCTTGAATTTCTTCTCCCTGATTATGACCTCTTGTCCTTTTATCTGTCCCTCTGCTTCAATTCTCCTAAAATTCTTTGACTGTGTCGCTTCTTAAGAGGCTTTAAAGCCCTCCCAACTCTCCTTCTATTCAATAATCTCCATTATATCTTCATTTTCCTATCTTCTCAGTCTTGATCCTATAATTGACCTTTTCAACTAAGTACTCACTGTCTTCCATGACTGAATTCTTCGTCCCCTATCTTTCGTGAAATAATAGAATTTTAGAACTGGAAGGGACTTTAGTTGACCATTTAATTCAACTATTGTTGAGAAAGACTCCTCTTTAAAGCGTACCTAACAAATGACCATTTAACTTTTGCTTAAAGACCTCCATAAAGAGCAATGCTGCCACTTACTCCAGCCACCATTTCCCTTTGGTAGATCTCAAATTGTCAGGATTCTCCTGACATCAAACCTCTATCTTCTCTGCAACTATTACCTGTTTTTCTAAGTTTTTCCTTCTGAGGAAAATAAAAAAAAGCAGATGCATGAAGAATGTCCCCACTCCCACTTCAAAACCTTTTCTTGAGGGTAATTATCCCTAGTTCCATACTAAATTTCTGTAAATCCAAAGCTTTGTGTCACTCATAGCATTTGCTTTTTCTATTCTGTGTTCCAAGTTTTGGATGTGGCTAGAGGAAGTCACACACCAATGTCACTACCTGGGTTCACTTAAAGTTCACATGGAAAACTCCATTTATTTCTATTAAAAGTCATCTTATTCAATATAGTCTAAAATCCAGTTCTTTCGAAATCTTTAGGGATTTCAGTGTGTGCATTTTGCTGTTAGCTATGCATCCCAGTTTTGAATCATTTGCAAATTTGATAATGTGACACCTATATCTGGATATGAGCCATTAATAAAGATGTTAAATAGCAGAAGGCACATTGCATACCTTGGGGAACTCCACTGGAGAATCATCAGTTGTCTTTACCCTATCCACCCTGGGCATTGGTTCCAGCCTTTTTTCAATTCTTCTCTCCACCCCCCCACCCCAAACAGCTGAATAAAACTTTTTTGTGGTTTTAAGATCATATATTTAGACCTTTGAGTGTCTCCTTTCACCTGATCATATATGAAGAAGCTAAAGCTTAGAGAGGTCAAATGACTTACCTAGGCTTTTGAATATTATCAGAGACAAAGTTCGAAGGGACCTCAGAGTCAACTAGTCCAACCATCTCAGTGTATAGATGATGAAACTGAGGCCCTGAAAAGTTACATGACTTGCCCAGGATGACAAAGCTTATTTCAGACACAGTCAATCAGTCAGCCAATCAGTGAATAAATCATAAGGTGAATTCAGTACTCTCTTTATGCTGGTTACTAGGGACCCAAGAGGAGACCCAAACAGTGACCTTGACCAAAAGGAGCTCTCCAGATTTGAACCCATGTGTCCCTGACTCCATGACTAATGCCCCATCCCTTATGTCATCTTCAAAGAGCTCAGCAACTTTCCCACTTTGCTAAATGAAAAGCCTCTGGGCAGGCTCACATCCCTGACTCACTAACAGCCAGTCATGAGTTTGAATATTAAGCAGCCTGCCAATTCCCCAAGTTCTGCCAGAATGTTCAGCACAGGTCCTTGAACTTTGACTTGCACACTGGTTCAAGATCCTTGCTCTTTTCTCCCAACGCCTGTTCCTATTTGACCCAGGTAAAAACCCTATAAAAATCTACTGGGCTTTTCAGGTGGGGGGTCCCCCATTCCACGAGACCTGAGTAATTTCCATTATCGTTGACTGCTCTTAACTTCTAAAAACTCTCCAAAGTAAAAACTGTGTGCAAGAGATAAAGCAATAGTAAAAGGGCATAACCCTTCTGTCATTACCTACTGAACAAAACAAGTTGAAGGAGAGGTAAAGAAGAAAGGATTTTACTTAGTTACTTAGAGAGAAAAAAAGGGAAAACTTAGATAACTAAATAAAAGGAAGAAAAAAGGAATGAACAAATAAAGTACGTCTCCACAATTAGGGAAAGTAGTTCAAAAAATAGGAATGGAGAGGCTTGAGGGTGAGGGGAAAAGAGTTTGTGGGAATAGATTTATATTAGATTACATAAAATCAACTGAAGAGCCAAAGTATTATCTTCATAGAAGAAAGTACTAATTCTTCAGAGTTCTTTCTTCACTAAGGGAAAATGCTAATTCAGAAAAATTATAAGATTTGGGACAACTGAATGAAAATGTAACTTCAGTTCTTATAAATTTGAGATGAATAGCTTAAATAATCCAATAAAATTAAAAGCAAACTGGCTAAGGAAATAAAACCCCACAATGTGTTTCTTACAAGAAACAAGTCTTAAAAGCAAAAATATACATCAAATCAAAATGAGTGTCTCTAAAAAACTTTGCAGTGGATTGGGTAAATCCCAAAAAAGAATGAGTTGCAATCAGATATAGAAAAAACATTTAAAACACACACACACACACACACACACACACACACACACACACAAAGATAAGCAAGGAAGCTACATTATGCTGAAAGAAACTATAGATAAGAAGATAATATTGCTTTGACACATGTATGCTCAAATGAATTAACATATACATTTGTGAAGGAGACACTTATCAAATTTAAAAAAAAGTCATAGAAAGTAATGCAATAGTAGTAAGAAATCTGAATGTCCCTCTCCTAGGGACAAGTTCAACAAAAATGTGAATAAATATGAAAATGGCAAATGGATCAAATTACTAAAGAAATGTGAGCTGAAAGATTTATGGAGCCTTCTAAATGAGACTACTAAATAATAGATATATTTCTTAGTACTACATGGAAGTTTTACCAAAAATATTACCATATATTAGGGCACAAAGATACTGCAAATAAACAAAGGATCATATAGATTAAACACATTCTTTATAGATCATAATGTAATGAAAATAATAATCTGGCAGCACAAAAAAAAGACTCACATTTAGTCTTAAATATTGAGTTGATCAAAAAACAAATCAGAGAAACAAACAGTAAGTATGTAGAAGGGAATTATTATCATGAAATAACATACCAAAATTTCTGGGATGGATGGAAAGCAGTCTACTAGGGAGAAATAATATTTCTACTACATATGTACACACACATATGCATGCATACACATATACATATATATATATATATATTTACATGCATGTGAATGTAAAAGGAGAGAATTAATCAACTAAATGTGAATTTAAAAAATTAAAAAGCCAACAAGTAGACAAACTAAAAATAAGAGTGAAAGAGGAGATATTGAAAACTAAAAAAAGAATAAGATACATTAGAAAGAAAAAGACTTTAAAATAATAAACATGGCTATGAACTTATTTTTTCAGAATAACAAAACTAATAAATCTTTAGCCAACTTCATTTAAAAGAAAAGACCAGAAAATTAAATCAACAAAATAGTAAATGAATCAGGTAGAATTATAGCAAAAACTAGAAAGATTTAAAAAAGAATCATCAGAACCTATCATATTGTTATTTGCTACCAAAATTAAGAATATAAAAGAAATAAAAATAATTTTAAAACATAATATATCTTAACTAATGGAAGATCAAATAGATTTTTAAAGAATCCAATTTCAGGAGAGGAAATATAACTATCTGTAAATGAAGTACCCACGAGCAGGGGGAAATTTCTGATTCTGATGTATTCAAAGGAGAATTCTATCCAACTTTTAAAGAAAAAATTAGTACTAATACTACACAAATTATTCCTTAAAAACTGAGAAAGAAAACCCTCTACCAAAGTCTTTTTATGAGACAAACACAACCCTAATACCTAAATCAAGGACAGACTCTGCAAAGAAGAGTTATAGACCAATATTATTTGTTTATTTCTTTTCAGTTGTATCTGACTCTTCATTACCCTATTTGGGGTTTTCTTGGCAAAGACACTGGAGTGATTTGCCATTTCTTTCTCCAGATAATTTTACAGATGAGGAAACTGAGGCAGACAAAAGTTAAGCGACTTCCCCAGAGTCACACAGCTAGTAAGTTTCTGCAACCAGATTTGAATCCAGGTCTTCCTGACTCCGTGACTGGTGCTCTATCCATTCTGCCAGCTAACTGTTCAATATCATTAATAAATATCAATTCAAACAGACTACAGTAATTCATCCAAGAAATCTCTCATAACCAAGTCTGATTTGTACCAGAATGGTTCAATATAAGGGGAAAAAATGAACACATAAGCATATTCAAAACAAAAATACAAAAGTACGTGATTATCTAAATTTATGTAGAAAAAGTATTTTTCCTACAAAGTAAAAGCATTAAGAAACCTTTTTAATATAATAAAAAGTATCTATATAAACCCAAAAGCAATGATAATATAAAATGGAGATACACACTAGAACCTTTTTCTATAAACATAGGAGTAAATGGTGTCTATTCTCCCTGCTAATATTTGGAATATTTCAAGAAATATCAGCAATAAGCTAAAATACATAAATCGAAGGATAAATATAGGAAAAGAGGTGACATGATTACCCCTATTTGCTGATGATATGATGATTTCCTTAGAAAATCCTACAGAATCAATAGGTGATAAATTCATAGCTTCAACAAAGTTGTTGTAGGCAACAAAATAAACCCACAAAATAAACAGCATTTCTAAGTGATAATGACAAAATTGAAGAGGCACTAATAGAAAGGGAAATCACTTTCAAAATAACCACAAAGTGCCTTAAATATTTGGGGATCAAAATACCAAAACACACAAAATACTGGTTTAGATTCAATTACAAAATGTAGAATGTAGAATATCTTAAATAGCTGGAGGAACACTCAGTGCTCATGGCTGGGCCATGCTAATATAATAACAATGTCAATGTTATTTGGCTTAATTTAGAGTTTTAATGCTATGCTAATCCAATTGTCAAAGAGATACTTTATAGAACTCAATAAAATTAATAAAATTCATTTTTGAGAAATAAAATATCGAAAATATCAAGGAGAATAGTGAAAACATGTAGAAATGAAGAGAGAGTAGCTCTTCTCAATTTCAAAAAACATAAAGTTATTGTCATCAAAGCCATTTGCTGTTGGTTAAAAGATAGAGAAACAGATAAATGGAACAGATTAGACAAGAAAGAATCAGAAGACTGGAGCTCAGTAACTGTGTTCAATAAACTTGAAAATACAAATTCCTTAGGGAGGATATCAATATTTGATAAAGGCTGCTACAATTGCTAAGCAGTTTGGAAGAAATTAGACTTAGATCAACATCTTGTCTCATATTCCACAATGAATTCAAAATGGACATGTAGCCATAATAGTACAGATCATATCATTCAAAAAGTTAGAAGTGCTTCTTGAGCCTTCTACAACTATTCTTAAGAGAGACAGAGGCTATTACGAAAGATAAAATAGATAACTTTGATTAAACAAAACTGTAAAACTTCTATGCAAACAAAATTAATGCATCTAAGATAAGAAAGAAAGTGGTTGAATGGAGGATGAAAGTTTTTTAAAATTAAATTTCTCACATAAAGGTTTGATATCCTATATATATGTGTGTGTGTGTGTGTGTGTGTGTGTGTGTGTGTGTATGTACGTATATGAATAATTTTCAGAAGAATTAAAATACTGACAATCATAAAAATAACATTTAAAATAGCTACTAATAAGAGAAACACATATCAAAAGAGCCCTGAGTTTTTCACCTCACTCTTAGTAAGATCCTAAGCAAAGATAACAAAAGATTAGAATAGTCAATATTGGAGAGGTTTAGGCAAGATAAAGCATCTCAATGAACATTATTGGGAAAGCTATGAATGAGTATAAACATTTTGGATGGCAATTTGTAATTATGCAAAAAAAATGACTAACATAGTCCTATATTTTGACCCTGGGCATCCTCTCCTAGACTTAGACTCCAAAAAGGTAATTGGTGAGAAGAAAATCCCCATATAAATCAGCATATGTATAGCAGAACTTTTGGGGTAGCAAAGATTTGGAAGCACAGCTGATGCCCATCAAATGGCGAGGGCTAAACAGATTGTGGTAAATGAATGCGATGGGATATTTCTATGCACTAAATATAGAGAAACTTAACAATATTGACGTGATTTGATGCAGAGTGAAGCCATCCGAGTCAAGAAAACAACATACAAAATGACTACAACAATGTACATGGAAAGAGCAACCCCCAAACAGAAGTATACATTGCCCAATCATAAATATTAAACCTGGGCCCAGAGAAGAACTAGGAAAAGATTCCTCTTGCCACACTGGTACAGAGCAGAGAGAGCTCCACCTGGGCAAGGGATGGCAGACATATTCTCAGACTTTTTAAAAAGATTGGTGGTTTGTAATTCTTTGGTTGCTTCTTTTCTTCTTTTTTCATTAAAAATAGTCATTATGTGGCATGGTTCCTTAGGAGGGAGAGAGGCTTATGGGAGAAATTCTGTTGAGGTAAAAAAAAAAGCATAGCAATAATCTTTTATTTTTATAAAAGATTCCATCACATCCCCCTTCTAACTTAACCTGGTTCTGACCTACTATCCCTGAAGATCAAGAAACTCAGGTTCTTCATCACTAAAATAGGGATAAGAATAGCATAGAGCTCACTGAGTTCTTCTAAGAATCACATGAGATAATATATGTAAAGTGCTTTACAAAACTTAAATTGATAGACATATGAGATGGTAGGGTGGTGGTGGTGATGGTGCTAGAGAAGGAAGAGGAGAAGGTAGAAGGGATGAAGAAGAAGAAGAGGAAGAAGAAGAAGAAGAAGAAGAAGAAGAAGAGGAGGAGGAGGAGGAGGAGGGAGGAGGAAGAGGAGGAGGAGGAGGTGGAAGAAGAGGAAAAAGAAAATGCAGGAGGAGGGGTAGAAAGAGAGTGAAATAAAGAAAAAGAAAGAAGATGGAGGAGAAAGAGAAAAAAATAATTAATCTGGAGTAAGAGGACTTAGGGTCAAATTTGTACTGTTGATTTGTGACCTTAGGCCTTCCACCTCTCTGAGCCTCAGCTATCTACATTGTCAAATGAAGGGTCTTGGATTGGTTGCTTTCAGAGGATCCTTTGAACTCTGAGTTAGTGCCCCTGGATCCTGTGCAAGGCAGACCTATGCAGGGTAATGACTGCACACTCTTACTTTTTCAATTATACTCAATGGTTAAAAGCTTAGCAACTACCTGGAAACAGATCTGTGCCAAGAGTCCATTGAGCATGTTGGGTAGATCTCAGCTCTCATTAAGTGGGCAATGATCTAACAATGCGTCAATTCTTTCCCCCTAACTTAAGCACCAATGAGAATAGGTTCTTATCAAAGAGAGGATGAGTCTGAGGCAAACATCACCTTGTCCTCTATCCACTTGTCCTTTTTTGCATATTTGGCCTCTGAGACCATTGGTAGCTGTTGATAGGAGTTCCTTTTGCTGTTTCATACCTAGGTGACTCGAATGCAAATGGGATCAGGAGCAGTGTACCCTGTTTCATATATGATAAGGTCTGGCTGGGATGAAATGTTTTTCAATGCACTAAAACAAGGGTTCATAATCTGGGAACTGTGGGGTCTGTGCATCAATTTCAGGAGTACATGAGCTTAGATGGGAAAACTTCCATCTTCATTTTCACTATAATTGGTATCCATTTTAATTCTGTGTAATTGAATTTATGCATTTAAACCCTTTTATTTTTCTGATAATGAATCCAAAGGCTTCACCAAAATGCCTAAGGGATACATCATACACGTGTACGCTTGTGCGCCCATGTGCACACACACACAGAGTTAAGAAGGTCTTCCCTAAAGGAAGTCTTCTTTCCTTTCTGGCACAATTCACCAAACACTTTGAGGGGCCTCCTGTACACCAGGCTCTGTATGAGTCATAAGGGCTTATGAAAACAAAAATGAAGTACTCCCTGTCCTCTAGAAGATTGGCATCTAGAGGTGGAAATGATAGAAATTTGTTCTTAGTGAAAATGTAAAAGGCAGTATGGGAAGGTGGCAAGTGCACTGAATTTGAGTTCAAATCCCTGTCCAGTTGAGTACTTCAGTTCAAATTCCTTCTCTGCCACTTATTAGGTGATTTGGGGAAAGTCATGTCATCTCTGTGGGCTCAGTTTCCTTATCTGTAACATCTGGATGCATCCTCACAACAGCCTGTGACATAGGCACTTTAAGTATAATTGTTTTCATCTTGGAGAACATGGAGTGGAAACTCAGCCAAGTCAAATGACTTATGTAGGGTTACCCAGCAAGAAATAGTAAGACTAGTATCTGATGTCACATCTCAACTCCAAAACCAGTGCTTTCTTTAGGGCACTACAACTGAGTGAACTGATGATACAAGTTTTCGGAAATAGAGAGGTTAGAAAGAGAGGAGGGCAGATACATGTGAATTCACCTCCTGGGAAGGAATTTTCCACAGCTACATGGCCCTTCCAAGGGAAACCCTGTGCTCCAGGAGACTGTTCAAAGCCAAGGAGTTATTGGACCATTAAAGAGTTCCTGGACCAAGTGGACAATCTGCAAAGGAAGAAGAACAGTGGCAATGATATGGAGGAGCAAATATGGATCCTTTACCGTAAAGTATCCTTTACTGGTACTGTGAGCCAGCTGTACTGTAGGGGTATAGAGAAAGGCCTTGACTTTCTAGAAACCTTGAAAGTTTTCCCCTAGTTGGGGCATGAAGGAGGGAGGGAGAATCAACCTCAGGATAGTACTAGAGGTTTCAAAGATTTAATAAATCCCTGGAAGGTGGGGCAAAAAGACTAAAAACAGAGCAAAGTAGAATTGGCTTAATCTTTTTTTTTTACTCAAGTTGAGTCCTTTGAAATTTTTATTGCTAGATTAAGAGAAACCTGTCATATATACACACATCATATATATTTTTGGATATGTAGTATGTGTGTACTTCTCTTAAGTACTTGCATTGGAGTTGACAATTCATTTGATACTGCCAGAGTGAAGCTCTGAATGTGGGCTACTCAAGGCGTTCCCAGAAGAATGGCCCTGCTCCTGGATAGATAATAGATCTGCCAATTCAGAGTTGGAAGGCACCTGGGTGATCATCTTATCCAAATCCTTCATTTACACATTAGGAAACTGAGGCTGAGGGATTTAAATGTCTTGTTCCTTCCCAAATGGATAGTTAGAACTTGAATTGATCCAGTTCCTCCAACTCCCAAACTAAAATGAAGCTCTTCTGTTGTCACGTGTTCCAAAGTCAGGACAGAAGACAATTGGGTGGTTATGTTACAGGCTGCCACACACCTTTGTTCGTGGATTATTTTAACATCATGTGCATGTAATGGTAATGGAATTTGGAGATGCCCCTGAACTATTAAGACCCAGAGCTTGTGAATCCCACTTGTGGGATAGACTTGTTGACATGAAGAGAGGGGGCTGACCTGGGAGGAGCCATGAATGGGAAGGAAGGCTCAAGCCCAGAGAAGGCAAGAAGAAGAAGTACTTTTGGGAAAAGCAGTATCCAGTGTCATTGAGCCTGAGTTGCTGAGAGAGACTGCAAAGAGTCCATTGGAGCTGCCCAGGACTTTTGAGGACTGTCACCTGGAGCTGCTGAGAATTGAGGAAGCATGGCTGTGATGCTGGTATTTTGTCTGTCTGTTTTGATATTGTTTTTCCAGATTTGCCTGATGGTGGACAGTGCTGCTATTGTAGAGGTCTTGGAACCTGGCTGTTGGTGCAGAAGCCCTGAAGAAGGATTTTCTTGTTGTATGTTCACAGAAATCCTGGAAGGGGGCCTTGCTGATACTTTCAGGGGCTCTGGGACTGTTCTACAGTCAGAGTGTGACTTGATGAGGACACTGGCTTTGTTGAGCCCTGTCTCCCCAAGAACTGAGATTGCTGAGGGCTTGCCTCAAGTGAAGATGAAAGAAAGGCCTTTCTTTGGCCTTTCCATGCTGAGATGTTATCTTGACCTTGTTATGGTTTAAGGGTGGATGGCCTTTTGTGCTCTCTTGCTCCTTTTTGAGTTAAAGTGCTTGTTGTTAATGGATGGTATTGTAATTACTTTGAGTCCAGGGGTGGGAACCCTTTGGCCTTTTTGTGAGTGTACTTTGTTTATGACTGGAAATTGATCTCCATTTCAGAAGAACTCTCTCTCCTTTTGAGAAGAGACTTTGAGTGACTAAAAGAATGTACTGCCTAGGGATGGAATAGTCTGATCTCCATTTGAAAAGAGACTTTGACTAAAAGCATATATTGTCTAGAGGTGGAGTAGTACACAGACTGAATTAAGAACTTACTTGTGAAATGAATGAGTTATACTGTATTTTGATTTTCCCTGTTCTGTGAATGTTGGCTGAATAAATGGGGTTTGATATGCTGGTAATCTGAACCTTGGAAGTTGCCTTTACTTGGCATTACAGTGCATTATTTTGACATCATAGTATCCTGCCTCAAATAATTAGTAGCTGTATGACCTAATTAGTCATAGGGACTTCATCTCTCTGTGCCTCATTTTTCTCATCTGTAAAATGAAGGAATTGGACTCATGGGCTTCTAAGGTCCCTGTTGACTCTATAATCCTATTATCCTATGAAACCCAGAATCTCAGAATTGAGAGGGAATTACCTCATCAGCCATCTATTCAATGTAGACCTGAATAAGTGTTTATCCAGCTTTGCTTAAAGACTATAGATTACAGCGACACACTGACGTGAGTTGCAGTTTCCACCTTAAATCCATAAATGTGCCCTTAAAGAGAGGAATCTCCTAAATCAAATTCTAACTAACACAGAGAATGAGTAGGTGGCTAAATTTTTCATTGTATCACCCTCTACATCTAAATTGGTTGACTAATTCACCCTAGGATAGAAGGAATAAGATTTGTGTAGGAATCAGAAGAATTATCAGGTATATGAACATGGAATACCAGTTTTTAAAGATCATAATAAAATGCACCCAACACTAAAACCTTTCTGAAAATTGATGATTCAAGACAAAGAGAGTTAGACTATGAGCTCCTTGAGGGATTCTGCTTTTTGTGTGTGTGTGTGTCTCCTCAGTACAGTGTCTTGAACATAGTATGTCCTTAATAGATGCTGTATGACTGACTGACTGACCTTTTACAATAAGTGTGAGTGTTCAAGAAAGCTTTGCCAATGGATTAAATAGCCATTATTATATGCTCTACATATGGAAGGAAAATACATGGAGTTCTGGTTAATGAGAAACCATGCAAACCACTTTCTCCTGTTGGGTACCAGTGTGTTTGATAATAGTTAAATGAACATGTGGTGTTAGGGAATCTCAAAATATCAGAGTTGGAAGGGAACCCATGGAACATCTGGACCAACTTGTGCCTGAAAAAGGATCTCCATTACAATACAGCCGACAAACGGTCTTCCAGGCTTTGCCATGGTGCTCAACACATTATTTCATATGGAGTCCCAATATGTTGAGTCTATTAAACATCTCCCTAAATTTAGATTAGGAAGATAATTGATAATTGTGCCCCTCTTTTTAAAAAATGTTTTATTTATTAATTTTAACATTTAAAAAAATGTTGAGTTCCAAATCTTCTCCTCCCTTCAGTCACACCTACTGAGAATATAACAATATTCTCAATTTTGTGTGTGTGTACACAAACTCAATTGTGTATAGAAATCTTGCCCAAAAGAGAAGTGAGAGGGGAAGGAGATAAGAGAAAGAGGGGTATGATAAAGGGGAAGGCAAAATCCCTATACCCCTAAAGTCCAAAAAAAAGGATAAAGCAAACAATATAATATCCATTATGCCTGCGAAACCATGTAAAACATATTTCAATATTTGGTGCATTGAAATAAAAGCAAGAAAAATAAAGCAAGTGAGAAAATTATACTTTAATTTGTCTCAGAGTTTATTAGTTTTCTCTTGGGAGGTGGACAGCAAAATTCATTGAGTCTGGAACTGCCTTGGATCACTGTATTGATCAGAGTAGCTAAGTGTTTCACAGTGGGTTGTTAAAATATTGCTGTTACTATGTCTATCTCCTGATTTTGCCAACTTCACTTTGCACTAATTCATGTAAGTCTTCCCAAGTTTTTCTGAAACCATCTTCCTCCTCATTTTTTATAGCAAAATAGGTTTCTGTCATGATCACTTATCACAACTTCTTCAGGTATTTCCCAATAGATGGGCATCCCCTCAATTTCCAATTCTTTGATGCCACAAAAAGAACAGCTCTAAATATTGTTGTTCTTTGATCTCTTTAGGGGATCTCTTTAGAGGATTTAGAACTAATAGTAGTATTGCTGGATGAAAAGATATGGACATTTTATAGCCCTTTGGGTGCAATTCCAAAATGTTCTCTGAAATGCTTGGGTCAGTTTACAAATCCATCAATAGTTCATTATTCTACCCATTTTCCTACATTCTTTCCAGCATTTGTCATTTCTAACAAGTGTGAGATGGTACTTCAGCATTGTTTTAATTAGCATTTATCTACTTAATAATGATTTATAGGATTTTTTCATATGACTATATGTAGTTTTGATGTCTTCTTCTGAAAACTGCCTATTCATATCCCTTGACTCAATTTATCAATTTGGAGATAGCTCTTATTTTTATAAATTACTCAATTTCTTACAGTTTGGGAAATGAGTCCATTATTTGAGAAACTTATTATAAATGTTTTTGTTATTACTTCATTATCTATGATACCTTTAAACCAACTATAGTTCACCTAATTATCTCTTTTAATTAGAACTGGGTTTTTTTTTGCTTTTGCTTTCTCTGAGACTGTCTGCTACCCCTGACTTTTTTTTTTACTTCAACTGAAGCATAACAGATTCTGCTCCAGCCCCTTATTTTAACTCCGTGTTTGTCTCTTTGTTTCAAGAGCATTTTTTGTAAACCACATATTGTTAAATTCTGGTTTCTAATCCATTTTGCTCCTTCTTCCATTTTATGAGTGAGGTTCATTCACACTCATAGTTATGATTACTAACTATGTATTTCTCTCCATCCTAATTTCTTCTCTTTGTCCTCTCTTTTTATCCTGTTCTCTTCTCAAATGTCCATTTTGCTTTTGACCACTGCCTCCATTAACCTGCCTTCCCCTTTATCGTACCCCTCTTTCTTTTATCTCCTTTCCCTCTCCTATTTTGAGCAAGACTTCTATACACAGTTGAGTTTGTGTACACACACACACACACACACACACATTCTTCTCTCTTTGAACCAATTCCAACCACCCCCCATGATTTATCTTCCACTGTAAAAAGCTCTTTGAGAGATAATTTTTCCATTATTTCTTTCCCTTTTTCCTTCTTCTAATACATTCTTCTTTCTCACTCCTTCATTTTTTGAGATCATACCAAAATCATTGACACACCCATGCCCTTTGTCTGTGTAGACTCCTTCTAACTGCCTTGATAATTAAAAAGTCCTTAGATATTGCATTATGAGTAGGAAAAGGACCCATCTGTACAAAAAATATTTATAGCAATTCTTTTTGTGGTGGCAAAAAACTGGAAATTGAGGGGATGCCCCTCAGTTGGGGAATGGCTAAACAGGTTATGGTATATGAATGTAATTATTGTGCTATAATAAATGAGGAGCAGAAGAACTCTATGGTAACTTAGAGAGACATATAAACTGATGCTGAGTGAGAGGAGCAGAACCAGGAGAACTTCATACACAATCATAGACACATTGTATCTGTGATGACTGACTTTGATAGACTGAGCTTCCCTCAGCAATGCAAGGTTAAAAGACAACTCCAAAGGACTCATGATGGAAAGGATATCCACATCCAGAGAAAGAGCTACAGAGTCTGAATGCAGAATGAAGCAAACCACTTACTCTCCTTTTTGTTTTGTTTCATTTTGTTTCTTTCTTTCTTGCCATTCATTCCATTGGTTAAAATTCTTCTTTATAACTTGATTGATGTTTAATGTGAAGGTATTTGTAGAACCTATATCAGATTGCATGCTACCATGGGGAGGGAGTGGAGAGGAGGGAGAGAAAATTTGGAACTCAAAACCTTGTGGAATTGAACATTGTAAATGAATAGTAAATAATTTTTTAAAGAGAAATTTCATGTATCTTTTTCCCATATAGGAATGTAAAATTTAACTTCCTTAGGATTTCTCATTTATATTTGCCTTTTTATGCTTCTATTTAGCCTTGTGCTTGAACACCAAAATTTCTATTTAGCTATGGTCTTTTCATTAGGACTGTTTTAAAGTTTTCCATTTCATCTTCCCCCACCACTGCAAAGAATTATACTCAGTTTTGCTGGATAGGTCATTGTTGGTTATAATCTTTTGTTTTCTGGAATACCATATCCCAAGTCTTCCTCTTCTTAAATATGGAAGCTGTAAAATTTTGTGTGATCCTGATTATGGCTCCATGATATTTGAATTATTTCTTTCTGACTCCTTCCAGTATTTTTTCCTGGAGGTAGGAGTTTGGGATTTTGCTTATAGTATTTCTAAGAGTTTTCATTTTGGGCTGTCGTTCAGGAGGTAATCAGTAGCTTCTTTCAAGATCTATTTTATTTTCTGGATTTAAGATGCTGAGGTAGTTTTCCCTTATATTTTCTGGAAATATGATGTCTTGACTTTTTTTGATGATGGTTTTTAGGCAAGCCAATAATTCTTAAGTTCTCTCTCAATCTATTTTCCAGGCCCTCTCCTGGTGCTGCCACCGTGTGCACTCCAGCCTGACCCCAACCCTGGTGTCACAAAGGTCTCCTGCCAAATTCTTACATTTTCTTAGTCTGGAAAAATATTGCATCCTGCCATTTTGTTTGCCCTATCACTTCAGAATAGAGATCATGTAGATTCCTTCCTCTATTCTACCATCTTGGCTTTACTTCCAGGCATGCCCCTCCTTATAAAGCTCAAGATGAGCCTTTTTTTTTCAGCCAAATCATACCTCCAATTGAAATTGAACTTGCAGTCTACTGAAACCTCCAGGTCTTTTCAGAACAGCTGCTGTTCATTCATGCCACTCCAATTGTTTTTTAACTTGAGAAGCTGATTTCTTGTTTTCAACTCCAAGACTTTATCTTTAACCTTATTGAATTTCATCCTAAGAGATCCTACTAATGTTCTTGCATGTCAAGATCCTTCTGGATCCCAACTGCTGTTATCTCTGTGTTATTTACCCATTCTAGATTCAGGCCATCTACAAATATGATGGACATAACATCTATGCCTTTAGCCAATCATCAACAAAAATGTTATATTGCAGAGGTCAGCAGAGGTCCCTGAGGTACCCCACTGGGGACCTCTTGCAATGTTGCTGTTGAACATTCACAACCCTTCTTTGAATCTAACTAATCAATCAGTTCTCAATCTGTGATTCCAAGCCATGAAATGCCACCAAAGAATATTGTAGAAAAAGCTGAACTTTTGTTTCAGTGAAAATCTTGAGGTCCTTAAAAACACCAACTCCACAATGCCCCATCATAGCATCCCTATTTGCAGTGTTCTATGGCCTTACAATTTCCCCCTTTAAAATGACTCCCTGAAATAAGTGCTCTCAAGTATCACCTTCTTGCCCAGGTTAGATGGAGTAGACATCTAGGCATCAGGGGAAAGATTTGACAGTTCCTGGGTTTTCTAATTGACTCACCCTTAATCTCAGACCTTACTGAGAGAGCTCTTTTCCCATAGTTTTAGGTCCAGCAATAAAACTGGATTTCCTACGATAAATTTTTTCCAAAGAGCTTCAAGCCCCTCCACCATGGCAATCTGGGGGAAGGCATGCACTGCATCTTAATTAGTGCTATTGTAAACAGTGGTGTCAGGCTGCAGGGAGGGAACTACATGTTTCATATCTATGGCAACAGGGAACATTGTTTTCTATTATGTTCCCCGGTCACTGGCAGACAAATGATTAATTAGCACATTCGATGTCTCTCCTTGAAAATGGCCATGGATCAGCGTGTGCGGCTCTCCATCATTTAATTAAATCAACTCTTGCACACCTGTTTCCACTTTCTTTAAACAAACATCTGCCGAATAACAAATAGAACTCAATATTAAATCTCAACCTGCCTCATGCTGCCGGTACAGCTTGCAACAGAGCCTAATCAGGGCTGAAAACCATGGAAATATGGGGCACCAAGAGGTGATGGCATAGGGCATTCACCTACCAATCAGACCCCTTGGTGCCCCTGACCTCTTTATGACCTCCCTGGGCATAGTGCCATGTTGGACATGCTTAGAGAAAACTCCTCTGATGGGCATGGAGATTAGACAGTGGAAATTACAAGGAGACTCTGAGCTAGGATTAAAGCCATATCTTTTCCTATATCCTCTGTATGTGTCCTTTGAATACATGGATACCTCCATTTCAGTGAGGTATAGTAGAAAAAAGACTGACTCTGGAGGAGCTGTGTTCAAATCCTGCCTTTGACACTTACTTGTTGTATGATCTTTGGCAGGTCACTTCATTTCCTTGACTCAAGAGTTTCCTCATTTGCACAGTGGGGGAGGATGGACCAGATAGCTTCTAACTTCCCATCGAATTCTAGAGCTATAATTTTCACCATTCCCAATAGTTAGCTGGGCTCTTTTGGATTGTAGATGTTAGATTTCAAGTCAGAAGAAAGTTAGGTTGACAGGAAGGAAGGAAGGAAGGAAGGAAAGAAGGAAGAAAGGAAGAAAGGAAGGAAGGAAGGAAGGAGAAAGAGAGAAGGGAGAAGGAGGGGAGGAAAGAAGGAGAGAGGAGGTAAGAAGGAAGAGGGAGGAGGGAGGAGGAAGGACGGAAGGGAGGGGGAAGAAAGGGGAAAAGGAAGGGAGGTAGGGAAGAAGGAAGAGAGAGAAGAAGGAAGATGAAAAGAAAGGAATGGAAGGAGGAAGGAATTAAAGAATGAATGAACAAAGGAAGAAAAAAAGTGTTTATCGATCACTCAATATGTACCAGGAGTTTTGCTAAGTGATTCACAAATAACTCTGAGCATCACAACAACTCTAGGAGGTAGGTATTGTTATTATCCTCATTTCACAGATAAAGAAACTTAGACAAAAGTTAAGGCACCTCGGGTGACACAGCAAGCGTACCTGAAGCTAGGTTTGAACTCATGTCTTGATGAGTCCAGGTCTAGAACTCTATCTGCTATACCACCTAAAAGACTTTTGTAAAACATAACATTGTCTAATATCAACTATTAAGATATGAATTCTCATCACCAGATTGAATCCAGGTTGTTGTTGTTGTTGTTATTGTTTTTTAAATCAAGTGATTCTCCAGGGTTAAATTCTAGAAAAGTCATATTCTGTGTGGGTGGAAGACTTACCATAACAAAATTATAGATCCTTACGGTATAATGGGGAGAGAGAACAAGAAAAAGAACATAACCTCAGTTTTGCACCTTCCCACCAATCTCATCCCTTCACTACTGGATATTCAGCATTTTCTTCAGAGTCACTTCCCTTTTTGTCTCTCCTGAATTCTTAGCCCAGGCCTTGGTAGAAGGAGAGATGGTGGTGAAGCAGAACCTCTGTCTTCCTTTTGATCCATGAGGCCAACCTGGTCAGGAATGTGTCTCCCCTCCCCTTATGGACACTCCAATCCTGTTTTCTCTCCAGGGCTTTGGGCCTTCCTTTACCCTTTCAGTTGCTTGCAGTAGAACCTGAACTGGCTCCAGCAAGAGGCAAAACAAGCAGCTTTCTCTTCCTGGCCAACCCAAACCATCTTCCCAACCCATCTGCCATATTCTCTTTAATTTCTACTATTAGTATCATGTAAGGGTTTTCTGAAGACTTGCAGATTGCAATTTGGTAAACGTTACCTAGGGAACATGATTAGTTTAATTGATTTTAAACTATTGACACTTGTTGGTATCTAGCAGAGGGCAGGGGCCTAGGCTGAGTGAGTTTTTATGGGCAGAAGAGGGTTAGATCAGTCATTTGTTGGGCATGGGTCTTTTTAAAATTGGTCCAGACCCATGATTTCATCATCAGTCTCTTCAGATAGCATTTTCTTTCCCCACCATGGAAATAATTTTCTTTGTGTCATCAAGCTCTCATTCTTGAAGCTTCCTGTTGCTCCTAGAATTATGCCCTCTGCAGAATTTTCATCCATGGCCTTCAATATATTCTCCTCTGAATCCCTTGAAATCTGTTCTCCCCAGGTCTAGGGTATGTGTCTGACTGTCACTATGATTTTCCTTCTTTCTCATCAACTCTCTAAGGTGGAGGGTCAGTTCCCACCCAGAGTCCCTGAGGCAGTGTTCACACCCAGGGTCCATTCTGCCTCTCAGTCCATCCTGAGAGTCATTAGGCAGTGGCAGGTGGAGATAATGATTGGTTCTTTGGCTGCCTCATGCCCCTCATGGCAGATGCGTCTCTCTGTTAACTTTCTCATCTTTTTCTTTCTCCCCCTTCCTCTCATCTTTCCCCCTAGTCATTCTGTTGGAGGAGCCAATGTCTCTTCTCCCTTGGATTGTAAGGTCACACTGTTATTAATTTTTGTTGTTGCTGTTATCAGAAGACATTCTATAATAAAGGATTGGAGACCAGGGCTCTGTCTGCAAATGAACCAAAGTTCAGAGAGAAGGAGGCTAAGGAATGGGGAAGGGGCTCAAAGAGTTGTCATCAAGGTGAAAGCATGAAAGAGAATTCTCTAGAGAGTAAGGAGAGAGCCACTGATCTGGCCCCAAACACATCAGATGCCTGATCTATGTTTAGATGGTCAACAGGATTGCGCCAAGGGCAAGCCACCAGTTCCTAGGAATTGTCTTGTTTCTCCTGTCTCTTCACCTCTCTACCCAAGCAGGTGCCAAATCTTGCCCATTTTGCCTCCAGAAACTCTTTTCCACTTCTTCCCTTCTTTTAAGTCAAACAAAAGTAGCCCAGTCTGGGCACCTTCATCTCCTGCTTGGGCTTTTGTAATAGCCTTTGAATCTGTCTCCTTGCAGTCAGCCTCTCTCCTTTATGGTTTTTCTTCCACCCTGCTGCCACCTAAAGCTCAGGTCAGACCATATCACTCTCTTTCTCAAGAAGCTTCAGAGGTTCTCCATTGCTGGAGTACAAAATACAAACTCCTAAGTTTGTCATCTTAAGTCTTTTATAGCCTGGGGCCAGCCTAGCATTATAGGCTGATGACAGCTGATTCTCCTCCATAGTCCCTACATTCCATCCAAACTCACCCTTTTGCTTTTCCTGGCTCAAGATATTCTATCTCTTGTCTCTGAGCCTTTGCATAGGCTGTTTCCCTTTCACCTCCAACTCTTGGTAGCCCTGCTTCCTTTCAGTCCCTCCAATGTTACTTTCTTCAAGAGACTTTTCCTTTTCTCCCCAATTCAGTTCCCATGTTCCCACCAAAATGACTTTCTATCTCTTAAAAAAATATCTTTCATGTTGATTTATTTGTGTATAGGTTGGAGTCCTCCAGAAGAATATAAGTTTTTTCCATTCCAAAGGACTCATGATGGAAAATGCCATCCACATCTGCAGAAAGAAATATGGAGTCTGAATGCAGAGTGAAGCAGACTATTTTCTTTGTTGTTGTTGTTGTTGTTTTATTTTTTTCTTTCTCATGGTCTCTTTATTTGGTTCTTATTCTTCTACACAACATGACTAATGTGAAAATATATTTAATAGGAATGTATATGTAGAGCCTATATCAGACTGTATGCCATCTTGTGGAGGGAGGAGAGAAGGGAGGGGGAGAAAATTTAAAATTTATGGAAGTGAATGTTGAAAACTAAAAATGAACAAATTAGCTTAAATAAAAAGAATTTAAGTTTTTTGAGGTCAGGGACAGTCTTATTTTTTATACTTAGCACAAAGTTTGGGAACATAACAAGCACTTACTAAATACTTGTTGATTTGTGACTTGGCATCATCCATTGGAAAAGATCAGTATTTAATTACATCCAGGGTGCTCCAACTGCCAGGTGCAAGCCTCTGTTTTACTGCCCAGGAATCTCTGAATCTGTACCAAGCAAGATTGTGTCTTCAACTAGGTAATGGCCAGAGCAAGGAATGAGGCAGATTGACCTTGTAATTCTTATGACTGAAGCCCAGATTCTAAGCTTCACAGCATTGTAGAGCTCATCTGCGCCAATCACCACATTATACAGATGAGGAAACCTGTGCCCTAGGTAACAGAGGCAGCATTTGAACCCAAGACAAAATAGAGACTTTTAAAATTATTGCTTCTATGACTACCCAATATTAAGTAGGCTTAATATTGGCACCAATTTAAAAAGATAGCTACTGTTGTTCTCTTCAGGGAGTGCTGGGCTAAAGGGTGTGGAAGGTCATCTTAATACTGTTGAGGTGCTAAAATTCATGATATGGGGGTTCAACTGTTAAGCGTTACCAAACAAGATGGATCTTCTGAGTGCTTCAATCAAATCAATCTATTCTTTTTTCCCCAAATACCTTGAAACATAGGTGTCCTTTTCAGCCTCAGGATCCAGGGTAATTGGAAAAGTCGTGGATGGATAGCAGTGATCCATGTAAGTCACAGATCCCAGCATTAAAGTATCATGCATAAATTTAGAACTATAAGGGACTTCAGAGACTCCCTGGTCCAAGAACCTCATTTTACAGAGAAAATAAATGAACAGAGATCCAGAGAGCATAGTGCTTGCTCAAGGTCACACAAGGTAGGAAATGACCTCTGATCCTACCTTCTTTCCATTGTGTCATGCAACACAAATTCCATTTGTGATAACACGTGTGAAATACTTTGAGAACTCTGAGGCACTACAGAAACACAAGTTATTGTGATTGTTGTTATAGACATGGTTTTTGCTTATCACCATCATTAATCCTGATTTTAAGGTTTGTTTGTTTTCTTCTCCCCACTACATAGCACCTTCAGTGTTGGTCAGTACTTTAGAACTGGAATCTAGACTGACCCCTTCATTGTAAAGAGGAAGAAATAGACCAAGGTGGGGGGGGTGTAAATGACTTTCCCAGAGTTCCCGTACCTAAGAGCCATCAAAGCCAGGATGATGGCTTTAGAGCTAGAACAACTTATGTGTCAACACAATAATTTTCCATGTAGGGAAATGTACTTGTAAGAGTTCTGTCCCTGCAGCCTTGGCATAGTATTTCTACAGGGACTACCAGATCTGGGGTATATTCTGGTTGGCATCAGTGCCAGTCTAACCCAGGCAGCCCAGAAGTGGAAGTGAAGTGAAGCCTAGAACAGTCCGAGAGACGAAGGAAGCATACTGTCTAGGGTTGAAACATAACTGTGTCCTCTGAAGCTTGACGCTATTGCCTCTGTGCCAGGAAGGTAACTCCCTGTGCCATGTTAGTCTTGGGGGGAGCTGAACAATGCTTCCTTCCAGTGCTGGGCTTTTGGGGAGCCTACGCTTGACGTTCCAGCCAAACTGCCACTATATGCTCTTCCATTTACATCACACTTCATAGCCTTTCTCTGTGTCTTTGCTTTAGCCTTCCTCCACGTTTGGAATAATCTCCCTTTGATTTTTAGATTCCTAATTTACCTCAAATATCTTCTCAAAACCTAAGCAAATCTATGAAACAGTACTCTGAAATTCCAAGTCTCTAAGCCCAAAGGTAGAATTCACTTCCCTCCCTCTGTAAATAGTGAATGGAATATAACTCTGATCTATGCTTATTGAACTGTCAGAAAAACAAGCCCTCCATTATTCTAGGAAGAAGTGGGAAGTCTTGACCCCACTGTCTACCCCCTTTCATTTCAACTTCTCATTTTACTTGCTGGCTTGTGAGCAATTTCTTTTTCAAAACATTCAAAAAATTGATTGGCTCATTAGAGGGAAAAGTAAGTCTCCAAATTTCCACCTGAATTCAAGTAGCCCAGATTCTCTGGCAAAGAAATGTGGGGCTCAGAAGACAGGACCACGTTTCTCAGATCCCTGCACTATCTAATACTTCTTTGAATCTGTGATCTCATCAGTGTGTCTACTCCTCCATCCTGCACCAGCAGATTGTGACCTATCCATGCCTGGCCAATTGATGTGACTCTTATCTATGGTCTCCCATAATTCTATCACTGGGAGTCCACTTAATATGGAAGGGGACCCTTATTTCTTCAACAGATCCTTGCACAGTATGAAATTAAGACACTTCACCATTCTTATATCCCCCTCTTGACACTTCACCTTATCAATATTCCTCTTAAAATGTAGCAGAACTGAATACAGTCCTAAAGAATGGGTGTAATCAGGGCAGAATACAATGGGACTATCACCTCCTTATTTCTGGAAGCCATGTTTCTTTTTTTATTCTTTTCATTTTTTTCTTTTTTTCTTTGTTTCTTGTTTATGTCATTCATTTTCATAAGATTTTTGAACTACAAATTTTCTCCCCGTCTTTTCCCTACCCCAATCCCAAAACAGCGATCCCACTGTAAAGCTCCTCCCCTGATCTGCTCTCTTACTTTCTGGTAGGGCAGGGAGGGTCTCCCTATCCCAGCCCCTGTATATCTTAATTCCTAGTTGCCTGTATTGCAGAGCTTTAAATTCTATATTCTTTCAATTCTTCCCTTGTCACCCACTTCCACTGGAAGGACAGTCAATTCAATACAGGCTGTGGATGTGTGATTATACAGGACATCTTCATAGTGGACATATTGTGACAGTGGTCATACGGCCCTCCTTCCTGTTCCTCCCCCCACTTGTTCTGTTCTCTACCCTGTCCCTGTCGCTTTACTGAAGTGTGTGCTTCCAGCGTCCCTCCCCCAAAACCTGCCCTCCACTCTGTCATCCCTTCTCTCATCCTCATGCCCCCTCCTCTCCTGTGTGGCATGATGCCCAGTTTAGCATTTATGCCATTTCTTCCCTAAGCCAAATTCAATGAGAGTAATTGACTCTCATTGTTGTAACAGTTATCCCTTGCCTCTTCCATATGGGATGATTAACCCCATTTTGTCTCTCCCTGTCTCCTCTCATTCTAGTCCTCTTCCACCTCAGAATTTTACCTTTTAAAGTATCATCCCTTCATATTCAATTCATCCTATACCCTCTATTACACATATGCACACATGCTCAGACATGTATTCATATGCATATATAGCCTCCTATTTAGACATATGTGTAAGTATACTTTTATATACA
>CM053599.1:13425439-13459108 GCA_028646575.1 Pseudocheirus occidentalis | reverse complement strand
CCAAGTTCTTTTTTTGGTCATGGGTTTCAGGTAGACCAATAATTTTCAAATTCTCTCTCCTGGATCCATTTTCCAGGTCAGTGGTTTTTTCAAGGATATATTTCACATTGCTTTCTATTTTTTCATTTCTTTGTAACTGTTTAATAGTATATTGGTTTCTCATAAAGTCATTAGCTTCTACTTGCTCCACTCTAATTCTGAACGAATTATTCTCTTCAGAATGCTTTTGAGATTCTTTTTCCATCTGGGAAATTCAACTTTTTAAGACATTCTTCTTCTCATGGGCTTTCTGGGCTTCTTTTGCCCTTTGAGTTAATCTATTTTTTAAAGTGTTGTTTTCTTCAGTCAGGTTGTTGACTCTCTTTTCATGATTTTCTCACATCATTCTCATTTCTCTTTCCAATTTTTCCTCCATTTCTCTTATTTGGGTTTCAAAGTCCTTTTTGAGTTGATCTATAGCTGCTAGGCATTCTTCAAGTGTCTTGGAAGAATTTGGCGTGGGAGTTCTGACTGTGTTGTCTTCCCCCTGTTCCATGCTTTGATCCTTTTTGTCCACAAAAAAGGATTTTAGAGTTTTATTGCTGTTCTTATTTTGCTTCCTTTTCCTCATGTTGGCCAGTCAATTAATTGGTTGTTTTTTTTTTTTAGCTTTGTGGAACTCTGCTTCCAGGGGGGGAAATCTCTGTTCCAAATCGCTGTGGTTTTTCCAGCTGCCAGAGCTATTCAGGGGGTGTTGTAGCCCCCACCAGCTTTGGCTTGCTAAGAGTGCACCCCAGGACCACCACCCAAGACCACAATCTGGATCCAGGCCACTCAACGCAAGAGCACTTGGCCCTGATCAATTGACTCAGCCCCCCTGCAGGGTCGGCAGCCCAGGGGCTCTGAAGCAGCCCAGTGGGGGCAGCCGCCAGTTACAGCAGTTGCTGCCCTTCCCCCACTGCTTCCTTGTCCTGGGGGCAGATTGGCAGAACTGCTTTTCCTCCCCCAAATTAAGTTTCAAAATTTCACTTCCACTGACTGTCTCTAATCCTGGTTTGCTAGGTGAGAAGATCCCTTCAGGTGCAGTAGATCTTCTCTGAAGTAGATTCAGCTTCGGCTTTGGAGGCTTGGATCCTCCCTACCACCCTGGGGCCTGGCCTTAGGTTTTGGTTGTGGCTGGGCTCGGCTGGTCTCAGCTCCCAGCCTGGAGGCCTGCTGGATAAGCCCCTCCTGCGAAGCTGTCTTTCTCTAATTCTTGTTTTTCACGCCTTGGCAGATGTGGAGTTGCTGGAGGCACTGTAGATCTTCTCTCTTGTAGCCTGGCTGTGGCTCAGCTCATCTCCTCCTGACCATTCTGGGGCCTGGCCTGGCTGCATTTCTGTTTCAGGCAGGGTTGACCTTGGCTTTGGGCCTGCTGCGATGAGCCCCTGCTGCCAAGCTGCCTTCAGCGAGAAATGTGTTTTCTGTATTTTTGTGAGTTTGAGAGTCCTAGAATTTTTCTGGGGTCACATTTTATGAGTATTTAGAGTGGCTGTGTGGAAGCTGCGGAACTTTGCTGCTTCTACGCTGCCATCTTGGCTCTGCCCCAAAGCCATGTTTCTTAATGCATCCTCGTATCTTCTTAGCCAACATGTCACATTGTTGACTCACACTAAGCTTTTGGTCTTCCCCAACCCTTAGATTGTTTTTAGAAAAAATTTCCCTCAGAAGTACATATGCAGGGACCTAGAAGTTCAAGACAAACCTCAGTTGTTGATACAAAGGGAAAAATGGTCCATTTTAACAAGGAGCCAGGCTAAAGGCATGTGATCAATTTCAGCTGAAGAGACAATAGCTTGATAATTCATGTTAGTGTGCATGGAATTACACATGCAACTGCTGACTTGGAAACTACCTATCAATGACTCAGAGGAATAATGCTTAAGACACTTAGAAGTATCTTAAAATAAAATTATTCCTAATGAAATAGTTATTAAAGTATTCCAGTTATTAAAGTACTTGGTCTTGTTGAAAAGATAGAACAATGCGTAACTAAGATTCTAAAGCTTTAAAACGTGACCAAACACTGACAGTTGAAAATGGTACCCAGCAGTTCAGGTATCTAGAGCTGCAAGGCAGCCTATGCATCCCAGAGTCCATTTCTCTACCCTATCATTTAACTAAGGAAACTGAGACACAGAGAAATTAAGAAAGCTACTTAAAAGGGGAAGACATAGGATGTCTCTGGGCCTCTCACCCTTCCATACAATTGTCTTGCTCCTCCCTTCTACTGTCACTCTGGGTAATATAAGGAGGTTGATGGTTAATTACAACAGTAACCAAGGAGTCATCAGTTCTAATTGGGGAACCAAAGGAGAGTAGATACCTTTGTCTCTCTCCATACATTTATGGAAAACTCCCACCCTCCCCAGATCTCAGCAGGATTTTATTTTATCTATTTCACTTTTAATTTATGGAATCAAACATTCATTTCCATAACATAGAATATTTTTTAAAAAAAGATGATTACACGCGAAACTAAATTTATTATGTACAACTTGCTATTCCTTTCAAATATATAATAATCATGTAAATTTATTTTTTTTCTTTTTCTTCCCTTCCCACCCTAGAGATGGCTACCCCTAGACATAAATATGCATATATATATGTAAAATCATTCTATACATCCTTCTGTTTATCAGTTCTTTCTCTGGATACAGAGAGCATCTTCCTTCATATGTCCTTTGTAGTTAATTTGGGTATTTGTAATACTCAAAATGACTTATTTGCTCAAAGTTGTCCTTAAAACAATATGGTTGTTACTAAATACAATGTTCTCTTGGTTCTGCTCATTTCACTCAGTAAGTATTTAATCTCATTCTCACAGGTTATGAATAGTAAATTAAATTCAGTTCTAAGCTCTGTACAGAAAACAAGCTAATAGCTGTTTAGAATTTAAAAAAATATTTCCTATGAGTGTGTATGTGTGTGGGAGGGGGTAGGGAGGGATTCTGGTGAAATATAGTCTTTTTTTCTATGTTCATTTTCAGGGATGTTTAGAAAGCAAATCTTTCCAACTTTCCCTTTTTAAAGTTAAATATGAAAGAAACAGTGGCTTGTTATTAAGCGGGCTACAATCAGTGGACTGGTCATAGGATGAAGGAAAAATTTAAGGGGAAATGCTGAGAAATGGTTTGTAGTGGATGTCTTAGTTGCTGGACTTATTTATTTTTTTTAAAAGTATTTTCAATTCTGAATTCTCTTCCTCCCTCCAGCCCCTCCCCCACCCATAGAGAAGGCAAGAAATATGATATCCATTATGATATGAGGTCATACAAAACATATTTCCACATTAGCTGATCCTCTTTTCACATAGGCAGAGAGAAGTATGTGATAATTGTAGGGAACAAAAGCCAGAGACAGTGGGAGATAAAGAACAGTAACAGGCACACAAAAACCCAGCAACTTCACAGAGAAAAAGACAGTGAGAAAGAGAAGAGGCAGAGAAAGATAAATAGACATCACGCAGAGAGATGCACAGAGATACAGATAATGAGAAAGATACAGAGAGAGAAAGAGAAATGGAGAGACGGAGAGAGAGAAAAAGAGAAAGAGAGAGACAGGGAGAGACAGAAACAGAGACAGAGAGGAGAGAGAGAGAGAGAGAGAGAGAGAGAGAGAGAGAGAGAGAGAGAGAGAGAGGGAGAGAGAGAGAGAGAGAGAAAGCAAGCTACCCAGAGACAGAAACAGTAAAACAGAGTCAGAGACAAAGAATGAGAGCTAGAAAGAGAAGTATAAGGGGGAGAGGTGATATTGAGAGAAACATGCAAACACCCTACGTTGGAGAATCCATGTGAGCTAAGTACCACCATCTCTGGGACTGCAAACTTTGTCAATTCCCACATTTACAGATCACTTGTGGGTTTCAGGGAATCATGCAGACCTAGAGCCTCCACGTGCCTATTAAGTTATATGGTGCTAGAGGTACTAAGTTTCAAAAGAACAACAACCTCTTTCCATAAGAACTTAAACCTTAGAAGGAGAGACCATATATGTCCATAAATCACTAGTATCAGTAAGGATTAAATATATAGTTGAGATCAAGGAAGGAAAGGTCCCTTCAATCTGGGGAATCAAGGAAGGTCTGTTTCAAGAGGAGGTGTCAGTTGTTGGCCATTTGCAGTCTGTCAATAAGCTTTTTTAAGGTACCTACTATGTGCCAGGCACTGTGCTGAGGACTTTACAAAGAAAGGCAAAAGGTGGTCTCTACCCTCAAGGATTTCACATATGGGGAGGACAAGCAAACAAATACATATAAATAAGCTATATACAGGGCAAATAAGACATCATTAAAAGAGGGAAGACACTAAAATTAAAAGGGTTTGGGAAAGGTTTCTTAAAGATAGTGGGATTTTAGGTGGGCCTTGAAAGATGTGAGGGAAGCCAGTAGGGAGAGATGAGAAGGGAGAGCATTTTAGGAATATGGAACAGCCAGGGAGAATGCTCAGAACTAAGAGATGTAGGGTCTTGTCAATGGAACAGCAAGAAGTTTAGTACCACTGGGTGGAAGAGTGTGAAAGACATTTGGGAAATGCCACCCCAGATTAGAAAGGGAGCACTTCAGGGGAGGTGTGGTGCAGTTTGCAAAGGGTGGGGTGTCAGAAGGCCTTTGATCCTGCCTCTGATTCTTAGCATCTGTGTAATCTCTCTGGGACTTTTTCTCCATCTGTATGATGAGAAGGTTGGACTCGATGACCTCCGAGATTCCTTGAGCTCTAAGTCTGTGAGCCTAAGATAATCAATACGGCTAATGTTGCATCATTGGCTCATGACAAGAAGACTCTATTTATTTGGGGATGTGGGTATTATTAGCCTGGAATTCCATAGATGTTGGCTAGAGGATAATGGTGTCATAAATTTAGAAATGGAAAAGATCTCAGAGGCCATTGAATCCAATTCCCTCATTATATTGAGGACAACACTGACACTGAGAACAGGGAAGTAATTTTTTCAAGGTCACATAGTAAGAGACAGTTCTGGGATTTGAACACAAGTCTTCTAACTAATTTCAACTCTCTTTCTGGTGGAAGTGACAGATTCTTGACCATTTCACAGTCCATTCTCTGTGTGGTCTGCTTTGTCACAGACCTGACAATAGCCAGCTGTAAGCCTATAGTATGATGACCAAATGAGACACCAATATCAATCAATAAACATTTATTGAATGCCTACTATTTGCCAGGCACTGGTGAGTGAGGGGAGGGGACAAAAAGGGGCAAAAGGCAGTCTCTGACACCTTTAAGGTTAGACTTTTCTCTCTGAACAATATCAAATCCACCTTCTCCAGAGGTGGAAGACTCTTCTTGTACTGATTTCTAATAGTGACAATTCTTAGTAAATGTTTTGTAGAACAATTTAAGTTGACTTTTTTCTCATTCACTTTTCCATGGAAATGCTGACCACCATCCCACATATCTGTGTAATACCATCTTCAATCCATTTTCACAAATAACTGTTATGTTCAAGTCAGTTAAATCTAACAGACATTTATTAAGCACCTCCTATGTGCCAGATATTGCATTCTATGCTTACAGTACATAGATAGAAAGAAAATGGGACCTTCCCTTGAAGATCTTACATTCTTCTGGTGAAGGGAGGGACAATCATAGAACATACACAAAGATGAGTAGTCATTCTACTCACAACTGAAACATCAGGGAACACTTTGTGGAAGAGGTGGCTTGAATTGCTTGAAGGAGAAGGAGATTTGTGCTAGTCTGCCCAAATCCAAAACTTTTCTTAATAGGAGATGGTAAGACCTGGGATGATTGGCTTTGTTGTCAACTGGTCTCTGGGCTGTTGCCTCTTACAACTGGCCCTGGGCAACTCACAAAGCCTCTCAGGGACCATGCTGTAAGATTGTCTATTCCAGAGGTGAGGGCTGGCACTGGGAAAAGAAATTTTCTCATGTAGGAGTGCCCTAGATCAAAGAAATCACAGGGCCAGGCCCCAGCCCTATGCCTTTCTCAACAAAGGGAAGATCACTTAGAATAGACAAGAAAAGGTCTTCAAGATATCATTAAAAACTGTATCTTTGCATTTCTGCTTATTTCTTTGACACAAATATTTTTTCATAAAGATGTTTTTTAAATCCAAATCTCCTGAAATAATCCATGTATTAGGGAACACTGTCCAAATCATCAACTTCCAATCATACTTACATACATTCATACATAATAGCCCAGAGATACTGTTGAGAATAGCTTTCAAGTTTGTTTTTTGTCTCATTTCTGCAGGCTGGGTCTTCACTCAGGCAGAACAAAGGCCACTGATGGTATGTGCCCTGACTCTTTAAGTAACCTTCCTCCCAGGAGGCCACTTGGGTTGAAGACTTTGCCCTTGAATTTTGATGAGGGAGCTGGGTAGAATGAAACGAATCTAGGGAAGAGATTGTGCTGTTTGGGAAATGATACAGATGGAATTGCTCACTTGTTTGCCTCTAATATGGAGAGTTGCCAGGTGGTTTACATTCTTAACAATATGAAAATCAGGAAAATGGTAACCAAGGCTGTGCCCATGCATGAACATTGTTATAGCTAGTAATAATAATTTTTACCCAGCACTTTAAGGTTTATAAATCCCTTTACATGCATTACTTCATTTGATCCTCATATCAACCTTGTGAGGTAAGTATTAGGATTATTATCCTAATTTTACAGATGAGGAAACTGAGGCTCAGAGAGAGGTTAAGTGACTTGCCCAGAGTCACAAAGGTAGTAAGTGTCTGAGGTTGGATTAGAACTCAGCTCTTCTTGACTCCAAGTCTGGCATTTCATCCAGTAGTTAGGCCTACTCCTACTCCAGCCACCACCACCACTAGTACTACTACTGCCAATAATAGTTATCATCTTATAACACCTCCGCATTTGCAAAGTGCTTGACACATGTTACCTCCTTTGATCCTCCAGACAACCTGTAAAGAAGGTGCTAGTCTAATCTCAGTTTTACTAATGATGAAAATATGGCTGTGAGAGATAGTGAAGGGTTAAATTTCCATAGGCCCTAGAATGGGGTAACGAAACTTAAAGGAAACAGCACTAGCCTTCTTCTCATTGGTTGTCCCCCCCACCCCACACACCAATCTGGTGTGTAGATATGCAGAAGGGTCAAATGAATAATTATGGTAACTAAAGATTGAGATTGCTTTGCATTGATTATCTTGGGATTGTGAGCCCACCCCACCTACCAACAGTGAAACCAGACAGGGGGTGGGCTGGGTTATGATTAGGATAACAGAAGCCTGCTCATTTCTGCAGTTTGCACTCCTTGAGCAACTAGGGCTGTGCCCTTTAACACGAAAAAGAATAAAGACCTTTTCTGATCTCTGACTCAGCCTTTGGCTTGAAAGATCTGTTTCTATCCCACATAAGGCTGAACAAGGTTAAGTTCCTGAGGGGGACTGGAACTCAGCTCTTGTAGATTCCAAGCCTAATATCACTCTCCTCCCTGTATCACAGCCTTGCCCATAACTATAATAATTAGAGTTTGGTTCAGAAACGTTTACAATGAATATACTCTTATTTTGATCCATACCTTTAAGTACCATATGAAGACCTTGTTTCTTTCTTACAATGCTCTCTGACTGGAAGCCAATGCTTTCTTTCATCTTCCACCATAGGCAAGTAACAGAGACTCTCTGAACTTCAGTTTCTGCATCAATAAAATGAAGTTGAGCCAGCATTGGGACCATGCTACACATGGACATGCTGTTCAATATTTTAGCCACCAGATCTCCAGGGAGAACATAAGGAGTGTATGATGCACTTTGAAGTTGAACCTGCATTCTTAGAGTTTTCTCCATTGTGTTCTTTAATACAGATAATCAAAAGAACAATGAATAAGATCCTGGTTTGTGTTATTTGCTGATTTCTGAGACACAAATGCTCAAACTGAAAATTGTACTACAGGCTCTTAGAGATGGTGTGAGCATATCCCTGAATTACTATGCGAACATTAGTTAGAGGAACTGGAATTCCCATATGAAGAAATTGCTTTTACTGATACCAGTCAGCATTTTTCTGCAACTTAACTTTCGAGAATTGCCCCCCAACATTAAGAGGCTAAATGACTTGTCCTGGATCACATGGCCTGCCTGTATCAGAGGCAGGTCTCCCTGACCAGCTCTCTCTTCACTACACCAACTACATCTTATAGAATACAAACATGAAGGGAATAATTATCTTTAGGCTGCTGAGATGTATAACAGTTTGCTTAGAGGAATGCACCTCTAATTCACAATGTGCTATTTGAACACAGCTTATGTATTCAGGAACAGAGAGCTGATTGTTGTCAAAAACCGTGCTATCGAGGAGAAACAAAGCTAAACAAATTTTTGTTGTTTTTAAACAAGGAAACCACGGTGACAGGCAGGGAATCCCCAGGATCCTCAAATAGCTTAGATACATTTGGAAATGTACGTTTCTAAAACCAGAAATTCTTTCAAAGAATTGAAAGCAATGTTGAGTATGGGGCTGCCTCTTGGAGACTTCTCCTGTTGTCTTCTTGCTCTCCCCTCTTATAACAGAATGCATATTACATTTTCATATGACAGCCTTTCAAGTATTTAAACTCTGCTTCCAATACCTGCCCAGCCTACATAAGTATTCTGGGAATAATTTAATGTCAAGAAAAAGAATTTATTATGCAATTTTTTTTGGCGGGGGTGGGGGTGGGGGGGGAAGCAAGGCAATTGGATTTAAATGACTTGCCTAAGGTCACACAGTTAGTGTCTGAGTGTCTGAGGTCAGATTTGAACTCAGGTCCTCCTGATTCCAGGACCAGTGCTCTACTCACTGTGCCACCTGGCTGCCCCTATTACCCAAATTTTGAAAGAAAAATACTGATTTTTATTAAAAACCTTTTTTTAAAAAAAACCTGTTTAAGAGAGGCAGCATGTGACAGTGGGAAGAACATGGGCTCTCTAGTCAAAAGGCTTGGATTCAAATCCTCTTTCTGATGCTATTTCTCTGTGTGGCCTTGGGGACCTTTCATCACTTCACTAGACCTCACTCTCCTCACATGTAAAGCAAAGGGGTTTAGATTAGATGGACTCTAAGGCCCCACCCTGAAGCCAACAAAGGCGATGTCCAAAGGGGATGCTCATTCTCTCCCCTCCCCTCCCCCAGACCATGCCTTCACTACCATCATCCATAACGCCTCTTCCTTTGACTTTCTCTGCATTTCCCTTTACCACTTAGCCCAAGTCTCTTCACAGACATTTACTCACATCCAGATCACTGCCAAACTAAGTGTTTAATTTAGAATGCCGTGCTCACTCTCTGCAGGAGCCATTCCCAAACCTGCTCCAATACCTTCCCCTTCCCACTCATAAAAGCACCTTGGTATCCTCAGTCTGAGACAACAGAGGGTGAGTTTTCAAGCTTCTTCTCCTACCCCAAGCCCTACTTCCCCAAGTTCTCTTTTTTGCTCCAGTCCTGATCACAGAGGGGGCCCTTCTCCCCTTGCCAACACCACCCCTTCTACAAGCTCTTCCCTCCTATCCTCTCCTATCTTCTCTGGTTTTCATTTAAAATCACCTTCTCCTAAACCCTCATCTTAACTTCTTTTTACCCATTGTCTCCCTCCCTGTTGATTATGCATATTCTGAGCTGTCTATCCATGTCCTTTAAAACCTTTTTTTGAACCTACCAACCCTTCAAAATATTGTCCTATATGTATCCTTCCTTAATAGCCAAAACCCTAGTGGGGAAAGAGATGTCCTTCACCCCCCACAAAGTCAGTGCATTGTCCTTCTCACCTCTCATTTACTTCTTAATTCTTACAGTCTGCCTTCAGTCCTTACCATTCAACTGAAACTGCTCTCCAAGGTCACCAGTAATCTCTTCTTCAGCCTTGGCCTCTGCACAGCTTTTAACAGTGTTGATCACCCTTTCCTCTTGGACACCGCCCTCTTCTCCCTTACTTTCTGTGACACTTCTCTCTCCTGCTTCTCCGGGGTCACTTCTGAACACCTTGCCGCTTGGACACTCTCTCCTTCCTTACTTTCTGTGACTCTTCTTTCTCCTGGTTCTTTCTAATCCCTCCTTTTCAATCTCCTTGGCTGGAGATTGAACAACCACATTCCATCCTATCCACTAAAGACACAACCCTTTCCTTGTCTGAGCTTCTGTTGCAAAGGAGAAGTTGGAAATCCAATTGGTTGTTGGATCCCTCTTACCCTAGAGATGGAGATTGACTTTGAGGCCCATCTACCCTACCTGGCATTGTTGAGCTGTGGCTAAAGTACTGACCTTGGATTTAGGGGAGGACTAGCTTCAAATTCCATCCCTGACCATACTTAATTGTGGCTAATCAGTTAACCTCTCTGGCCCTCAGTTTCTTCTTCTGTGTAATGGAGCTAGTCACACTTGTACTTCCTGCCAGGCAAGATTATTGTGAGGTTTAAAAGAGATGTTTTTTTAAGTTCTTTGAAAACTTTAACTTTAAATAACTGTCTGTTAATCTTAATGATTTAGCTGGAGCCAGGAGGTAGAAGACCTGTTATGAGAAACCGAGTTCTAAAGAGTTTCATCCCATTTGTTGTTAGTCATTTTTATCTGCATAGGCTGGAAGTGAAGAGTCAGTTGGTCTTGGAAAAACATGGTCTTCCATGCCCACTCTCGCCCCACTAAAGGACACTATTCTGTCACAACCTGTTTTCAAGTGGATCCTGGGGGCACAAGAGGAAAGAATTCCCCCATGGCAGTATTACCAGGTTGCCACCATCTCTAAAAACAGAGTGAAGCCTCTGAACTGATGTGGAGGGGGAGGCTTGTCTGAACACTGAGCAAATCATCATTCTTCCTCCTCTGTTATTCCATCAGTTTTGTCCGTCAGCTGGTTCATTGCCAAAGGAGCTCTTGAAAGTCTTCTTCAGCTGGGAAAAAAAAACAACAACTTCATGATCAAGTACAAGAAAGCCCTGAGGACAGATTATTTGGGCAAGTCTGCTGGTTGGGCTCCATAAGTAAAGGAATCAGCAGATATACTCAACTAACTGTAGGTGTCTAGGGACACCTTGGGGACAAAGTTCTTCTATGGATGTCTCATTGCTAGGAGCGTCAAGTAGGTGCCATGTTGGTCTGAATGTTGATAATCCCAAATAAAAAATTGTTTTGAAAAGAAAACTACAATGATATACACTGGGAAAGGATAAAAACAATGTAACACAATAATAAATCTAATTATTTGATGCAATAATACCGTACAATACAAGGTTTTTTTTATAGGAGTATTTGGGAAAGGAAAAATATGTATCTATTCTTGGACCAGTGAAGATACTCTACAGAAGCAGCATTCCCTCCTGTATCTTTATTTCCCTATATGCCTGGCACATTATAGGCACCTAGGGAGAAGAGTAGACAATGTGTCAGACTTAGAGGAAGACCTGAGTTCAAATCCTGCCTCATATACTCACTAGCCACATCCTGGGCAGGCCACTTTATGTCTCTTACTCCTTGACTACTCCACACAATGTCATTTCTGCTGAGGCCATCTCTTTCACTTCCTCTTGCCCAGGGAAATGAAGCAAGAATGGATGTGTCCCTGATGGGACTTGAACCTACATCTTCCTAGCTCCAAGGCCTTCTCCCTTTCTACTACAACACCCTGCTCAACAAACATCATTGAATCATTGGATTAGGGGACCATAGATCATTTTGAGCTGAAAGGGATCCTAGAACCAACCATATCTACCCTTCTCCTTATACATATGAGAAAACTAAGACACAGACTGTTAGCCCTCACTGTCTCCCTGCATGACAAAGAGAAATAATACCAATTGAAATACCATTTCTTCAGTGATAGTGAAATGCAGCCTTACTTTGCCCAAAAAGCCTTTCAGGTCCATTCGACTCTGGTTGGAGCCACTTCTTTCTTCACTGTTAACATGATGATCCCAGGAGGCTATTGAAGAGGCAAGTCCTGGCTCTGCTAATTTTGGAGATGGGAGGGCCATCTCAGGGCTACCTGCTGAGGAGGGGGAAGTGAGGGCACATCCCCTGGTCTGTTCTGGGAGTGGAGCCCTAGAGGACACAGTCTCGTGAATATCTGAATCAGTATGGAAAGTTGACTTGCTTCCTTCTCCCCAGTTGGAGAGGCCCAGTTCTGAAGAGAGTTGGGATTGTTCTTCTAAGAGCTGGTTAAACTGCTTGAGAGAAAAGAGCAGAAAAAGAATTAAGGTAACAATAGTTCCAGATGACAACTTGAGCAACACTCTCTTGCTCAAGAACCTTCAGTGGCTTCATAATGTTAACTCTTCTACTGGCATGCAAAGCCTCTCCAACCCATCTTTCTAGACTAGTTTCATGATCTTTCTTATAATTTATTCCAAGTTCTGTGCAAACAGGTCTGCTCATTGTTACCATACAAAACAAGGTAAAAATACCTCATCAAACTCTGGAAACCAAAAGTTCTGTTTTGTAGCCAAATTCATATTATGATATGAAACATAGGAGGAAGGGATAAGGATTCAACTTGTAATTTCATTTGTATGGGGAACTCTAGGGTGAGGATATTCCCTCTCCCAATAGATTGACATCTCTGGAACTGAGGATATTAGAGAATTGCCTATAGCGGAGGTGTCAAATGCATCCAGAACAAGATTAAATATATTTGGGAAATATTTAGCAAAATAAACAATGCAATAGAACATAGAGAATGTTAATATGTGGTTTTCTAAATCAAAATGCAGGCTGTGGGGATCTTGATGTATAGTTTAGTGACTCCCACTTCTATTTGAATGTGAACCCACTGACTCACTGCCCTGGGAGGTTGTTGTTTGCCCAGAGTTACACAGTCTTGGTAGAACTAGCCTCAGAGGCAGGAGACAAATCTAATGCATCATGGAAATGGTGGCCAGTGTCCCATACCAGGAGCATCCCTTCCTGAATCTGCCGAGCTCGGTCACTGAGCTGGAATTCTAGCTCGGCCACCTGTTGATGAAGGTCTTGACGTAGACCATGAAGCTGCCTCATCTCCTCCCTGCAGGTGAATAAAAGAACAGCAGCAGATATAGCATGCTCTATGAGGAAGCTTTTCCTCCATCTCCCTTGTCCTGAAACCAACTAAGCTCAGTCCTTTGAATTTATTTAAGACATTTCCTTCATCTATATGGACATGGTCATATTTTGTGCTCCAGACCGATGATTTTATCTTCATAGGGAAGTTTCACTGTGGAAATTCTCTCTACTGCTGTGAATCCCCAAATGATATGTAACTCACAGTAGAGTTGCCTGGTGACATTGAGATAACCAGCACTGTCAGAGGCAGGATTTGAATCCAGGTATTCCTGATTCCAAGATGAGCCCTCAATGTACCCAACTACACTACCTCTCAGTGCCATGTATGTGCTCTTGCTCTTTAGGCTTTTTCCTCATCTCCCTCCCCCATTCTGTTCCCTTCTAGAAATGTCCACTCAATTTCTTTATCTTTTGTTAAAATCTTAGAAGGTCACTTGCATTGAAAATAAATGTCTACATTATAGGCAACCTTCATGTCAGCCAAACTCCTCATCTCTACCACAACCTTGCCCCCACTCCCATGAAATTCAAAAATCAACTTTTGGTTCCCCAGGTCTTCACCTCATCTGGTATGGAGCCAGGTCTCTAGGATGCTTCTTGGCCACTTTTATGCCACATTCTTTCTAGCAGCCCTTTATGGGTTATTGTTCCTCATTGGACTGCAAGTTCTTGGAGGTTGGTGGCTATCTAGCTTGCCTGTATATGCATGCCTACTAGACATATACATAGCAAACATTTAGTAAATTATGTCTTTCATATCTCTATTTATGCCTCATGTATCATCTATCTATCTATCTATCCCTCTATCTACCTATCTATATCTATCTATGTATATTTCATGTCTGTCTGTCTACTACCTATCCATGTACTATATACAAGGCAGATCTTCATATATTCTCCAATTCCATAAGGCCATAAATTTTATGTTCCTATGAACCACACCCCACTTCCTAATTCTTCTCTTTTCTAATCCTAGTTTAAGAGAGTCCCTACTTTTAGCAAGTAGATATTATTGATTTTTCCCTAAAATTCAGGAACACAGATGGCGGGAACAGGTTTCATATGTTTTGCTCCTTCTCTGGATTGGAGGATTACAGAATTTCAGATCTTGCTCAAATGAGAAGGGACCTAAGAGGTCTCAAGCTCCACTCCATCATTTTACAGATTAAGAAACTGAGGGAAAGGGTGGTGTCTGGGTATGTGGGTAAGGGCTTGCTTTAACCACTGATACAGAGCAGTCAATATTACCTCCCTTCCTCTGACATATCATTGAAGACATATGCTTGTTGTTTCATGAGGTGACTTCCAATCTCCTCAGAGTGCTCCCGGAAACTCTGACATACTGTTCTCCAAATTTCCATGTCCTGTATGGTGCTCTGTGAATAAGCAGAGAAAACTCAGAGCCCCTTTACTTCCTAGTAGTCTATTCTGCAAGTGCTCTGATGCTGGCTCTATTAGACTCTGTCTCATTCTCCCACTCTGTTTGGGCTCACCTGTTGGGATAAAATCTTGACCACAAATTAGGCATGAACAAAGCAAAAAATTTGGGCCTTTCCAAACTAGACACAGGTTTGGGCAAAGAATAGGGATTTGATTTGGTGCTTCTGCTTTGCCAGTGGGGGGCATGATGCTAGGAACTCTCTGTCTGTCTGTCCTTCCATCCATCCATCCATCCATCCATCCATCCATCTGTCTATCTTATCTATCTATCTATCTATCTATCTATCTATCTATCTATCTACTACCTATCTATTCTAACATTTAATCTATCTTGTGTTCAGTCATTTTTTCAGTCATATCTGACTTTCTATAATCCCATTTGGGGTTTTCTTGGCCAAAATACTTCAGAGGTTTGCCATTTCATTCTCCAGTTGATATTACAGGTAAGGAAACTGAAGCAAACAGCATTAAGTGACTTGCCCAGGGTCATGCAGCTAATACGTATCTGAGGCCAGATTTGAACCAAGGAAAAAGGGTCTTCCTGACTCCAGGCCCAATATTCTATCCACTTTGCCACCTAGCTGCCCTAAAACCTTCAGTGATAACCAAAGGTCACACAATTAGTGTCTGAGGCCAGATTTGAACTCAGACATATGAGTCTACCTGACTTCAGACCTGGTGCTCTAACGATGGTGCCACTACCAGATAAGACAACATTGGAGGTTGGAAAGAGAAACCTGTAACCTGGGGGAGGAAGCTGGTTCAGAGTCCATGTGGATGAAACAACAGTGATAGGATAGGTGGTAGAGACAGAAGCAGCAGTAGCTTTGGGAACTCTCAGGCCAGAGATGAGAAGGGGACATGGCCACTGCTGTGAAAGAGAATACAGAATAACTGTGCTAACACTGGACACAGGACCAAACTTTGTTTGGCAACCCCATTGCCTATACCCACTTCTGGGTCATAATTCAAACACAGAGAAGAATACTGCCAGTCGTGCTGGAGTAGAAGCCCTAAGGGCAACTATCAAACAACTTCATTGACTATTTCCACTTTGGGGTCACAGTACAAGGGTAGAGAGAAAGATTTTTGGTCAGGAGGGACTAGATGTCTTCTGAAATGTTTATATCAGCTCTCTTTGTGGTGGCAAAGAACTGGAAATAGCAGGAATGCCCACCAATTTGGGAATGGTTGAACAAGTTGTAGCATATGATTTTGATGAAAACTATTGTGCTATAAGAAATGATGAGCAGCATTCTTTCAGAAAGTCCTGGGAAGTCTTATATGAACAGAAGCAAAGTGAAGCTAACAGAACAAGAAGAATATCATATACAGTAACAGTAACATTGTCTTAAGAAGGACTTTGACTAAGTTATTTTGTGTATTATTGATACCAAATTAAGTATAAAAGACATATGAAGAAAGATATTACCTGCATCCAGAGAAAGAAATGATAAACAGAAGTATGTATAGAACAATTTTACACATATTTACCTATTTGTGTCTAATGGTACCCATCTTTAGGGCAGAAATGAAGGAGAAAAGAAAAAAAAGAAATACAAGGAATTATCATGATAATTTTGTTGTATATTTGAAAGGAATATTAAGCTGTCCATAGTAGAGCTGTAGTTTCATGTACAATCAACTTTTTATTGTACTTTGTTATGGAAATGCTTGTTTTATTCTATGAACTAAAATTTTTTTTAAAAAGATTCTATAATATGGTAGGCACTCTTTTTCCCCCAATTTTATTACCTTTATTAGTTGCTATAGCAAACATCACAAAATATTACATATCAATGACATTTTCTAAATGGATTTTTTAAATAAAGTGCACATTACATTTCTAATAAAATGTGTTTGTAATTAGAAATAAAAATAGGGTGTAGAAGCCTTGAGGGGCTATTTGGCTTCCAGTCTCAAGGGATCAGAGAACCTGAGAAATAGTATTGTTTCTAGGGTCCTGAGGAGCAGTAGTAATTGCAGTCCCCAAAGATCAAGGGCCCTTCCTGAGTAAGAACCAGAACACAGACCAAGAGGGTAGTGACCACACCTCTCCCCATATCGCAACACCTTGGAAATATAAAGAAAAAAAAACCTTCTGAACCCTCAGAACTAGCTCTGAAACAGTAGTGTGAAAAAGTCTAAAGCTTGAGATAGAGCCCCTCCCCCAAACCCTCACTCAGAACAGAGCCCAACATTAACATAAAGTTCCAAATCAAGAAATTGAGTGGAAAAGTGATCAAACAACAACAATAAAAGAAACTGACTGGAAAAGCTACTATGGTGATGAGGAAGATCAAGACACAAACTTAGAATAAGACAATGAAGCTAAAACAGCTATAAGCAAAGGCTCAAAGTAAAAATGTCAATTGGACACAAACCCAACAAGGATTCCTGAAAGAGCTAAAAAATTATTTCCAAAATCATATAAGAATGGTAGGGGTAAAATGAAATAAATAAATGTAAGCAAGGGAAGAAAATTATAAAAAGACAATTGTCAGCTTGGTAAAATAAGCACCAAAATGCTAAAGGAATAATACCTTAAAATCAGAATTGGTCAAATGGGAAAAAAGGTACAAAATCCCATTAAAAAAATAATTCCTTAAAAATTAGAATTGGGCAAATGAAAGCTAAAGACTCCATGAGAAATCAGGAAAGAAAACAAAGTCAAAATATTGCAAAAGAAGAAAATGTAAAGTATCTCATTAGAAAAACAACTGACTTGGCCTATAGACCAAGGAGAGATAACTTAAGAATTATTAGATTACCTGAAAGCCATGATCAAAAAAGAGTCTAGATATCAGTTTTCAAGAAATTACCAAGAACTGTCCAAATATTCCAGAAATAAAAACGGAAAGAATACATCAATTGCTCCCTAAAAGAAATCTCAAAATGAAAACTCCCAGGAATAATAAAACCAAATTTCAGAGGTCCCAAGTCAGAGAGAAAATACTTCAAGGAACAAGAAATAAGCCATTTAAATACTGTGAAGACATAGTCAAGAACACACAAAAAATTTTGCAGCTACCACATTCAAGGAGTAGAGGTCTTGGAATATGATGTTCCAGAAGAAAAAAAGAGCTAGCATTACAACAAAGATTAAACTACCCAGCAAAACTGAGTGTAATACTTTAAGGGAAAAATGTTATATTTAATGAAATAGAGAACTTCCAAGCATTCCTGATGAATAGAGTAGAGTTGAATAGAAAATTTTATTTTCAAATAAAAGACTCAAGAGAAGCATAAAAAGGTAAACACGAAAGAGAAATCATAAGGAACTCAATAAGGTTAAACTGTATACATCTCTATATAGGAAGATGATACATATATTTTCTAAGAAATTTATTATTAGGGCAATGAGAAGGATTCTATATAGAAAGAGAGTATAGGATTACGTTGATTATGTTGGGATGAAGTTAAAAAAATGGGTAAATGAGAAATAGGTTTTCCCTGGGAGAAGGGGGAAAGGAAGAAGAGAAATGGGAAAAATTAATCACATAAAAGAGACACAAGGACAAGCTTTTACAACAGAGGGGAAAATAGTAAAAGGGGTAAACAATGCTTGAACCTCAGTCATATTCATATTGGTTCAAGAAGGGAGAATATATGCATACATATTCAATTGGTAAGAGAAATCTATCTTACTCAACAGGCAAGTAGGAGGAGAAAGGCAGGAGAGAAAGGGAGGTGGGTGATAAAAATCAGAGTACATTAATGGAGACAGTGGTCAGAAGCAAAATACACTTGAGAGGAGGGACAGGACAAAAAGAGAGAGAAGGATAAACAGAAGAAAATAGAATGAAGGAAATTTCAGTTAGCAATTTTAAGTACACATATGAATGGGATGAACTCACTTATAAAGTGAAAGCAGCTAGCAGAATGGATTAGAGACCAGAATACAATTTTTTTTAATAAAAATCTCTTGAAACAGAAAGATACACACAGAATTAAAATAAGGGACTGGAGCAGAATCTATCATGCTTCAGCTGAAATGAAAAAAGGCAAGGGTAGCTATCATAATCTCAAAGCAAAAGCAGAAAACCTAATTAAGAGGGATAAGCAGAGAAACTACAATATTACTAAAAGGAACCATGGATGATGAACTAATATCAACATATATGCACTTAATGGCATAGAATCTAAATTATTAAACAAAAAGTTAAATGACTTATAGGAGGAAATGGTAAAATTATACTAGTGGGTTACCCCAACTTTACCCTCATACATAAATCTAACCATAAAATAGATAAGCAGTAAGTCAAGGAGATGAAATGAATCTTTAAAAAGTTAGATATGATGGAGTTCTGGAGAAAACTGAATGGGAATAGAAAGGAGTATATCTTTTTTCCCACTATACATGACATCCTCACAAAAATTAACCATGTATTGTGATATAAAAATCTCACAACAAAATGAAGAAAAAAGAAATATTAAATGTACCCTTTTCAGTCTACAATGCATAATTTTTAAATAAAAATTACATTCAACAAAGGGCCAAGGAAGCATAGATTAGAAGCCAATTGGAACCTAATTAATCTAATTCTCAAGAATAAATGATTCCAAGAAGAAATCATAGAAATGTAATTTCATTAAAGAGAATGACAACAAATGAGACAATATTACAAAATTTGTGGGATGAAGCTAAAGTAATACTTAGAAGACAATTTATATCTCTAAATGTGGACATCAAGAAAAAAAGAGAAAGAGCAGATCATAGAATATGCATACAACTAAAAAGCCAGAAAAAGAAAATTTAAAGTCTCCAATTAAATAGAAAATCAAAAACTCTGAAAATTAAAAAAAGAGATTAATAACATTAATAGTAAAAAGTCTTATTGGACTAATAAATAAAGCTAGGAACTGATTTTATGAAAAACAGCCCAATAAAACAAACCATTGGCTAATTTGGTTAAAAAAAAGAGAAAGAAGAAAAACACATTACGAGTATCAAAAATAAAAAGGGTGAATATACCACCAATTATTAGGAGTTATTTTGGTCAATTATATTCCAGTAAAACTAAGAATCTAAATACAACTGGTAAATATTTACAAAAATATAAAATGCCTAGAAGAGGACATAGAATACTTAAGTAACCCCATCTTGTTAAAAAAAAATTGAACATGCTATCAGTGAGGCCCTGAAGAAAATTTCTCAGGACAAGATGGATCTACAAGTGAAATCTACCAAAAATTTAAGGAAAAAATAATCCTAATACCATACTAAATATATGAAAAATAGGTAAAGAAGAAGTCTTACCAAATTCCTTTTACAACAAAAATATGGTGCTGGTAACAAAACCAGGAAAAGCAAAAACAGAGAAAGAAAACTATAGAACATTTTACTTGATGTATGTTGATGCAAAAATTTTAAATAAAATAGTAGCGAGGAGATTACAGCATTCTATCACAAAGTTCATACACTATGACCAGCTGGGATTTATGCCAAGACTACAGAGGTAGTTTAATACTAGGAAAACTGTCAGTATAATTGACCATATCATTATATCATCACATGACTATACCAACAGAAGCAGAAAAATCCTTTGACAAAATATAACACCCATTTCTATTCAAAACAATAGAAAGCATGGGGATCAATAAAGTTTTTCTTAAAATAAGTAGTATTTATTTAAAATCAAGAAAAAGCATTATCTGATTACAAACTTGAAGCCTTCCCAATAATGTCAGGAGTGAATCAAGGAAGTCCATTATTGTAACTATTATTCAATATTGCACTAGAGGGGGCAGAGCAAAGATGGTGGCATAGAAGCAGCAAGGTTTTGCAGCTCCCACATAGCCACCTCAAATACCCATAAAACATGATTCTAAACAACTTTCAGGGCTCTGAAACTCAGAAAAATACAGAAAACACATCTCTTGCTGGAGGCAGCTCAGCAGGTGGGGCTCAAAGTAGCAGGATGGGAGCCAAAAACCAGCCCAGCCTGAAACCGTGATATGGCCCCAGGGTGTTCAGGAGGAGTCATAGCTGGAGTCTTCAGGAGAGTGGAGCAGTGGCAGCTGTGGTAGTTTCCAGATTTATCAAGCCAGAAGAAATAATGACTAAGTGAAAGGTCAATGGAATTCAGCTAAATTTGGGGGAGAAAAGCAGTCTGGCCAAACTGTCCCCAGGGCAAGGAAGCAGCAGAAGGGGAAGAAGCAGCAAAAGTGGCAGCTGCCTCCATCCAGATTCTTCAGAGTTCCCGGCCTGCAGACTGCAGGGGGCAAGCAATTGTTCAGAGGCCAAGTGCTCTTGCATTGAGTGGCCTGGATCAGGATTGTGGTCTTGGATGGTGGTGCATTTTCAGTTAGCCAAAGCTGGTGGGGGTGGCAGCAGCCCCCAATAGCTCCGGAAGCTGTGAAAACCCCAGTGATTTGGGACAGAGATTTCCCTTATGGAAGCAGAGTTCCATAGAGCTAAAAACACAAATGATTTATTGGCACCATGAGTAGGAAAAGGAAGCAAATTAAGAACATTAACCGAACTGTAGAATCCTTTTTTGGGGACAAAAAGGATCAAAGCATGGAACAGGAGGAAGACAACACAGTCAGAACTCCCACACCAAATGCTTCCAAGAAACATGAAGATTTTCTACAAGCCATAGATCAGTTTTAAAAGGACTTTGAAAACCAAATAAGAGAAGTGGAGGAAAAATTGGGAAGAGAAATGAGAATGATGCAAGAAAAGCATGAAAAGAGAGTCAACAAACTGACTGAAGAGAATAATATGTTAAAAAACAGATTAACTCAAATGGCAAAAGAGGTCCAAAAAGCCAATGAGGAGAAGAATGCCTTAAAAAGTCAAATTTGCTGGATGGAAAAAAGAATCTCAAAAGCATTCTAAAGAGAATAATTCCTTCAGAATTAGAGTGGAGCAAATGGAAGCATATGACATTATTAGAAATCAAGATACTATCAAACAGATAGAAACAAATTAAAAAAATAGAAAGCAATGTAAAATATCTCCTTGAAAAAAACATTGACCTGGAAAATAGATCCAGGAAAGACAACTTAAAAATCATTGGACTACCTGAAAGCCATGATCAAAAACAGAACTTAGAAAGCATCCTTCAAGAAATTCTCAAGGAAATTGCCCTGATATTTTAGAACCATAGAGCAAAATAGAACTTGAAAGAATTCACCAATCACCTCTTGAAAAAGGTCCCCTAAAGAAAACTCCTAGGAATTTTATACCCAGGTTTTGGAGTCCCCAGATAAAGGAGAAAGTATTACAGGTTTCCAAGAGGAAGCAATTTGAATACTGTGGAAACACAATTAGGATAACCCAGGATCTGGCAGCTTCTACATTTAGGGATTGAAGGGCCTGGAATATGATATTCCAGAGATCAAAGGAGCTAGGATTAAAACCAAGAATCACCTACCGAGCAAAATTGAGTATAATATTCCAGGGGAAAATATAGTCATTCAGTGATTTGGATGACTTTCAAGCATTCTTGCTGATAAAACCAGAATTGAACAGAAAATTTGACATTCAAACACAAGAAGCATTAGAAGGTAAACATGGAAAAGAAATCATAAGGAACTTATCGAAGTTGAACTACTTACATGCCAATATGGAAAAACGATAATAGTGACTTATGAAACTTTTCTCAGTATTAGGATAGGTGAAGGGAATACAAACGTATATATACGTATACCTATATAGGAGGGTTTATATATGCATGTGAACACATATCTGAGTATATGCATATATAAATTCACATAGGGCACAGGATCAACTTAATAGGAAGGGATGATACTTTAAAAGGTGAAATTCTGAGGTAGGAGAGGATTACAACGAGAGTAGACAGGGAGAGACGGAATAGGGTTAATCATTCCAAATAGAAGTGGCAAGGGAGAAGTGATACAATGGAGGAGAATAACAGGAAGGCAAAAGGGAAAGGGTCAACTTTACTCTCATTGAATTTGGCTTAGGGAATGAATGATGTAAACTCTAAACTGGGTATCTTGCCACACAAGAGAGTAGGGGGGATGGGGATGAAAGGTGGAATGACGGAGGGGAGGGCAGTGTGGGAGGGAGGGCTGTCAGAAGCACACACTTCTGTAAAGGGACAGGAACAGGGTAGAGAACAGAACAAGGCCGGGGAGGGGGGACAGGATAGGAAGGAGGGACATATAATCAGTCTCTCACAATATGTCCACTGTGGAGTTGTTCTGCATAATTACACATGTACAGCCTATATGGAATTGCTTGTCCTTTCAGTGGCGGTGGGTGATGAGGGAGGAACTGAAAGAATCTAGAATTTAAAGTTATATAATCAAATGTTAAATATATGTGTGTGTATATAATTATAATAATAATAATTATTAACTACATGCAACTGGGAATTAAGATATACAGGCACTGGGGTAGAAAGACCCTTCCTGTCCTACCAGAAAGTTAGAGGGGCAATGGAGGAGGACAAAGGAGAGAACAGATTGGGGGAGGGGATTTACAGTGGGATTGCTTTTTTGAGGTTGTGGATAGGGGAAAGAAGACAAGGAGAAAATTTGTAACTCAATTTCATGGAAATGAATGATGTAAACAAGAAAATAAATAAAATAATTTAATTTTCAAAATTATATATATATATTGCACTAGAAATGCTAGATAAAGGAATAAGACATAGAAAAGAAATTGGGGGAATGAAAATAGGCAAAGAGGAAACAAAACTACCACATTTTGCAGATGATATGATGATATATTTATACAACCCTAGAGAATCAACTAAAACTGTACTTGAACAATTTAACAACTTCAGCAAAGTTGTAGGGTATGAAATAAATGCATATAAATTATAAGCATTTTTCTATGCTACTAACAAAACCCAACTGGAAGAGAAAAAGAGAATTTCCATTCAAATTAACAGTAGACAATATAAAATACTTGAGAGTCTACCTGCCATGACAAACCCAGGGATTACATAACCACAATTTCAAAACGTTTTCCACACAAGTAAAGAGAGATCTAAATAATTAGAGAAATATTAATTGCTCATGAATAGATCTGACAAATACAATAAAAATGACCATTCTACTTAACTTAATTTACTTATTTGGTGCCAAATCAATTAAATTACCAAAGTATTATTTTATAGAACTAGAAAATATGGTAACAAATTAATATGGAAAAAACAAAAGGTCTAGAACATGAAGGGAATCAAAATGTCAATGAAGCCTAGTGCTTTCACATTTCAAAATGTTACAATGGTAATCATCAAAACAATCTGCTACTGGCTAAAAATAGAGTGGTAGTTCATTGGAATAAATTAGTAACACAATATACGGTACTAAAAATCTATACTGATCTAGTTTTTGAAAAATCCAAATATCCAAGGTTTGGGGGTAAAAAATGAACACTTGACAAAAATTGCAAGGAAATATAGAAGGCAGTTAGGCAGAAACTAGGCACAGACCAACATCCTTCCCCATATGCCAAGATAGCGTAAAAATGAATAATGATTTAGACATAAAGGACAATATCATAAGTAACTTAGGGAAGCATGGAAGAATATAACTGTCATATATATTGATAAGAGAAGACTTTATGACCAAATAAAAGATAGAGGAGGTTATAGGAAATAAAATACATAATTTTGATTACATAAAAGTTAAAAGCTTTTGCATAAACAAAACTAATGCAGCCAAAATTAGAAGGAAAGCAAGAAACTGGGGGAAATTTTTGCAACAGCTTTCTATAATAAAAGTCTTGTTTCTCAAATATGTGGGGAAAGGTGCCAAATTCATTAAAATAAGAGTCTTTTCCCAGTTGATAAATGATCAAAGGATATGAGCAGGCAATTTTTGGAAGAAGAAATCAAAGCTATCAATAGTCACATAAAATGCTCTAAATCACTATTGATCAGAGGAATGCAAATTGAAACAATTCTCAGGTGTCATCTCATACATATCAGTATGTCTAATACGACAGAAAATTAAAATGACAAATACTGGAGGAAATACAGAAAAATGGGGACACAGTCATTTTTGGTAGAGTTGTGAACTAGTCCAAATATTTTGTAGAAACCTCTGGAACTGCCCAAAAGGGCTCAAACACTGTGTATACCCTTTGACCCAGCACTATCTGTACTGTTGATATCCCTAAGAGATCAAAGAAAAGGGGAAAGGACCTACTTGTATAAAAATATGTATAACAGCTCTTTATGTGGTGAAAAATATTACACAGTGAAGGGTTGCCCATAAAATGGGAAATTACTAAACAAGTTGTGGTATCTAATTGTGATGGAATACTATTGTGCTATAAGAAACAAGAAGCAGGATGGTTTCAGAATTACCTGGGAAGATTTATACGAGCTCATGTAAAGTGAAATGAGCAGAACCAGAACACATTGTACATAGTAACAGCAATATTTTAGCGATCAACTATAAAGACTGAACTACTTTGACCAAGAGAGTTCAAAAGGACCCATGATGCTATCCACCTCCAGAGAGAGAATTGATAGACTTAGGATACAGTTTGGAGCAGATTTTTGGTACTCACTTAATTTTTATTGTTTTATTTTGTTTTTGTTTTCTTTTGCATCATGTCAATATGGAAATTTGCTTTGCATGACCTCACATGTATAATCAAAATCAAACTTCTGGCCTTTTCAAGGAGGCAGGGCATGAGGGAATAAGAGAATTTGGAGCACAAAAGTTTGAAAAATGACTGTTAAAATTTGTTTACATGTAATTCAGAAATCTTCAATGAAATAAAAAATGTTTCTTTAAAAATCATGTACAGAGAGAGAGGGAAGAGGGAGAGAGACAGACAGACAGAGTGAAAGAGAGAGAGAGAGAGAGAGAGAGAGAGAGAGAGAGAGAGAGAGAGAGAGAGAGAGAGAGAGAGAGAGAGCGAGAGCTAATTATGAAACATTTACAATACACTTCACACCCCTTGGACATATATAGTCCAAGCCCATGCTTAATAGATGAGGCAAAGGATTCAAAGAGAGGTGGTGAAGCTGATTTAAGGTTAAGATTAAATAGCTGTTTCATGACCATGCCTAGAACAATACCCAAGTGTCATGACTCTATGAGTAGTACATGACCTGTATTGCCTCCGAGACAAAAAGTAAATATAATACTTGACTTTTAAGACTCTTTACAACTTGGCATCTTCCTCCTTTTTGAGTTGTTTTTACATTTTATCAGTCACTTGATTATTTCAATCAACAAACACACATACTTCCTGCAAGGTATCTATGGGGGAAAAACAAATTTCTGGAGTGAAGTTCACATCAGAGATGAGGAAGAGGGGGACTGAAGGGAGCTCATCTCTTCCCTTTAAAATCATGATCACCCCAATTTCTGTGATGGTTTAAGGATCACCCAGTACTTTGTCTACAATAGTTCCATTAAGTAGGCAATGTATTTTTATTCAATTTTACAGGTGAGGAAACTGAGTCTCAAAAAGAAAAGTGGAAGGACCACTGGCTAATTGACTGTAGAGAGGCTACATGTCCTTGTCTCAATTTCCTATAGCCTGGATCTGTATTTTTAGCATTGTGTTAATTTATACAAAGCTCCATTGCTTTGAACATCATAGAATCATGGAATTATGGGACCATAGATCATTTATTTTGAGCTGAAAGGGACCCTAGAGTCCATCATATCTATCTGTTCATATATACACATATAAGCTATTAGTACTTTCCCCTCAAGGATTACTGTCCTTCTATTCTACATGCATCTTGTATAAACTTATTAATGTATATGTTGTTTTCTCCATTAGAATGGGAGGGGTTGGGCTATAAAGACTGACAGGAAATTCATATAAGGAGGTCAGACGGGATTGGGCTCAATAGAAACCTTCTCTTCCTCAGCGAGCAGTTTTGAGTGGCCTCTATACATCCTGATAACACTGATTAGGACAGTCTTCTCCCTTCTCAGTTTTCCTTGTCCTAATAGATTTGTTTACATGTTGTATTCCCTCTCCCTCTTTCCAAAATAGAAGTTCCTATAGGGTAACTCATCTTTTTATCCTCAGGACTAGCACATTGCCCAGGGCATATGAGGTCTCTAATAAATGCTTGGTGGGCTGGATTGGATTGGCATGTCAAGGACCTGGACTTAGCTGTTGTGGAAAACAAAATACCTACACAGGTTCAAGCTATTTCTTATTAGTTTCAGAGAATAGCCTGAGATCCTGAGAGATGAAGGACCTTGCCCAGTGAAGGCAGGGCTTGAACCCTGGTCTTCCTAACTCGAAGGCCAGCTGTCTTTCCACTATCCCACACTGTCTCTCATTGACTACACTCATGATCACTCTTAAGATATAGATTTATTGGAGAGAGTTCTCTCACCATAGCCTCCTGAAGTATCTTCACAGTCTTGGTGAGCTGAGCTTGGAGGTGGTGTTCATATGAGCAGGAAGCAAGGCCAGGGTGGTGCCAATCCCAGGGATGGTGATGGTGCCAGCAGCAGCAGCAGCAATAACAGCAGCAGCAACTGCCATGCTTGCACTGGCTACCATGAGCAGCTTGCTTTGAGTCTGAGGTTGGCCCATGTTTCCCCAGAGAGCTACTGTCCAGGGAGACTGATTGAGTGAAATGACGTCCTCTGTGTGTGACTCTGCAGCAGCTTAAGGCAGGGCATGAATTTTGAAATCCATGTTTGATTTTTTCTGTTTGAATTGAAACGTCTTTGGTCTGCCTTTCTCTGGCCCCTATTCCTGGTCCTGATGTGAGGAAAGCCTCAGTCTCATAGAATTCTGAAGATATAAGAAGAGGATCTAAAGCATTCTCTCTAGGACCTTCTACTGAGGTGGTACTGTGTATGCCAGATGCCAACTTGGAAGGCATCTGAATTGTCACTGATTTGAAACCATTGGTGTTTATTTCAGTGTCTAGGATAAAGTCCCCTACCTTTGCACTTGCCTTGGAAGAGACTTTACCTGAAGCACTGAGGCCTGGGGGACTCAGAGGCATACATCCAGTTACATCCTCTGAGTTGGATATAGAAGTTTTAGAAACTTCGTCAAGGCTATCTAATGGGAGAGGGACTTCACTCTGTATGGGAAAACCCTGCCTTAGTGTTGTCAATATCCCATTTTCTAATGAGTATCCCAACCAGCTAATGTTAGGGTCCCACTGGCTAGCCTGTCCACCTCTTGGGACCTCAGAACCAAATTGACTGTTATCAACATGATTTGATGCACCTTGATCACACACACTTCTCATAATGCTTGGAGACCTTCCCATGAACACTGCCTTAGGCTCTTCTGCATCCAGGAGGTCTGTTTTGACTTCTACTATATGGGCTACAGTAAATCCCATAGGATAGTCATATTTGGAAGTGACCGTGCCTCCTCCATCCACCTCATAGTTAGTCTGGGGACTTGGAGGGAAATTCCTTGCAGAATTGTCTTTCCTTTCCCCAGTGGAGGTCTTTTTATGGGGTCCCTCCTGGGCTAAATTTTCTGCTGATGGAGAAACATCCTCTTCTACACAGGCAAATCTCTCTTCTTCCAGGTCACTCTGGCCTTGGTTCAGAATGCAATGGGAAGCATCTTCTGTGGGTTCTTGTGGATGGTGCTGAGACGATGCCAGGGAGGGAATCTGAGCTTCTTGCCTTCCACATATAAGACTCTGGTTGGTCATCAATGGAGAAAGCTGTATGAAAGACGAAGAGAAAGGCAAATGAGATTAGGAGTCTCTATCTGGGTAAGCTCTAAAAAGTGGAATGACCCCACAGCTTCATCTTCAAGAAGTAGAAAGATAAAGTTTCCTTCCAGGCCCCTTCTAAACTGATTGCACATTCTGTGACTCAACTTCTCCACTTATAAAATCAATAGATAGATAAATGGATAGTTTATTGAGCTCTTAGTTTGTGACAGGAATCGTACTAAGTGCTATGGATACATATGATAAAACAGTGATAACATTGATAATAATAATAATAATAATAATAATAATAATAATAATAATAATAATACTGTGCGAAGAACAGCAAGAAGGCCAATGTCACTGAGTCACAGAGTACATGGGGTTAGGAAGGTCAGAGGGAGGCAGATTGTGAGGGGTTTTGAAGACCAAACAGGATTTTAGATTGGTGATCAGGAGTCACTGGAGTTCACTAAGTGTGTGTGTGCTAGGTGGCAGGGGGGCAAGCGATCTTCTTTAGGAAGATTAATTTGAGAGCTTAGTGGAGGACAGATTGCAATAAGAAGAGAGAATGTGCCAGGGAGACGCACCAATGTGCTAGTGAAATAGTCCAGGTGCAAGGGAACAGAGCTGCAGGAATGTTATAAAGAACAGGGCATATGGCAGCCATGACATGAAGGTGCAATCCATAGCTCTTGGCAACAGATGGGAGGTGGGGGCGTGTGAAAAAGAATGAAGAACTGAAGATGACACCTAGGGTCCAGCCTGGGGAATTGAGAGCTTCAGGAGCTCTCCATGGTAATTGGGAAGTTAGGAACTGGGAGACTGGGGAGGAAAGAAAATGAGTTCAGTTTTGGTTATGTTGAGTTTAAGATGTTTACAGGACATCCTGTTTAATGTGCCCAATAGATATGTTTGATTGGAGGTCAAGAGAGAGGTAAGGGCTGGATAATAAGATCCAGGGATAAACAGCATAGAAATGATCATTGAACTGATTAAAGTGGATGAGATCACCAAGCAAAATAGCATAGAGAGAAAAGAGAAGAGGGCACAGGACAGAGGCCCTAGGACACTCATGGTCAATGGGTATGACCTAGATAAAGAGCCAGCAGAGGAGACTGAGCAGGAGCAGTCAGAGAGGTAGGGATAGAGCCAGAAGGGAGTAGTGTCATGAAAATGCAGAGGAGACAGGGTCAAAGGCTGTGCAGTGACCAAGGAGGACGATGAGGCTGGAAGCCAGATTGTGTCAAAAGTTAAGGAGAGAGAGAGAGAGAAAAAGAGAGAGAGAGAGAGAGAGAGAGAGAGAGAGAGAGAGAGAGAGAGATAAAAGGCAATGGAGGCATTCTCATGAGGTTTATCCACAAAATGGAGGAGACATAGAGGTGCTAGCAGTAATCAAAGGGCAATTTTTTGAGAATGGAAGAGACATGGGCATATTTGTAGGTGGTAAGGAAGCAGCTGGGACAAGGAGAGATTGAAGATAAGTGAAAGGGTGAGGATGGCTGGAGAAGGAAGGATGGCACAGAGTCACTTGGGCATCTTGAGGGCTTAGCCTTGCCAAGGAGAAAGGCTGCTTCTTCACGTGAGATGGAGTGAAGGAGACAGCAGAAGGTTTCTTAGTGATATGAAAAGAGGAAGAGAAAGAAAAGGGAATTCATAGCCAATGGCCTTCATTTTCCCAGTGAAATGTGAGGTAAGGTCCTAGGTGAGATGATGTAGGCCCAGGGAGCCATGAGTGGAGGAGGGATGGAAGGTTTAGAAGAGCCACATTGGGGAGTGGAATGGTGAACTGATTATGGAGGTGTTTGAGGATGGCTTTGCTTCAGTAAGGACCTAGCTGAACTTACATGATACCCATCTGTAGTGAATCCAGTCAGCAGAGATTTGTCATTTTTTCCAGCTTTATTTTATAGTGTATGGGTGGGAGCAAGGGTGGTAGATATGGGGAGGCCTGGCAGGGGAAGACCAGTGACAGGATAAGGGGCAAGGGAATGCAGAGAAGAAGACGGAGTAGCATCAAAATGGTTTACCAAAGGGTCAGGATAGTAATCATCCTAATAGCTAGCATTTATATGATGCTTTAGGGTTCATAAAGTGTTTGCCCATGAGTGATGGTCTAGGGGTACAAAGATCGGGGTCCCAGTGTGGGCAAAGTGCTAGATTATTTGAGGGATGTTGTTCTCCCAGGGGGAGAGGGAAAGACAGAAAGACCAAGGAGGGAGGGAGAGAGGGAGAGAAATAGAGATAGAGAGAGGGAGGGAGGGAGAGAGACAGCATGTTGGGTCATACCCCAGAGAAGTGGAATGATAACAGATTGTGATCAGATAAGGGAATCTCAGAGTTCCTGAGCATGGAAGTGGCACATTTGTGGGTGATGGTAAGACCTAGAGTTTGATGATCTCTGTATGTAGCTGGAGGAGGGGCAGAGGAATAGGTCAGAAGAGAGGTAAATTGAGGAACTGGGAGGCTAAGTAATTTGAGAGATGTTGTTGTTCCTTAGCATCAGAGCAGGAATTAAGGTCAGAAGCAGAGGAGAGCAGGAAGCATCAGGAGAGCAGGAACAGGACCTGAGATAAGGAGACTTTGAAATGGAGGCAGCTCATGCCTCTGACAGGAAGGAGCCCTCCTTCTTATATTACTGGTTATAGCTGAAGCCTGTCTCAAAGTAAGGGCACCTTCGGCCTGCCCTCCAATGGGAATGACTTCATTCTGTTTAGGCCAGGCCAAGTAGTCTGGCCTATTTGAAATGGGAAGTATGCATTAATACTAAGTGAGGTCTGGTCTGGGCCTGGGCATTTCACCAACTCTACCCCAAGGGCCCACTGATACCTGGATAGGGAAGGGCTCAGAAGGTTCTTCCAGGAACCCGCTGCTGTCTGACTGGCAGCTGCTGGCTCTTGTCACCCCAGCACCTAAGAGACAGAACAGATGACCATCACCCTCGAGATCAAGGCTAAAAGGACTTTCTACCAATTCTTGGAGTGAGAAAAGGGCAGTTGGGGCTTTCCCCTTAAACCTGACCATCATGGAAGGGCAATCCTGGGTGCTTGGTGTTAGGGGCCAAACCAACAACCTAATTCATGAGCAGGAATCAAAAAATAACACTTAAAAGGGCCCAGAAATTCATTTGGGGCCCCTGAACTTGTATTTAGATATTAACATATAATAATATATAATACATCACATGCAATAATATATTACATAATATTCTTTATGTATAGATCTATATGTTCTCAATATGTATATCTCTATATGTACGTGTATTCATACAGATCAATTGATACAGGTATATATAGACAGAAGGGTAGACATTATTTTACTATCCTTGGTTTCCTGGGTAGTTCTCAATATTTTTTTAATGAATTTAAAAACATTATCCTGAGAAGGAATCCATAGGCTCCATCAGACTGTCAAGGAGGTTCATGAGAGGGTAAAGGTAAAGAACTCCTGGTCTAAGGGGACCCAAGAGAGGAAAAAGGTCTGTCAGTGCCCACACTGCCATACTCAGTCAACAAGCATTTATTAAGTCTCTACCAAGACAGTGTGGCCAGACTTAGAAACACCTGGGTTTGAATCCCGCCTCATAGACTTAATAGGCTATCTCACTTAAGTTCTCTGGGACTCAGTTTCTCTACATGTAAAATGGGGGAAAGGTGCTTGTTGACTTCCAAGGTCTCTTCCAGTCCTAAGTCTATGACTGCTGAGCCAGGTACTGTGTTAAGCAGAAAGAATAAGGCCATTCTGCCCTTGGGGAGTTTAAACTATACTGGGGAGATACAACCAGTTCATGGATAATTAGATACCACAGCTGTACAAGAATCAATACACAGGAAAATGGCTAATTATTCAAGAGGAGAAGCTGGGAGTTTGAGGGGACTAGACAATGGGCTCGTTATCCATTGGAAGCCTGCTCAGCCTGAAGTCAGAGTCCTTAACCTCTTCTGTTCACGGACACCCCTTTGGCAGTCTGGTCCAGCCAATGGGCCCCTTCTCAGAATCATGTTTTTAAATGTATAAAATAAAATACAGAAAATTACAAGAGAAAGTCATTACATTGAAATATGATTATCCACATTGTTGAAAAGATCATCATCCCCCAACTGCTCTGCATGAATAATAAGGTCCCCCCTGGCTCTAAATACCCAGATCTAATACCTGACTTGCCCATGCCAACTCATAACAGCCAGTATTTAGAAAATGCTGTTTAAGAACTCTTGGTCTGGAATGAACTGGGTTTAGTTATATCTGAAAAATGTATATTAGAATAGGATCACATCCTAGGGATTGCAAGCCAGCTTTGAGACCTTCTAGTCCAATGTTTCTGTTTGACAAAAGAGGAAGGAGAAGCTCCAGCGGTTCTCAACCTTCCTGATGCCGCGACCCTTCAGTACAGGTCCCAACATGAGGATGACCCCCAACCATGAAATTATTTTCGTTGCTACTTTATAACTGTAATTTTGCTACTGTTATGAATCGTAATGTAAATATCTGATATGCAGGATGTATTTTCATTGTTACAAATTGAATATAACCCACAGGTTGAGAACTGACTTGGCCAAGGTCATTAGGTTAGGGGGGGCATTCATGGTACCCAAACCCAGATCCCTGACACCAAGTCTACTTCAATGGTTCCATGTTACTGCCCTTTTAGTGTTTGATACACTGTATTTCTAATTGAAGGGATGCTAAATTGCAGTTAGAGCTTAAGGAAAAGAAATCTTTTCCACTTTGCTGGGAGTTATTCCTATGAGATGTGTATTTCTGCAGCAGCACACCAGGCCTTTGCAAGCCTCCTTTCTCAAGGTGCTCTGAACATGATCTACCTCCAAGAAAACCAAACCCTTGTCCCTTGGCTTCCCTTATTTTTTCTGGATCCCCCAACTAACTATCCCCCTTGAAAAGGAACAAGAGCCTGGCACTTTGGCAGGATGGCCAGCAGGTGGCAGCAGCAGACAGACCACAGGGCCAGCCCAGCCAGGACCATACAGAGCCCAGGCAGCCAGCCAAAGGTGTGTCCAGCCTGCAGAAGCTGTGCTGAGGGAACCTAGAGCTCCGAGAGCCACAGGGGAGCTCAGGGGTCAGGGAGTGAGAGCCCCTTGTTTACAGAGGGGAAATCAAAACCCAGGGGAAGAGAGAGAGACAGAAAGACAGAGGAGGGAGGGAGAGAGGGGGAGACAGAGAGAGACAAAGAGACAGAGACAGACAGACAGACAGAGGGTGAGAGAGAGAGAGGGAGAAAGAGAGACAGAGACAGAGAGAGAGACAGAGAGAGACAGAGACAGAGGGACAGACAGAGAGACAGAGACAGAGAGACAGAGACAGAGAGAGATACAGAGACAGAAAAATGGAGAGACAGACAGAGAAAGACAGACAGAGACAGAGGGAGAGAGAAAGAAAGAGGGAGAGGGAGAGGGAGAGACAGAGACAGAGACAGAGACAGAGACAGAGAGAGACAGAGACAGAGAGAGAGACAGAGACAGAAAAATAGAGAGACAGACAGACAGACAGACAGAGACAGAGGGAGAGAGAAAGAAAGAGGGAGAGGGAGAGAGAGAGAGAGAGAGAGAGAGAGAGAGAGAGAGAGAGAG
>CM053599.1:13372728-13424939 GCA_028646575.1 Pseudocheirus occidentalis | reverse complement strand
ACACACACACACACACACACACACACACAAAGACAGAGACCAAGAGAGAAATAGAAAAAGAGACGGAGAGAGACAGATGGATAGAGAGAATGAGAGACAGAGAGAAACAGAGAGAGAAACAGAAAGAGAGAGACGCAGAGAAAATGGGAGACAGAGAAAAAGAAAGAGAGGGAGACAGACACACACACAGATAGAGATAGACAGAGACAGACAGAGACAGAGACAGAGAGTATCAACTACCACCTAAAAGAAGGCTCGGAATCACTAACAAAAAGAAGAGCAAATTAAAACACCTCTGAGGTTTCTGTCTCATACAGAGCAACTTGACAAAGATGACCAAAGACGAAACCCATCACTGCCAAAGAAGAACATAGGCACTAGGTGGTGCTGGACTTGGAGTCAAGATCAGCCGAGTTCAAATCCTGCCTAAATGTGTAACCCTGGGAAAGTTACTTGCCCTCTCTCCACCTCAGTTTCCTCACCTGTAAAATAGATGATAAGTTATCACGAGGACCAGAATGAGATATACAGAAAGTTCTTGGTGAACTTCAAAGCACTGTATAAATGCACCTCCTTTTATTCTGAAAACAATGGGGAATTACATATAAGATGACACTAACTATGTCCTTTGACCCAGTGAGCCCATCGCTAGGTGTAGACCACAATAAAGTAGCAAAGTAGTAGGGTTACAAACATAACACCAAAAAAAAAGTTTGTTTGTAACTACTCCCCACTGGGAGCCCATAGACCAAGGGATACATGGAGAGATGGCATTATGAATATGGCCAACCAAAACTCTAAGTAGAGGGACCCAGGGCTTCACCAGCCTGCCCAAAGGGGCCAGCATACAAAGAAGGTGAAGATTAAGATTTATCAGGGCAAGTTGAGAAAGCCCAGGAGCTTTGGTATAGGCCAGAGGTGGGGAATCCGTGGCCTTCCACGTCCTCAGGTGAGGCTTTTTAACTTTGTTAAAATTTGTTCACAGAACAAATTCTTTTATTAACAGGATTCTCTCTGTGAAGTTTGGATTCAGTCAAAGGGCCACACTTGAGGATCTAGAGGGCCCTGTGTGGCCTTGAAGCTGCAGGTTCCCCACCCCTGGTAGATAGTCACAGAGAAGAAGAGTGGAGACAGTGACAGCAGTGCTAATATTGGTTTGATGATGGTTCCCCCAGCACAAGGTGGAAAACAGCAGGCTGGATGGCAAACTGCCCTTGCTGGCCAGGCTGAGGTGTCCTGGGAGTTGCCTGGATGAGATGAAGCATTGCCTGGGGTTCTGGGACTGGCTAGATAAGACAGAAAGAAATAGCCCTTCTCTAGCAAAATATTCATAACAGAGCTTTTGGTAGCTGAATCCCACCAACTAGTAATGGTGGACAAACTGGTTTAGGAATATAATGGAATAATACCCAACAGGAAGAAGTCAAAGAAAAGAATCAGAACAGTAATTACAATAATTTCAATAATATACAAAAAGCCCTACAGTCATTGACTAATTATTATGGCCAGTTTTTGTCCTGAACATAGATGACAGGTGGGGTCACAGGACCACAAGTCTAGAGTTGGAAGAAATCTCAAAGACCATCAAGTCCATCCCCCTTTTATAGATAGGGAAGCAGAGGCTAAGATACAGTAAATGACCTGACTAGTATGTAACAGAAACAGGAACTGGAACTCAGTTGGCCCCAAGACACTGAGCCACACAGGTTCTTCAGGTACAACAGTGGAGCCATTCCATTTGGACTCTGATTTCTTTGACCTCTCGGCCACTTTCGACATTCTTGACTCCACCCTCTTTCTGGACTCATTAGGCTCTCTAGGCTTCTATGAGCCCACACTTTGCTGGTGTCCCCCCTACCTTTGAACACTCCTTTATCTTTTCTGGATGATCATGCATCTCCTTCTTGCTTAGCAGAAGTTTCCCCCAGAGCTGGGGATTTGTCTCCTCTCTCTCCAGTCCCTTCCTTTGTGGCCTCCTGTCTTGATATACATTCAAATACCACTTCAAGAAGAATGATTCTCAAGTCTATGTATCTGAGCTCCAGCCCCATGTCCCCTGCAGTCGCCTTTACATCTCTGTTGGATGTTCCCTGAGCATTTCTAACTTACCACGTCCACCGTGGAATCCATCATCCCTCCCACTAAGCTGGTCTGTCCTATACACTTCCTATTTCAGCTCTAGGCACCTTTCAGCTTGCACCCACCTTGGTTTATAACCTGGAAGTGATCACCCTCGATGCTCTCCTCTCTGTTACCCCTGTAACCAATCACTCACCAAGTCTAATAGATGCTAACTGAGTCTCACAGAATCCAGGCATCATACCAGATTTCCCATGCTCTTGATGGCTGAGGGTTTTCCTGTAGAAATTCATGAAGTTACATTGACAGTGGCAAACTAGATACCATTCAGGGAAGCCGTGTTGAAAGGCCTGTGTTCAGATGCCATGTTTATTATTTATTGGATGTTAAGAGCTTAGACCTGGAAATCAGCCAGTCAGTCAACAAACATTTATTAAGCTTCTATTATGTGCCAAGCACCATGCTAAGCTGCACTGAGTATACAAAAAAAAGCCAAAGCAGTCCCTGCCCTCAAGAAGCTTACAGTATAAAGGGAGAAGGAACCTTAGAACACATCTTGTCCAGCAACCCCATTTTACAGATGAGGAAGCTGAGGCTCAAACCAGTTGAATTACTTACACAAATTCACATGGCTAGTAAGTATCAGATATTTGGACCGAGGTCTTCCTGATTCCACCATCAACATTCTAGTCTTTACACTACTCTCTACTTACTTATGAGATGCTTTAGCATGGACTAGTTACCTTCCTCTTTGGGTCTCTGTTTTGTTCATTGAAAATACAGGAGACTGAACTAAAGTTTATCTCCAGATGCTCTGATCTCCCCTCCAAGATTTGATTCCCATTACTTTATCTCATTATATAGTGTCCTCCTTCCAGTCACCCAGGTTTCTCACTTGTAGCTCTGCCTTGGACTTTCCGTTCTCTCTCATATCCTTCTTTGCTTATATCATATCTAGTATATCCAGCCATCTGTTAAATAGCATGGATTGTGCTCCTGTTTCCCAGATTCCTGGCTTTGGATAGTACAACACCTACTCTAGCAAGAATCACAACAGTGGAGCCACAGCACTACAAGTTCTCTCTGCCTGAAGACAAAGATGAACCCACTGACTCTCAAGGCAGTCTCTTCTATCTTTGGACCACTCTAAATGGAAGACAAATTTTCTTACCTTCATGCCATTTTCTTGGGGGTGGGGGTAGGGGTGAGAAAGCACATGTGTTTGGGACTTGGTCACTAGCATCTACAGAGAGCATAAACCAGCATGGAGTAAGGAGGATGAGAGAGGCTGCTGTTTTAGCAAGGCTTATCTGAATCTCATGCCAGCCAATCACCTCCAATCTCTACTTACTGAGGTGAGTCTGTGAGTGGACAGAAGTAGGAGAAACTGGACAGCCTACCATGTAAGAAGACGCATGGTGAGTCTGATCAGATTGCAAAATGCTACTGATAAGACTTGCATGTGAGAAAGGTCAAAAAATATAATTGAAGATGTGTGAGTCTAGAAAAGGAGGTGGGTTGATTATGTATCAAGAATGAGAAACAACAGATGGAGTAGGCCCAGGGGTACATTGGCACCCATCTGATATTGGCACCTAACAGATACTATGGGAGGAAAGCCAGAGCTGGCACTAGAGAAAGGTCTCCAGGGCATCAGGCAGGCTCTGTGGTGAATGGCATGGGGAGAGATAAACAAGAATTGTACAGTAGATAAACACAGGGAAGGGTTGTTGCATTTGGGGAGAAAGAAGTCACATTGATGAAATCATAGATCTCCCAAAGTACCAGAAAGACTCATGTCATCTAAGTGGGCACTCAATAGGATCCTCATGGCCATTCATTCCAACACATGTTCAAAAAAACATCCCTAGGGCAAGATTCCATTTTTGTTTGGAGGCCTCCCGTGAGGGCCTCCCAGGGGAGACCCTTCCATTTTGGGAAAGCTGTCATTTGGGGAACTTTTTTCTTTCTTTTGCCTCTGACATTATGACTAAATGTGCTTCTTTGCCATTCCTGCCCCTATGGTGTCCTGTGACTGTCCTCTGTGGCTATGGGATATTGATAGACAGTGATCATTTATTTTCTGAATCTTCTCCAGGCTTAACAGACCCAGATCCTTCTCTTTATTCTCATATGACAAAAGATAGGTAAAGATGGATTGATTGTAGGGGTGTGGGATGAAGGGGAGGAATGGCCACTACTCTCTTCCTCATCATTTGAGGCCTGTGAGTCTGTGGAGACAGAGTGACTAAAACGCCTACATCATTTAACCCAAACATTTCACCGCCAGGTAGGTAGCTGCCCTAAGGAGGGAGGTCAGTGACAAGAATTCAAGTTTCATAAAAACCAATGTATTTATATCAGTTCATTTTTTTATAAATAACTTAAAACCAAACAGATGCCAATTGATTGAGGGATAGCTGAACAAATCTGGTCCATGAATCCCACAATAAAGGCACAACAATGTACTAATAGTTAGCCTTTATGTAGTGTTTTTACTATTTGCAAGACACTTTTTAGATTTTATTTGATCTAATTAATAGCTGATAAATATGATGAATGCAGAGAATCATGTTATATGAACCGATGAGAATGAAGTAAATAGATCCAGGAAAACAATAAACACACTGAATGCAACAATGCAAATGGAAGCAACAAGACAAATGAACAACTGCAGATCAATGCTGTGAAATTAGAATAAATGAGCTTTGTCCCAAAGAAGACATCTGAGAGGTAGAGGTGGGTGATTATAGGTTTATAACATTGCATAGCACTTTAGATGGGAGAGGAAGGGCTCATCACGGCTCAGAGGTAGCTGAAACCAGCCCGGCCTGAAACTGTAGCTTGGCCCCAGGCTGCCAGGATGAGCCACAGCTCTAGCCTAAAGGAAAGTGGATCATCTGCAGCTGTGGTAATTTCCAGAATTATCAAGCCACAAGAAATAAGGACTAAGTGAAATGGTACTGGAACTTGGCTAAATCTGGGGGAGATGATCCAGCCAAACTGCCTCGAGGGCAAGGAAGAAGCAGAAACAGCAGCCCTGCTGCCACTTCCACAAGGGTGCCTCAGAAGCTCCTCGCCTGCAGATTGCAGGGGGGCCAAGTGATCATTCAGAGGCTAAGTGTTCTTGCCTTAAGCTTCCTGGATCAGGATCATGGTCTTGGGTGGTGGTCCTGTGGTGTGTTTTCAGCTAGCTAAAGCTGGGGGGGGGGTGTTGCAGCAGCCTCCTAATTGCTCTGGCAGCTGCAAAACCCCCAGAAATTTGGGACAAAGCTCTCCACATTGGAAGCAGAGTTCCACAGAGCTAAAAATTCAAGTAATTCACTGGCAACAATGGCACGCAAAGGAAGCTAAGTAAGAATGGCAACAAAACTTTGGATTCCTTCTTTGGGGACAAAAAGGATCAAAGCATGGAATGGGAGGAAGACATCACATTCACAAATCCCACTCCAAAAGCTTCCAAGAAACATGAAGACTGCCTAGAAGCTTAAGAAAGGTTTTGAAAACCAAATAAAAGAAGTGGAGGAAAAATTGGGAAGTGAAACGACAATGATGCAAGAAAAGCATGAAAAGAGAGTCAACAACCTGACTGATGAAAATAACACCTTAAAAATAGATTAATTCAAATGGCAAAAGAGGCCCAAAAACCCAATGAGAAGAATGCCTTAAAAAGTTGAAATTTCCAGATGGAAAAAGAATCTCAAAAGCTTTCTGAAATGAATAATTCCTTCAGAATTAGAGTAGACTAAATGGAAGCAAATGACTTTATGAGAAATTAAGATACTATTTAACAGATAGAAACAAATGAAAAAATATAAGGCAATGTGAAATATCTCCTTGAAAAATACAATGACCTGGAAAATAAATTCAAGAGAGACAATTTAGAAATTATTGGACTACCTGAAAGCCATGATCGAAAAAAAGAACTTAGAAAGCATCCTTCAAGAAATTCTCAAGAAAAATTGCTCTGATATTTTAGAACCAGAGGGTAAAATAGAACTTGAAAGAATTCACTGATCACCTCTTTTAAAAGATCCCCAAGAGAAAACTCCTAGGAATGTTATAGCCAGGTTTTGGAGTCCCCAGATAAAGGAGAAAATATCACAAGCTGCCAAGAAGAAACAATTTGAATACTGTGAAAATGCAAATAGGATAATCCAGAATCTATCAGCTTCTACATGAAGGGATTAAAGGGCCTGGGATATGATATTCCAGAGGTCAAGGGAGTTAGGATTAAAACCAAGAATTACCTACCCAGCAAAACTGATTATAATGTTCCAGGGGAAAATATGGTCATTCAATGAGGTGGAGGACTTTCAAGCATTCTTGCTGAAAAAAACAGAACTGAAAAGAAAATTTGACACTCAAATACAAGAAGCATGAGAAGGTAAACATGGAAAAGAAATCATAAGAAACTTATGAAAGTTGAACTATTTATATGCCAATACAGAAAAACAATAATTGTAACTTATGAAACTTTTGTAGTATGAGGATAGGTGAAGAGAATACAAACATTTATGTACATATACATACACATATGTCTATATAGGAGGGTTTTATATATGCGTATGAACACATATCTGAGTATGTGTATATATGTATACATAGAGGGCACAGGATTAATTGAATAGGAAAGGACAATACTCTAAAAGGTGAAATTCTGAGGTGGGAGAGGATTAGAATGAGAGGAGACAGGGAGAGACAGAATGGGTTCTGTCATTTCATATAGAAGAGGCAAGGCATGTTACAATGGAGAACAGGAAGGCAAAAAGGGAATGGATCGAGCTTGCTCTCATTGTATTTGGCTTAGGAAAGGAATGACATAAACTCTAAACTGGGTATCTTGTCACACAGGAGAATGGGGGGGGAGAATGAGGATGAGAGGTGGGGTGATGGAAGGGAGGGGGTAGGGTTGCTGGAACCACACACTTCAGTAAAGGGACAGGGTAAAGAACAGAACAAGGGAAGGGTGGGATAGGAGAGAGGAACATATAATCAGTCTCTCACAATATATCCATTGTGAAGATGTTCTGCATAACTACACATGTACAGCCTATATTGAATTGCTTGTCTTTCCATTGTGGGTGGGTGATGAAGGAGAAAGGGAAAGAATCTAAAATTTAAAGTTCTATAATAAAATGTTAAAATATATACATTTGGGGGCGGCTAGGTGGCGCAGTGAGTAGAGCACCGGCCCTGGAGTCAGGAGTACCTGAGTTCAAATCCGGCCTCAGACACTTAACACAAAAAACTAGCCGTGTGACTTTGGGCAAGTCACTTAACCCCAACTGCCCTCCAAAAAAAAATATATATATATATATACATTTATTGTTATTATTATTATTAAACTGCATGCAACTGAGAATTAAGATATACAGGCACTGGGTAGGGAGACCCATCTTGCCCTACCAGAAAGTCAGAGGGGTGGTGGGGAAGGACATCAGAGAGAGCAGATTGGGAGAGGGGTTATACAGTGGGATGGCTGTTTTGGGGTGGTGGGTGGGGGAAAGATAGAGAGGAAATTTGAAACTCAAAATCTTGTGGAAATGAATGATGTAAACAAGAAAATAAATTAATTAATTAAAAAAAGAACATTGAAATAGGGTAGAGATGGAGCATTTTATGGAATGGCTCCTATGTCAATCCTGTGGTCCTGTGATGAAGGATACACTATGGGTAACAAAGGACATCTTTAAAAAGCAGTTCTTCCAAAAGAGAAACCCAAATGGCCCTACATCGTCAAACTACTCCTGGCCAAAGTCCTCCTCACTTTCAAATTCTAAACTGGAACTGATGATCTCATGACTATGGTGTAGAGGTGACTAGGTTCTCCAAATCTATGTCAGAATACCTTGTGCTTTGACAGGTTTTAATAAAATGGAAAGATTTCAGGTACGTTTATTGTTATTATTATTATTATTGGAAATGGAAATGGACCATGTATCTGGTATACAAGTATCAGCCAAGCAATGTAGGGAGAGGTCTCTAACAGGTAGACTGGCCACCAGGTGTACAAGGACCAGCCATGTAAAATTGGGAGGCATCCAGAAGCAGAAGGCTGGCCACGGAAAGGGTCTTTTGATCTGATCAAGTCACAAAACCATTGACATCACTGCGCACATGGGACGCAGGTTGGTATCTGTGTTGGTGAAGGGAAGCCTGAAGTCCATACCTGCTGCCTCATTTTGTGAAGTCTCAAAGTTACTTTTTAAAAAACTTTCTTCTTTCAAAAGAATAAAAAGCAAGAACTATATACAGAAAAACTGATTTGGGAGTTGAAATATTTTTCTCTCTTAAAGAACGTGTTTTTGCCAAGTTTGCAGCCCACTTGAACTTCTGTCTGTTCTCCGAGTTTAGATCCAAACTCCAGCTCCTTTTAGTCCTGGCAACGCCCGGCCTTATCCACATATAATGAGATCTTAGCAAAGCTTGCAAGGCATCTGGATCATCGGCAGCTAGGTCTGACTAGAGAACCTTCCTTTGAATATAAATTCTAAAGGAATCTGAAACAGTTTTCTGGATTGTGGGGTGAAATATCTAGGTTTAGGCTAGAATTAAGGAACCCTTCCAGCTCTCTCTACTCCTCCTCCAAGGATGAAAGACAGAGACAGAGACAGAGAGATAAAGAGAGTCAGAGAGAGGGAGAGAGGCAGAGACAGAGACAAATACAGGTAGAGACAGAGACAGACAGACAGACAGACATACACACACACAGAGGGTCCTAGAGGTCACCTAATTCACACACATTCCCACATTAACATGTGAACTCTTGAGGGCAGAGGCAGTCTCCTTTTCACTTACATCTGTTCTTGGCAGCACCTAGCACAATGTCTGGCACATTAAAAGGGCTTAGTAAATTCTTGTTGCCAAGACTTGACTCCCACATTTTCAAGTTGAAAGAAATGATGCCCAGAGAAGTCATGACTTGCAAAGGTCACCCAGACAGTCACTAGCCAAGCTGGGATCTGGACTCATTACAGGATGATAGACCTAGTAGTGGACAGTGCCTTGGAGGTCATGGAGTCTAATCCATGACTAGTAGATGAGGAAACCTGTAATCAGGGAAGCTAAGTAATTTGCCTGAAGTAATATAAATTATGGTAAAAATCAACCAAGTTCTATGACTCAAGAGGTAGTTCTTTTCCCACCAGATCATCCAGCTGACTCCAAATCCAATACCAATTCTCCTGAATCACATGGCCTATGACAATCAAACTGCACTGCTGCTTTTTTTTTTGCTAGAGTCTGTGTGATTTCCTGTCTCTGTGCCTTTGCTCATACCGTTCCTGCCCCTTTACTTCCCTCGTCTAGGATCACAGATCTTTAATGGGAAAGGACCTCAGAAATCCTTTGTCCAAACCCCTTATGTTATAAAAAGGGCTATTTGTTGGTGGTAAGATGTGTTCTCCCACTCTCCTTTGCTCCCATGGCCCTTCCAATTTTCCTCAGGTAATTCACAATTTCAGTCCTTAAAAGCCTGGGGTTGTCCATGATTCACACTCTTTTTTAAATAGGAATCAAGTTAGACCATATGGAAAACATGTGACTGCTAATCATCCAGTGATACTTGTGCTTCCATGGTGAGTCTGATCAGGACTTAGGAAGAGAAGAATATTGTGGCCAGTGGGTCATGTTACAGGTGAAGAACTCTTTATGGGGATTCATGATGCTACACTGAAAATATGTCAACCAAAGAGAATTGGGCAGGGCATCACAGGATCTTGGTCCCAATGACAATTTCTCATGAGCTGCGTGAACCTTGACTAATCATTTAACTTCTCTGAGCCCTAGTTGACTCATCTGAACATGGAGGTGTTTGGTTGGATGACCTATAGACAAAGTTCTAGATCCCATGATTTTTCTTTGGAGGAATTAAACTATTTTCTCTTTTTCTAACCCATTATCAGCACCACCCTTCTAGGCACCCAGCTTCCTGACTTTGAACTCATCCTCCACTGTTCATTCTCTTTTATCACTCAATCAATCATCTCCTCAGTTTTATTTATGTAACACCCCCCCAACATCTTTTATCTTTTGCCCCTTGTCCCTATTCAAAGGAACACATGCTAATTCTGTCCCTGATTATGTCACCCAGACTGTAGCAATAGACTCCTAGTCAGTCTCCTTGCATTCATTCTGTCTCTTGTCCAATTCTGATTATGTCCCACTTCCTTGCTCAGAAACCTTAAGTGTTTCTCTCTGATCTCTAGGATAAAATACAAATTCTTCCACTTAAAATCTAAAACCTCTTTGATCTGACTCCTATCTGCCTTTCCACAAACATTTCATGTTACTCTCCTTCATTTGTTCTACATATGAAAGATGTCCCATTTTTCAGCTCTGCCTTCTGCCTTGAAGCTCTGAAACCTTTGCCTTCTGCTCCTCTCTGTCTGTCTCTCTCTGTCTGTCTCTGTCTCCCTGTCTCTCTCTCTCCCTCTTATTTCCTTTAAGACTCAGCAGCCCACTTGTCACACCTTCCTGATCCCTTGCCCCACCTTCTTTGCTAGTGACTTGAAACTGCCTCATATTTACTTATCTGTTTACATGTTGTATCTTCTGAATATTCCTAAGACAATTTTGAAGATCATTTGGCAGGATAAGATACCAGACACTGAGGTCCTTTCTTGAATTAAACTGCCAAGTATTCAAACTCTACTGCAGAGAGCACAACTTCAATGGGCTGACCATGTTGTTCAAATGCCAAATGTACGCTTGCCAAAAAGACTATTTTATGGAGAACTCACAGAGGGCAAACAATCACATGGTGGTCAGAAGTGATACAAGGACACTCTCAAGGTCTCTCTTCAGAACCTTGAAACTGATTGATGGAATTGACATGGGAGACACTGGCACAGGACCACTCATCATAGCATGCCCACATCAGAGAAGGTGCTGTGTTCCATGAGCAAAGCAGAATTGAAGTAGCTCAAAAGAAACATGAGATGCACAAATTTGGGGTGGATTCTCTAATCCACCCCAACTGTTCACGTGAACTATTTGTGCCTACCTTGTGGCAGAGCATTCTGAGGTCCTGTTGATCTGATCAACCACAGTCAAACACACTATAACATGACTCTAGCTAGCATAGTGATGTGTCATTCTGGTCCTCTTTGAGAATGAAGGACAATAACCAACAGGTTACCTCCTCCTAGCAGAATGATAGTAATAGCTAACATTTCTACAATGCTTGAAGTTTCACAAAGCACATACGAATATTATCTCATTTGACCCTTAAACAACCTTGCAAAATGGGTGCTATTATGATCCCCATTTTACTGAGACATGAAGTGACTTGTCCAGGGTAATATAGCCAGTAAGTTTTTGAATCAGGATTTGAATTCAGAGCTTCCTGACTCCATGTCAGAAATGTCACCTCCTTGAAGATGGTAACTGTTTTGTAGTTGTCTTTGTCTCTTCAGGGACTCTTGGGACCCCAGGCTATAATGCTCACTATAAGATTATCAAGTTGAAGACAACTTGTAGATCTGTTTTTGGTAGAGAAAATTTCTATGGCTGTTCGGGCTTTACTGATTCAGACTTATCAGAAGCAGGATTTGAACCTAGGATTCCTAAATCTACCCCCAGCTGGTATAAGTGACTGTATGGATTGCAGAGTATAGGGTCAAGATGATCTGAGTTCAAAATCTACCTCTGACCACAGGCAAATCACTTAACTTCCTCAGACCCAGTTTCCTCTAAACTGATACTAAACCCAGAAAATGTTGTAACGCCTTTAGCCACTTAAATCCTAAGGCTCCATTTTGGAGAGGAATATCAAGGCCACCATTGCTATTAAGCATCTAGTTCATTTTCATCACCTTCCCCACCCCCACCTCTGCAAAGGTCTATCACTTTTTAATTGTTTGTGTATCTACATTCTAATTAGAGCCAAGCTCCAAATCTACTGAGGTTCTAGGGACTAATAATAGGATCTTGGTTCCTGAAGTCTTTCATTCTGAAAGATCCCAAATGCCTTAGAAATGGAACAAGCTGATAGACAAATTGTACTGGGATCATCCCCCCACCCCAGCTGAAGTGTGCAGGTCTCGGGGGTGGGCTTCACCAGCTGTTTAACACCTCACAGCTGCACCTTGGAGCAGCTTAGGAGAGAAAGGGAAGAAGAACAACGGGGGTCTGAAGAAAATAGGATGTAATTATCTCACTTGGAATATGACCAGAACCCACCCCTTCCCCCCCATCTCCAATATACACACCAGCGGTGCCTGCATATGTGTGTACACACACCACACACATACACACCACACACACTACACACACAATCACACACACTACACACATACAGTCACATACATGTGCACACACTACACACAATCACATACTACACACAATCACACACTACACATACACCACATGCACAATCACACATGTGCACACACGCACACACACACACACACACCTCCACCAAGATGAAAATGACACCTCTTGAAAATTGATCTTAGGCGTTTGGAAAGTCAAAGAACGGTCCAAGTCTAGAATCTGACGTAGGGCCTTTCCATAAGGTGAAGGTGAAATTCTGGGGAGATGGTTTCAGTCTTAAATTTTAATCTTTTATCTTTTGATAACAGTGATGACCTTGGTCCAGAAGTAATCAGCTGAAGGCCATTGGGAACCATTACTCTTGCCTTTTAGGTCAATCAATACTAATTCATGGTACTCTCCCAAGAAAGAGCTCATGGGTCACTCAGAATGAGAGAGCAATGCTGAAAAGTTGTTTTGTTTTTATTTGACCGAAGAGGTCACTGTAAGAGCTAGTTTAGGTTCCTGAGAGCCTTTGTTTTAAAGGATAAGGAAAACATTAAAAAAACAAACAAACCAATTTTCCCTATCTTCTGCTTTACTTCTATTCATGTGTAAGAACCTGTCTTTCTATTCAGTTTCCATATTCTCGGCCCACATTTAACCTGGTCTACATGACAAAAATCATCTTTTATAAAAACATTCCACCCTTTCTGAGAATGAACCAAAAAAAACCCTTCAGATCCCTCTCATGTCAAATGAAAATTCCTTAATAGGGGTTTAAAGCCCCAATTTATTCTAGTTGCAACTTACCTCAGCAGCCTCTCCTCCACTGCTCCCAGGTGGCTTGACTCAGTCAAGAATTGGTGTCACCATTGGGAGCTAGAAGGGACCTCAGAAATCTTCTAGTCCAATCCCTTCATTTTACAATTCTGGAAACTGAGACCCAAGGAAGTGGTGTATCACAGGGGTAAAGGGTCTTCTGATTCTAGAACCAGGACTATTACCACTGTGAAATACCGGGCTTAAGACCCATCTCTGGTATGTGACAGTCATTTGGCTGTGGATAAGTCACATCACTTGGCTCACTTCCTTCCTTCCTTCCTTCCTTCCTTCCTTCCTTCCTTCCTTCCTTCCTTCCTTCCTTCTTTCCCTCCTTTAGGAAGATAAGTTTGAGGACAGGTGCCAGAATGCATTCGGAGAGAGCTCTGCACTAGGAAAGTTCCTCACTTGGAGCTCACTATCCCAGCGAAGTTAAAAGTCCAAAAAAAGAAATAATTTTTAAGGAAGCTGTTATTCCACTCCATGGAAAAGATAAGAAGGTTGTTTTCACCAGTGCAGGCACCAAATGGATTTTTAAGTGTATGTTTTGTACCTTAAGGCTTGTTTACTGCTACAAATGAGCTAAAATTAAAGAATAATTGAATGGGAACAAAATACATTTTTAAACAACCCTTTCATTTCTTTTCCCTTCCATTCTGTTCATGGGGTTTGGAGGTGGGAAGGAGACATGACTTGCGCCAGGACTGATGTCTTGGTGATGTGAAGGCAAGGCCTGTAATCCTGGTATTCAAGAACACTGCAATAATTCCAGTGATTGCAAAGAACTTGCACCTCTGGACCAGCTACCTTTTTCCAAAGAGTGCTGTCCTGAACCTTGAAGGTCAGTTGAGAAGAGTACCTTTTGATGGAATAGCAAAGCATTCCTGGTGGGAATCTGGTCATGACATGTGTGAGATTCCAGGGCACCAATGCCCAGCATAGTTAAGAGAGTTTCTAGAGTGGATAGCCTGGCACCTCTTGAGTGCTTCCTGGGCTTAGGGAGTATGGTTCTTCATCAGACAATTTTCATTGTGGAAAAAATTCATATCTGAATCTTATAAAATCTCCTAAGGTAAGGAGTCCTTGTTGGAATCTATGAGCATCAGTCCATTCAGAAAGCCCATACAAGTGCTGGTCATATGCCAGGTACTGCTTAACATGAGATGCAAAGACAAAAAAAAAGAAAGAAACAGTGCCTGCCCACAAGGAGCTTATCTTTTTATCAATCAAACAAGAAACTAAACAAACAAGCATTTATTAAATATCAGTGCTTAATAATTGACAGTTTTGAGCATTGGGAATAAAAAGACAGAAATGAAAGAGCCCGATGTGGGAACTTATCTTCTGTCAATCAAGAAAGCAAGAACCCATGTATTTGTCAAGCACTTGGTATGATCTAGAGCTGTGCTAAGCACTGAGCTATCAACAAAAAAGTAAAACATTTCCTACCCTTATGGACTTATACTCTTCAAGGAAAATATGACAGGTAAGTTAGTACAGGATATGAACAACTAACTACACAGGGATGGGAGCACTTAGAAGTTGAAGAATTAGGAAAGGTGGTTTGAAGGAGACCTTTGCACTCAGTATTCAAGGTAGCTATAGCTTCCAAGAGACAAGAGTAAAAAGTTACACCCCTGGCATGGAGTATGACCTATACAAGAGCATGGAGCCCACTAAGAGATGAAATTCTCCATGTATGCAACATCAAGGAATTTGGTTTGACTGAAATGTCAAGTGTGTGTGTGTGTGTGTGTGTGTGTGTGTGTGTGTGTGTTGTATGGTATGTAAGGGGGTAGGGAGGATGATTCATATGTAATCAGTGTGGAAAAGTAAATTGGGGCCAGATTTTGAAGGTTATATTATGCTTCATGTCCAATTGTCAGTGACCTTGTAGAAATGAAAAATTGCCAGTCCAGTGATCCCATAGGCAATGTTGCTAGTGATTGCTGACACTCCTAGTGGGAACTCCCATGTTGCCACAGAGCCTTAATCTCCATTCTTTCACTCTCCATTCCCTCATCTCCTCGTTTCTTCTACCACCAACCACCAGGGTTGCCTCTATCTGTACAATGAATGTTAACATCACTGCAAAAGCATAGTAAGCCTTCCATTTGACCTATGCATCTGAATGCACCATTAGGGTAAGAATTCCCTGTAGCAGGGACAGAAATCTCTAAATGAATAGATGTTTGTCGAGTGGAATGGTTGAGTACCAGATATATTTGAGAGTAAGGTAGGGAGCTTCAAAAAATTCCTCTTCTGATTTCATTATGATGATGAAGGTGACCTTGAATCCTCAAAGCTTATGCCAAGGGCATGCAAATTCTAGCTGGAGAAACTTCGAGTCCAGGCCCAGTGACGGACTGCGTTAGTTTTCCTTTTTTGCATGTTGGCAGGCAGGTAATAGGTCCTGCAGTGATGAGAACAGGGAAAGACAAATGGCCCTCTGCCCAGGTGTAGCCTGCTTGTTCCTTTGAGACAATGGCGGAAAGAACAAGGACAGTGCTAAGAATCATAATGTTGTTGTTAAGGAATACTACGAGAACGTGAGAAACTCCTTGCTAACCAAGCCAACCAGAGCTTAACACTCAATGATTTACAAGAATCGTTTGGTTTTTTTTTTTTTTTGCCAAAGTTTAATCAATGTGAAAGTTTCCGTAATGGAAAGGCTCAAAGGGTCCTGAAATCACCTTAGTCAACAAGCAATTGCTCTTCTTGCCAGGCAAAGGGCATGTCAGCCAGGACAACAGAAAAGATTATGGATGGAATTATCATATAAAAGATGACCAAGTAGTTATGGATAAATAGTGAACCAAATCCCTAATTTTGTATCTTTATGAAACCTTTATGAGAATGATCTAAGCATATAGCAAAAGAGAGAGAAGGAAGGCAAGCTTTCATTGACCAATCACTTCAGTGAATAATCACATCTTCACAGTTACATAATTAACTAAAAAGTGGAGAAAATGCAAGATCCATAACAATTATGTTCATTGTTGATGACCCACCAGAATGACTTTGTAAAGAAAAATAGAGCCTTAAAGCATCTTCTTCAACAAAAGGGTCATATATCATACATGATCGTGTATGTATGTATGTACGTGTGTATATATGCTTGTATGCACACATACACGCTCATATGTGAGTGTCTATGTATAAACACATACAGATATGTGCACATATAAAATGTATGTGTGTGCATATAATACATGCATGCATGTGCATATGCACACTTGTATGCATGTACATATACATGCATGCATGCATGTGAAGATTACCAAGATAGGCCAAGACAGAGGCAGTCCCAAAGACAATTCTGTTCAACAATCTTGTGGTCATCCATGCCAAGGCCTCCTCACTTCTGCCCTGGTACAATCCTTACTTTCCTTTACAATTCTGCCCAAGCTTCTCTATGAATCTTTTTCTGATCTTCTCAGGTTGCCCCTATTACCTTGTGTCCAGGGCTGTGCTGGAGCCAGCTAGTATTGGCTTGTAAAAGCTGATCATTAAATTTTCAGCATTATATTGACATGCTAGAAAACAGCAACTACCACATATTAGGACTTGGCTTACTCTTTTGTCAATCTGTAGACTAAAGAAAGTGATGGAGAAAGTGTTAGTAACGCAGATTAAACTTTAAAGTGTGTCACATACACATTTCCTTTCTCCCCTGAGAGCAGATTGTTAAACATATATATATATATATATATATATATATATATATATATGTATACACACATTTGTACACATACACGCATATGTAAATTTGTTTGATCATTGATGGTGGACGGCTTGAGTAAAACCCAAGTAGAAGAGCAAGCCCCAATAGATGGTAGAGACCTTTAGATGTTCAAGTTTGTGGTTGATATTTGCTGATTGTATCAAGCCCTAGGGCACAATAAACAATACTACCCCAATGAAGTTCTAAACCACTCAAAAGAAATGTTCTAGTAGTGAGCGCTTGAGAAGCCAGCAAGTTGATGAAGAATGACCATTGACCAGTGATACAGAATTAGCTGGAGTATTCATTGAGTTGGTTCAACAGTATGTATGTCTTTGACAAGCACTGAGGATGGATTAGAAGCTGGTCCCCAAAATTTTTAGGAGGAGGGGACTGGACTGCATCACACTGAGGAACTGTTCTACTCTGGAAGGGCTACCACACTCTTCCCTGCTGCCCAATTTGTCCTATTAACACCAATATTCTCCAGGTGATGCTATACAGCTATGAATCATGAAAATTCACAGCATCAGAAGAATCAAAAACCTTAATGTCTCAGTTTTTTTTTCATCCATTAACAAAATGGTTTGAGATTAGATGACTTTTAATGTCACTTATTACATGATGCTGTGAATAGCTCTGGGATGAGGCTGGCTAGATTCTTGTCTTGAGGCAGCTCATTAGACTGAAGCATTAATTTTCTCTTGGGTTGCAGGGTTCACTTCCTCTAGGTTGCTTCTATTCTTCCCTATGTGGAACCCAGTCTTCATGATTAGCCTGTAGCTACCATCTTGGTATAGTATAGGGAAAAGTTGTAGAAATTGGATGGTCTTACAAGGGGATTCACCCAAATGCCCTAAAAGGCCCTGATTTAGCTGAAAACGCTTCTCCAGTAACTCATGCACTGGACCAAGCAGAAAAATTCTTAAACCAAGTAGAAAATGGAGACAAGATGCTGCACAGGATAGAGATATCATGTGAAGGAGCAGACCTTGACTGTGCCTTTCACTGGTATTGTGTGTTATGTGGACTGTGCAGGTCTAGAAGAGAAAGTTAGACTATATTGGCTTGGAATGCCTAACTCTTTACCAATTAGGGGAAGGGGTGACTCAGAATATTAATGTATGTCTACTGAACTGTATAGGTGATTGGTAGGTAGGGATCCCTGGAGGAACAACATCTCTGGGTTGCTTGAGTCTCTAACAATCATGAGTGTTTTCTCCTAGAGAAGAATTAGAGGTATATTAACATTATAACTTTAAACAACTATATGAATCCTTGACTAGATAATAAAGAGAATTACATTAATTTTTATGATTTTCCATGCAAGTTTTTGTAGGGTTTTGGGGGGGAGGAGAAGATTCATGGACTGTTCAAGATTAGGTATTTTGTTAGGCTGAATGCTTATGATGGGGATCTAGAGATCTTCCCTTTTTTCTTTTCGACATCTAGAAATGAGCCAAATTCTGAAGCTTCCAGAGAAAACTGGGGGGGGTGCAGAGGGAATGAGTCAGAGAGATGTTTTTTGAGGAAGTCCCCAAGATTGAACACAGTTCATGCAAAACCAGAGTTCTTTTTGGGTTATGGGATTCATGTATATCTAAAAATATAGCACTAAAGACTTTCCAGGCAGGCAAATGTAACATAAGTATTCATATGGTATTTCCTGATTTTTCTTTGTCAATGTGAACTTTTAAAATATTGTTGAATTTCTGCCATATTCTTTGTGCATGTGGTTGGTTGTCTTTAGAATTAGTCATTGTCTCTCTTTCTATTTATTTGGGGTCTTTGGTTCCAAGAGATCTTGATAGCAGTGTTATTTTAGGATGAAATCGTGTTTCTATTGTATCACAGTCAGGTCATGTGGTTATCTGACAGGTGGGTAGCAGCTTTTGGCAAGGAAAGAAGAGTCTCTTGCTGGTGTCAGCCAGTGCCTCCCCTGACCAGCGGCTAGGTGTGTCTATAGGAGATTCCAAAGCTCTTACTGTATGTGTTGGCGACAGAGCTTGGGACATTTTGATCTCTCTTCTACTCTTCTACTTTCCCTCATTTCAAGTTCCTAGTTTGTTGTTATTGTTACTTTTTTTTTTACAATTGACTGGCTCCCAGGACAATGGTTCTGTAGGGGAGATGCTATATTGGCTAATTAATTCAATTTTTGCTTTAGTAATAAACACTTTTTATTAGATTTCTAAAGAAGAAGACCTCTAATAAAAATCTTGTACATGAGATATATAAGAAATTGACATACCTCTCAGATTAAGAGCCCCTATGCATTGAATGAGTGGACAAAAGAAAGCAACAAGTGGCTTTCAAAAGAAGAAATGACCATATAAATAATTTCTAAATCATTTATAACAAAAGAGATAAAAATTGAAGCAAATTTGAGGTTTTACCTTACAACTGGCAAAAATTATAAAAAGTAGAAATAGCCAGTGATGGAGGGTCCATGTCTCCCTGCTCCTGAAAAAAATGCTCACTTGATCCCTGATAACTCTCATCCTATATCTCTTCTGCCCTTTGGAGCTAAACTCCTTGGAGAGACCATTTATAATAGGTACCTACTCTTTCTCTCCTCTCCCTGTCTTAATTCTTACAATCCAGCTTCCTGCCTTATCACCAGAACTACTTTGTCTGAAGCTCCTAGTGATCTCTCAATTGCCAAATCCCATGGCCTTTTCTCAGTCTTCATTCTCCTTCACCTCTCTGTAGCCTTTGATATTGTTCATCACTCTCCTCATTAATACTCTCTTCTTATCCTGGACAAGTGCCCCAGTTCTTTCAACTGATGCTCCTATGGCACAATTTTTGATCCCCTTTACTATCATGGTTACTCTTGATAGGCAACTTCTAGTTTGTCAATAGTCTTCCTAAATTGCTGTGTCCAGAATAAATCACAGAACATAAAAATGTTTTGATGAGGACAGAGGATATTGGAGTCTCTCATCCCTCATTCTGGATAACTGAAGTTGGGGGAAGTTCAATGATTTGTCTAGGTTCACTCAGCTAGTCAGTATCTGAGGTAGGATCTGAACCATCCTTTCTGACTACAAGTCCAACACTCTCTCCACCACTCTGCTGAGATGCCTGGGACCAGGTGTCAGTTACTCTTTGGAATTTAGCCTCTAATACCTGCCCATTTTTCTGTGTCTTTGTAAAACCTGAGATGAGCAATACATTTTCTTGTGCACTTTCATCAGTCTATTTGGCCAATTCTACTGCTCTACTTCATTTTGAAAATTATTTATGCTTGAACTTGTCATCCCTATACTCATGAGTTGAATTTTGTCGACTTTGGATCAGGTCAGCCTACCTATACGTTTTTCTAAATTTGGAACCTTTTATTAGGGTATGTGCCACACGGTGCTTGGCTTTTCTCTCAACTGCATAGCTATTCCTTTCTAAAAATGATCACAGCACCTAATAATTCAAATGAACAAAATGCTTAGTTGTTATCATTCAGTTTTGTACCACCTGTCTTGAATTGTAAGTTTTCAGATGGTTGATTCATTACCTTCATGTATCATGGGGTACAGAAAAGAGCATAGAACAAAAACAAAATCTGTGTGTGTGTTCATTTTTAGATTTATTTTATGAATTATGAAGAATATGAGGAAAGGAGCCTTCCTCCAGATCATTTGCTAATGGGAAAAATGGAATGAAGCATCACTAAGACCAATGGGAAGAAGTCATAAGGATGCAAGCAATTGTAATGGCAAGCAGGGAAGTAGTTCATACCTTGTTTCAGCTATTGAATTAACACCTTGTTTCAGTTCAAGTTTCTTTTGAGCATTGTATCAGGTCGGTGAAGAAGTGGAATGTGTCAACCCCACAACTTGTGAACCCTAGAACTCATGAACTCCTGCAATAGGAAGGAGAGGAGCTAATGACCATATATAAGGAGAAGCCAGGCTAAATACAGCAGAAATGAGAAGAGAAGTCTTGTGGTCACAGAATCAAGAAGGAGAAAACTTGTGGTACTTGGCACTCTGTTTAGCTGCTCTGTCTGTGTTAATGTTTGTGATATTTTCTACAGAAGCCTTGGGACCTTACTAGAAGCCCTGAAAGAGGATTTTCTGGTTGTATGTTTACAGAAGTCCTGGAGGAGGGTTTTGGAGTCCTGGGACTTTATTGATGATATGTGCTGACCACTTGGATCTTGTTTGTGGGTCTATGTTGATTTCTATGTTGATGATTTGTGTTGAGTTCTCAGACCTTGTTGGTAGGTCTGAGTTGACTTCACAGGCAGACAGTGAATTGATGATGGTGCCAGTAATGTGTATGAATATTATTGTGGCTCTGTCAAGCTTTGTGTTCCCAGAAATAGGAACTATAAAGGACTAAAGGTAGACTATACACTGTGAATTTCAATATGGAATGGGAGCTGGATGAAGAACTGGACAAGGAACTGGACAGGGAACTGGGAGCTGCTTGCTTTTGAACCCAGGTTACAGCTGGAACTGGGACCATGGAAGAGGAACCAGGGAAACTGAAAGGCAGTCTTGAGTCAAGCTGAAAGAAGAATTTACTTGGATACTGTGTACTGACTGAGAAGATTATGATTTACTGTGATCTAGGGTGAAGAACTTTGACTTTTGTACTTTGTGATTGAATTAATGATTTTGTGATTGACTAAATGAATGTACTTTGTTTAGAACTATGTGATCAGTTTGGTGAAAACTATGTGGCCATTTTAGTGATAGGTTGTTGAGTTGTGACATGATGAATGCTATATTTTGATTTTCTGTGATAAGTTGCAACATTGTGAATACTTTATTTTGATTTTCTATGAATGTTTTGCTCTTATTTGTTATCGAATAAATAGAGAGCTCACTATACTATGTAATCAGAACCTTGACAGCTGTTCACAGCAGCAGTCCTCTGGAAAGCTGCTTGTGCATGGATTTATAGTAATCAACCAATAAATCCCTTAATCAATATGATTTTAGCTGAAACACCCAAAAACTTAAAACTGAATTCCATTCAGTCAATGGAATGGACTATTTCAGGAGGGAGAGATTGTCTCATTCTTGGAAGTCTTCAAGATGGCTATAATAAATAAATAAATAAACTATTTTCATAATAATGCAAAGGTGTTATTTACCTATTAAAATATTCCTTCATTTTCCTGCTATATATCTGTGTGAGGCTGAATTTTCTTCATGCATTTCAACCATCACAAAACATACCACAACAGATTGAATGCAGAAACAGATCTGAGAATCCAGCTGTCTTCTATTAAGTCAGATCTTAAAGACCTTTGCAGAAATATATAAAACAATGTCATTCTTACTAAATTTTTCTTTTGCAAAGTATAGTTTTTTCATAGTATATGTTATGCTAAAATGCAATGGGTTTATTATTATTTTAAATGTATTATGCTTATACAAAATTTTAATTTATAATATGAAAATATCAATAGATATGACCCACATAAACAAAAGCTCATTGAGATCCTCAATAATTTCTAAGATTATAAAGGGGAACTGAGACCAAGAAGCTGGAAGATCATGGCTATAGAGGGTTTCCATGAGAGAAGAATGGGTCTAGAATTCAGGACTTCTAAACTTTTTCCACTTGTGACCCCTCAAGTGCTTCTTAAACTGTGGGTCATGACCCTACCCACAGTTTAAGAATTGTAGTTCTAACATTTCTACACTGTAATCCTATGAATAAAATTTTTAATGGGTCATTTAAACTGATCCCATATTATCTGTTCACCCTAAGTTCTATTTCCTCTATACTTTCATTATGGTTCTAAAACATGAAAAAACTCATAATTCTAAATTATCTATAATGGAGATACATCCCAGCTTGTTCTCTTACTCCTTGTATGATCTGGGGTCCCATAATCCTTTTGGACATCTGTCTTAATCACTCTAAAATGAGGAGGTGGGACTAAGTAATGTCTGAGCACTATTCTGGCAAATAGCTCTAGACTCTAAACTCTAGATTCTAGAGTCTTTTGAGATATGAACTTTATAGAGCCATCTCTTGGCTCCAGGCGTTTCCTCTTGCTGTCTGCCATGCTTGGATTGCTCTTCCTCCTTTACTCCAACCACTGATGTCCCTGGTTTTTGTAAGTCCCAGCTAAAGCCCCACCTTCTACAGTAAGCATTCCTCAACTCCTCCTAATTCCAGTGTTTCTTGAGGACAGAGACTGCCTTTTGCTACTTTTTGTATCCCAGTGCTTAGCACAGTATATGGCACATAGTAGGGACTTAGTAAATATTTATTGAATGAATGAACTGCAGATATCACCGCTGGTATTCTGAACAATCCTGGGCTCTGATAGGTGACCTTTACTGTTAACTTGCCTGGACACAGGCCATTGTACCAGCCCTGGCTATTTCCAAACTGTGCTTCTGGCACCCTAGTCACCTTGATCATTTCCCTCCCCACTAGAATTAAAACTCTTCCTCCAGGATCCTGGGCCTTGGTTTTTACTTTATCTTGCCCAGTAGCTGACTTCCACACTACTCAGACATCCCCCAAACTTGGCCTCTGACAGCCTCTTCATATGTAAAGAAGTTAAGAAGAGTCTACTTTCTATTCAACTTAACTCAATAAACATTTTGATGTGCCTATCATGTGCCAGACACTGTGCAAAGTGCTCAAGACACTAATAAGAAAAGGAAAGACAGTCCTTAGCTTTTCCAGTAACTTCAGATATGAAACAAGGATGCCTACTGTCACCAATATTATTCAGTATTGTATTGAAAATTCTAGCAATAGCAATGAGAAGAAAAAAATAGGAGTCAGAATAGGGAATGGGCCAATTAAACTATCTGTTTTACAGATGATATGATGATATACTAGGAAAATACCAAAGACTCAGCTAAAATGTTAGTTGAAACAATTTTTAGCAAAGTAGCAGTATATAAAGTAAATCACATAAATCATCAGCATACCTATATAACACAAAAAAACCCTGCAAGAAGAGATAGTAAGAGATGCCCTATTTAAAAATTGCTCTAGACAATATAAAATACCTGGGAATATGCCTGCCCAAAAAACCCCAGGAACTGTATAAACAAAATTATAAAAAAAACTTTTTATATAAATAAAATCAGATTTTAATAATTGGAAAAATATTGATTGTTCATGGGTAGGCAGGGCCAATATAATAAAGGTGACAATTTTACCTAAACTAATTTATATATCCAATGTCATCCCAATTAAATTACAAAAAATTCTTTTAATGAATTAAAAATAATTTTAAAAATCATCTGGAAGAACAAAAAGTCAAGAATATCAAAGGAACTAATGAAAAATATAAAGGAAGGAGGTTTAGCAGTACCAGATATTAAGCTGTATCATAAGGTGATAATTAGCAAAACTGTCTGTTCTTGTCTAAGAAATAGGAAGGCAGACCTTTAGAAAGGAACATACAATTTAAGGCAGCAAATTAATATAGTGCCCTTGTATCTAACAAGTGTAAAGACTTAAGTTTTGGGGATAAGCATTAATTATTTGGTAAAAATTGTTGGAAATGAGTCTGGAAGAAACTGGACATAGAAAAATACCTTACACCATTTACCAAGATAAGGTCAAAGTGGATACATGACCTAGACATAAAGAAAGATATTACAAGAAAATGTGAAGAACATGGAACATATTAACCTATCAGACTTATGGAGAGGTGAACAATTAATAAATAAACAAGACTTAGAGAGAATTGTGAGGTAAAAATGGATACTGTTGATAACCTGAAATTTAAAAACGTTTCATAAAAATAAATACAAACATTGCCAAGAAGGAAAGAAGAAAAATGGGGGAGGGAGTAATTTTATAGACAGTTTATTAGATAAAGATCTCATATTTCAAATACATAAATAACTTTTTCAAAGCTATAAGATTACAAGCCACTCCCCAATTGATAAATTGTCAAAGAATATGAACAGACACCTTTCTGATGAAGAAATCTGTGGTGGAAAAGAACTGGAAGTTGTGGGGATGCCCATCAATTGGGAAATGATTGAACAAGTTGTTGTATATGATTGTGATGGAATACTACTCTGCTATGAGAAACAGGGGGCTTAGAAAAAATAATAAAGTTCATCAGGAAGAACAAAAGGCCCAGATTACCAAGGGAAATAATGAAAAGAAATGTAACAGAAGGTGGCCTAGCTTTCCCAGATCTAAAACTGTATTATAAAGCAACAATCATCAAAACTACTTGATAGTGGCTAAGAAATAGTACGGTGAATCAATGGACAAGGTTAGGTACACAAGACCAGTAGTCAATGGCTATGATAATCTACTGTTTGATAAGCCCAAAGACTCTGGCTTCTTGGATAAGAACTCATTATTTGACAAAGACTGTAGGTAAAACTGGAAAATGATGAGGCAGAAACTAGGCATTGACCAACATCTTACACCATATTCCAATATAAGGTCAAAATGCATACATGATTTAGACATAAAGAGAGAGACTATAAGCAAATTAGGTGAGCAAAGAATAGTTCACTTGTCAGATAAATGGAGAATGGAAGAATTTATGACCAAACAAGTTATAGAGAATATTATGAAATACAAAATGGATAATTTTGATTACATTAAATTAAAAAGGTTTTGCACAAAGAAAGCCAATGTTTTCTCTGATAATAAGGGAAGCAGAAAACTGGGAAACAATGTTTACAGACAGTGACTCTGATGAAGGGCCTATTTCAAAAATATATAGAGAACCGAGTCAAATTTATAAGAATACAAGAAATGAAAGTTATCTATAGTCATATAAAATACTCTATATCACCATTGATACGAGAAATGCAAACTGAAATAGCTCTGAGTTGCCACATCACGCCTATCAGATTGGATAACATCACAAGAGAACTTAGCTAAATATTGGAGGAGATGTGAGAAAATTGGAACACTAATCCATTGTTTGTGGAGTTTTGACCTGATCCAACCATTCTGGAGAGCAATTTGGAACTATGTCCGAAGGGCTATAAAACGGTGCATATCCTTTTATCCAGCAATACCTTTACTAAGTCTATATCCCAAAGAGATCATAAAAAAGAAAAAGGAGCCACATGTACAAACATATTTATAGTAGCTCTTCTTATGGTGGTGAAGAATTGGAAATTGAGGGTATGCCCATTGATTGGAGAATGGCTGAACAAGTTATGCAATAGAATATTATTGCTCCATAAGAAATGATGAACAGGTGGACCAGAAAAATCTAGGAAGACTTACATTTACTGATGCTGAGTGAAGTGAGCAGAACCAGGAGAACATTGTATACACTAACAGTAACATTGTGAGATGAACAACTTTGTTAGATTTAACTCTTCTCAGCAATGCAATGATCTAAGATAGTTCCGAAAGACTCATGATGGAAATAGCTTTCCCCTTCCAGAGAAATAACTATGGAGTCTGAACGCAGATTGACACATACTATTTTCTATTTTATTCTTTGTTTGTTGTTGTTTTCCTTCTCATGGCTTTTCCCTTTTGTTGTGATTTTTCTTTTACAACATGACTAATGTGGAAATATGTTTAGTATAATTATATATGTATAGCATATCTCAGATTGAATGCTGTCTTGGGGAGGAGTACAGAAGGGGGGGAGAACTCCTATTTTTATAAAACTGAGTTGAAAACTAAAAATTAATTAATTTAAAAAGAAAACTAATAAAATTAAATTTAAAAAGGAATGATTGACTTGTTGATTGTAGAAAAACATGAAGAGAAAAATGAATAAGACCAAGATAATGTTGTATACAATAACAACAATAACTGTTTTAAGAACAACTTTGAGTGATTAATGTATTTTGACTATTATAAATACTCAAATTAACTACCAAGGAGCTATAAAGGAAGACATTATCTACATCCAGAGAAAGAACTGATAAATAGAAGTATGTATAGGATGGGTTCAAATACATAGATGGATAGGCAGTTACATACATATATACATACATACATAAATACATACATATAATATGTATTCATGTCCAATGGTAGCCATGGCGAGGGAGATGGAAAAAAACAAAGGAAAAAAGTTACATGGAAACTTTAATATATATTAAAAAGCAATAGCAAGTTGTGTAACATAGATTTGCAGTTTCATATGCAATCTACTTTTAAAAATTCTACTACGTTATGGAAATGCTTGTATTATTTCATAAATCAGAAATAAAATTGAAAACAACAAAGATAGTCCCGCCTTCAAGGAGCTTACAATCTAATGGATAAGACAACACACAAAAGGGAGCTGGAAAGGAGTGGCAATAGTGCTAGACACCTGGGGTACCTCACTTGAGCTCAAACCAAGTTGAGCTGTATGTAGAAAGTGGACAGTGAGCAGAAAAGTCTGGAGAAGCCTTTTAGACTGACTACACAGCCAGAACTGGCACTAGCAAGTAGAGGCTTGGTTATTTTTCTTTGGCTGCTCACTCTTGGGTCGATTCCTTTCCTTATGGAGCCTAGTGAGAAATGATGGTATTTCTTGGCCTTGAGCCTTCCCTTCATTAAGGTCAGCATGTGACCCTATAAAATGTAACCCAGTCCTTTGCTTCTGCATTTGTTCTTTTCCGTGGTAGGTGAAGGAATTGGAGACTACAACCTTGTGAGTTTCAAAAGGTCAGTAGAACAAGCCTCCAAGAACCTGAGAGTCACCAGAGGTCAAGACTCTGGGAGTCAGAATTCATTCCAGATTTTGCAGAAGCCCAACCTTGATGCCACTGAATTTAGGGAGGGAGTTTTTGGCTGATTCAAGGATTTATTCTGATTTGATGCTATATTTGGACGTGAACTTGATTGAGCAATATTATGTAGAAATTGTGCTGACTCTGAGCCTACTCTCCCTAGAGATCAAGGTAATATAGGGGAAAGTGTGTCCCCCCCAGGTGTCAGAAATGCACTTTTTTCCTTGATATACCTTCTAAGTAATGGTCCCTTTGTACAAGCTAATCCATCTAAAGTGGCTAAACCAAACTAGGGTAGTCACTGTAAACTAACATTTGGAGAACAAAACTGGCAGGTCTTAATCCAATGGCCCTAGAATGGTGACACCCCCCCCAATACCTCAAGTATGGCTCTGGCTCTTTGAAGGGTCAGTACAGCTGGTCCAATTCTGGGTCAGCTAAACAGAGTATACTTGTGACAAATATAACAGAAAACTTTTAAGCATTTCAGATCAAAAGACCAGAGCTGATTAGAAACTGACTAGAATATAAACACAAAAGTCCAAAGAAACCTAGAATGGTAAATTTATCTGAGCAATTAGAAGTATGATGAGGTATTGTTAATAACAATCTTATGGAGGAGAAGAAACAAGGATCATTTCAGAATTTTAACCCTTCAAAAAGCATCAAGGGGGGGTTAAATGATATAGAACAGAGGTTCTTGAGGTGAACTGGTTTTGTTCTAAGAGTTTCAAAGAGAGAAAAAGAAGGGTATCTAAAGAGAGGAATATATTAGTATTTTTTAAAAGGAAGGGATGGAACTTGCTACTTCTCAGGATCTGCGTGTGCCAGACAAATATATAAGCATATATATATATATGCCCTGGGGGCCATCAGGTGAACCTCTTTCTTATCTGATATGGACAAATAAGGGTAGAACTCAAATACACAGACACGTTGGTATAGAAAAACATCAAACTCCACTGGGAATCAAGTGAGGGTAGGAAGGGTGGTGACTCTGAGGGAGAATAATAGCTAACTTTGATATAGCTGTTTCAGGTTTGCCAAGCACTTTACCAATATTTACTCATTTTATCCTCATAACAATCCTGGAAGGCAGCTGTTAATATTATCTCCATTTGCAGAAGAGAAAACTTAAGCAGAGAGATAAATGATTTGTCCCATGTCGCACAGCTTTAAGCAGCTGGATTTGAACTCAGGTTATCTTGACCCATGTCCAATGCTTCATCCTCTGAAAGGAAATAGTCCCTAGCAGAACAAACCTCCTGATCTAGAAAGAAGAATTAAAAGAGGCAAGAGGGAAAGGAAAAGAAAAAGAAAAAAAGCTAGAATCTAAGGGGTGTCTAAGATAGCCTCAGACAACTGGAGAGTGGTTGAACAAACCGGAATATATGAATTCAGTAGAATATTAATGCAAGGCAAAGATGAAGAGAGGATGTTAGATCATCCTAGGCAGTATGAACCAAAGCAGTGTGAAGAGAGCAAAACAAGAAGAAGGATTCATACAAGGATAACAATATTGGGTGGCAGAGGTGGTGGGAAACAATTTTGAAAGATTTTGGAACTTTGACCAATGCAATGATCAGCCAGGTCTCCAGAGTACCTACAATGAATCCTGTTTCTTAACTCTTGATAGAGACGTTGAGGACTCAGGGTTCAGAAACATACATTTTTTTAATGTGACTTGGATGTTTTATGACTGCTTATTTGTTACAAAAGGTCCCTGCCTCCAATTTCTCTCATTTGATTGGAGCAGGGAGGGTAGAAGAATTTTTAGCAATGGTAATATCCAAAGAACAGTGGTCATTATAAACTTTTCTTTTTAATGTATTAAAGAAAACAGAAATTCAGAAAGAAGCACAGATGAGGAGGTAGTTTGGAAAAGAATGTGTAAAATTGATTATATGTAATATTATATATATATATTACATATTATAATTTATTTTATATTTTTAAAAGAAGCAAGTAGCATTAAATGGTTTCCTAGAAAATTCTCTCAGTATTCTGCTGCATGTATGGAAATGCTCTCTTTTTTAGTGTTTAAGTATTGGAATAAAAACAAACTCAAAAAAGAGGGTAAGATTATCTTTCTTGCCTATAGTTTCATCATAGCACTTAGCACAGAGCCTTCCCTCTCCTGATAATCTCTGATTTACCTTCTATTTATCTTTTGTTTGTACATGATTGTTTCCCCCATTACACTATGAGTTTCTTGGGAGCAAGACCTGTCTTTAGACATTTTTTGTATCCCCAGTACTTAGCACAGTGCCTGACATACAGTAAGTATTGACTAACTAGTAAGTGCTTCATGAGTGGTTCTGATTCATTGATTCATTTGATTCACCAGCTGCCTTCCCAGTTACTTCTCTGCAGCTACTCAGGGTTTACAATCTCTTGAATTTTGACAGACATTTGCTCAATTTGTCTTCTAAGTAGAACGTTAGGCCAAAATATAAGACATTGCATGCTCCCTTGTGCAATTGCAATAATAGTAGTAATAATAGCTAGCATTTATAGAGCACTTGAAGGTTCCTGAAGTGCATACTTCTAACCAGGTACTTGATCCTTCCTCAGATTCATCCTCAAACTCATCTTTTCTCGCAAACTCTTTCTTCTTTCTAACTTCCTAATTACTGTCTTGGAAACCACCACTCTCTTAGGCACCCAGGCTCACATCCTAGATATCAGTCTCAACTCTTCACTCTCTCTTCCATATTTCATATCCAATCAGTGGTTAAACCTTGTTATTTATACCTTTAGAGCCTCTCTCCTATATGCCCCCTACTCTCCTTGGTCACTGTGGTCACCCTGGTACAGGCCTTCTTTGCTTCACACCTGGAGTGCTGCCATAAACTGAGGGCTGGTCTCTTCCACAAGTCTCTCCCCACTTCAGTCCATTCCCCACTCAGCTTTCAAATCAATCTTTCTGAAGCTCATCTATGTCAATATTATCCTTTCTCCCATTCAATCAACTCCTGCGGCTCCTTGTCACTTCCAAGATTAAATATAAAATAATCTGTATGGTGTACAAAGTTCTTCATAACCTATCTCCCTCCTACTTTTCCAATCTCCTTGGATTTTGTACCCCTCCAAGTACTCTGTGTCACAGTGACACCAGCTGTTCCTCATGACTGCAACTCTCTCCCTCCTCATCTTCACCTTGGATAGCTCCCTATTACCTCCAGGATCAAATACAAAATGGTCTGCTTGGAATTTCAGTCCTTCATGACCTAGGCCCCTCCTCTCTTTCCAGTCTTCTTATGCCTTCATCCCTTTCACATACTCTGGGGTGCAGGGACACTGGCCTTCTGACTGTTCCTTGCACATGACCCTCAATCTCTGCTCTCTGTCTCATACTAGCTGGCCCCCATGCCTGCATCTCTGAGCTCCATTGACTTCCTTCAAATGTCAAGCAAATTCCCAACATCTAGAGGAAGCTCTCCAAAGTCCTCTTAATTATAATACTTTCCAGTTTCTCTTGCCTATGTTTGTTTATCCATATGTGTTTGCAGACTGTCTTCCCTCTTTGACTCTGAGATCTTTGACAGTGGGGACCATTTGGAGTCCCCACTGTATATCCCTTACACTTAGCACAGTGTATGGCACATAGTAGGTGTCTTATTATTGACTGACTGACTTAACACATTTTATCTCTTTTGATCCTTACAACAACTCCATGGGGTAGGTGCTACTATCCCAATTTAACAAATGAGCAGTTAAGTGACTTGCTCAGGGTCATACAGCTAATAAGTATCTAAGGCAGTCCAGTGGAATCCATCCACTGTCACCTAAGCTGCCTCAGGAGGCATAATATGAGCCTAATATTTCTTACAGACCAATCATAAAAATAGTTCGGAAAGCAGCACCTAAAATTATACACACATACATACAAGTATATACATACATATGTGTATTATACATATGTGTAAATATATGTATTTCATATTCTAGAGAACTGATATAATCACATAATATTCCATTTCATCCATTAACCTCAAGTCCCATTGGTTAATATATCAGCCTATTACCTGAATGAAACCTTTGCTATTCCCATGCAGGTGGGCAAATTGCAGATGATAGGGGGAAATAGACCATGTCCGATATCCTCATTGATGTCTGGTGTGGGCAGCAGAAGGCAGCAAGTCCTGGCAGCTGCAGAAATCAGTCACAAACTCAGCTGCTCTGGCACAGGTTCTCTAACCCCTCTTCCCAAAGAAAAGAGCTCTTGGCTCAACTCTCCTTGTGGAGGGCAGTGGATTTCTTAAAGCAGCCAGTGGGGGAGAAAAAAGAAGATTTCTCTTTCAGGGCTGAGAATTCAGAAGCAGATCCCTTAGAGTAATGAAGGAGCCCATCTCCTCCCCTAACCACAGCCCTTCCTATTGGCATTGACGATTTCCCACATGCGATGCCAAAGCATCATGATTCTAGAAGGAAATAGAAGAGCACAATAATAATGATAAATGACATTTACATAGCATTTTAGCATTTTCAAAGGACTTTGTGTACTCTAACTCATTTGACTCATAACAACCCTGAGAGCTGGAGAGGGACTAGAGGCACTGTTATATCCATTTTCCCAATGAGGAAACTGAGGTTTAGGGAAACTACTCAGAGTCATGCAGCTTTGAAGTAGCAGAGATCAGACTGAAATCCAAGTCTTTCTGGCTGTAGTTCTTGTACTCCATTAGCACACTCTATCCATCCAAGGAGGAGATTACAAGTCTTACAGTCCTATGGTCCCTTAGAAGAAGGGAGAACTCAAACTCCTTCCCTTTGCCTTGGAATTTCAGGACCTGAATGTTAACAGCTCCACCACAATTGATTTGGGGGTCAAACATCTGGTTTGGACTGCCCAGCTCTCCTGGCAATAAATGGCCTCTTCAGTAGCCTCCTTCCTTGGGCACAGTCCCATTGCGATGGGTCTGGGCCAGTGGTTTCAATGATTACATAAAGCTTTTCTTTTAATTAATACTTGGCCAGAGATAACAGTGCCCATATTGCAGATCAGTCAGTGCAGGAGGAGAGACGAGAAGTGAGATAAGGGGAATGATGGTGGAAAGCAGGGAAAAGGCACCTAGAATCCACCACCTTCTAGCAGATGCACCAGGTGTAGGCCTTTGAGAATGGACACCTACTTCTGCCCTGCCCATAATGGGATGGTTTATGCTTTGTCTTGCAATAGTCTTTGTTCCAACAGATATGACCCGTGGCATCACACACAGTGTCCTTTGCCTTCTATCTGACCTATATGATCACCTAAGCCAGCTTCAAAACCAAAAAACTCCAGAAGTTCAGCCCAAAGTAACAAAGAATGCTCTCCCCAGAACTCCTACTCTGATATCCCGCAGCACTCCCTGGGGCCAAGTGTTATTTCCCTTTGAGCTTTGCAGGCCTATCACCTAGTACAGTGCCTGAAATAGAATAAAGAATGATTGGTTGAAATGAGTAGTTGAAAGCATTGAAAGAGACAAAGACTTGTTTTCTAGGAGAAGAGCTAAGAGCAGTCTTGAGGCACCTTAAGAAGCAAAGCTTCCTTCAGGTGCTAAGATTCAGAAAATTCCCCTATCCTCTGCCCTGGCCAGGCCACAGTCGAGGAAACATTCTGGGTGCTACAATTGAAGAAGGACATTGAGAAGCTGAGGAGTTCATGCCATATGAAAACTGGTGGAAGAAAGTGGGGCCATATAACCTGGAGAAGAGAAGGATCGGAGGATAAATGAGAGCAAGGTTAATTATTCAAAGTGTCACTTGCGGAAGAGAGATCAGATGTGTTCTTTTGGGCTCTGAAAGGTAAAACTAGGTGGAAAATGTGGGTGTTGAAAAGAAGTGACATAGAGATGATGTCAAGAAAGAGTCCTCAAAAATAGAAAGGGCTACCTTGTGGGGGAGGGGGATCACCCCTACCTGCTGCTAGAAGTTTGTAAACAAAGACTGGATAGCCACTTATCAGGTGCATTGTCGTGGACATTCTTGGGGGCAGTTAGGCTGGACTGGATGACTGCCACTGTACCAACTCCCATCTGTGATTCTAGGATTCTTCACCTTTGCTTTGAACAATTGATATTTCTGAGAGATCAGTTTCTCTTATAAACCAGGGACCATGGGACTGTGGAAAGGTTATGAGCTTTGGAACCAGGTTCACATGTCAGATAGTAACTGTGATCTTGGATCATCCATAGGCCTCAGTTTGCTCATCTGTAAAATGAGGTGGTTGGATTTGATTTCCTCTGAAATGGCTCTTAGGTTGAGATCTAGGGTCCTATCATCTCATGGACTTCAGTTTCTGACCTGACTTATGTGGTTTATTTCTGGTAATCCGATCCCAGAAAGTCTCCATCCAATGTCTGCCCCTTCCTCTGATTGGTTGGCTCCTCCCCTAACCTCCATTTTCAGGTCAGTTTTTCAACTTTCTTTTATGTGTCGTCTTCCACCACCAGAATATAAGCTCCTTGAAGGCAGAGATTATCTTTCTTTCTGCTTCTGTTTATACTCACACCCTTAATACAATGTCTGGTACACAGTTAGAGCTTGGTAAATGCTTGTTGACTTCTGGACTTGTTGACTTGGAGGGAAAGCTGGGTTTCTGAAGGCAAACTCTGATGGATCCTACTGATATCAGAAGGCTTTGACTTCTGGATTTGAAAGGAGCAGCTGGACATCCTAGAGAGAACAATTTTACTTCTTCCTAAATTTCCTGGTCACCAAATAATATGATGGACAACAAATTAATAAGGACTTGGTGAGTGACATCAGTTAGTCAACAAGGAAAGGCAGGCTTTCCTTAACTCTAGGCAAAGGAAGGCATTTCTAGGAGGACTTTAAACTACTTAAAGCTTCTTTTTTCCTCTTCTACTGGACCATGAGTCTTGCCTACATTCATATTTTAAGGCAGGTTATTATTGCATCTATTTTCCTTTTAAGTCAATGAATGGGGCTAGTAATGCCCTCATGGAATTAAAATCATCTGAAGAAATATTTTGGGTTATGTCAACTCATGGAGTGACTGTTCCCATCATCTGATAACGGCTAATAACAAGCATCCCACTAATGGAACTATTCAGTCAATTAAAAAAAATCCTGATTGCCTGCTGCAGAATATCCCCCAGTGCCAAGCTGTCTGTGGAGTAGGTGAGGAGAGGGAAGGAAGGTGTGATAATTAAAAGAATTGCTACTTAATAAGTCACAGGAGCCAACGTGTTAACTCGGCATGCTGGGACGCTAGAGTGTTCCCAGCTGCTACAGAGAAAGGAGGAGGAGGATGCCGTTTGATCCCTGGCACCATGAGTGAGGACAAGACGAAGCACAAATGTGCTAATAGTGAGTTTCCATGTCATAATGTGCCAGATGGAGGTGGTTACATCCCTGATTGATTGCCTCCTGGGCGAGACAGGGGTTTTCCAGAAGGCTAATGTCTCTGAATTGGCAGGCAAACTCTGGGGACCAGCAGTTCTTGCCTCTGGTCAGCCCAGGCCCTCTTGGCCTTTGTGGAATAGGGTGTGAGGGCCCAGGGACTCAAAGCTGGGCTTGAAGAAGGACAGAAGTGGAGCTCAGTGTGCTCATGCCAAGGTGGAAGCTTGGGATTACCCAACAGGAGTGGTTAGGTATCAAATCTTTGCTTGGGAGCAGAGCTGAGAAGGCTGAGACCTGCTCTTCTTATGAACCAAAGAGAAAAAGGAAAAACAGGAAGGGAGAGCAGGAGTGGGAAGGCTCTACTTCCCAAAGTCCAAATCCCAGCACAAACCCGTTCACCAATAATATTCCACCAGGGTGGAAACAGAGCAGGGAAGGACTAAATGACCTTCCCCTCCCTTTTGCCTTCTACTGCCTCCCACCCTTCCCCCACCCCCAGCCACCTTGCATTTCTCTTTCCTGATGGCTAGCTCTTGACTCCAAACCAACAGCATGGCCTGTGATGGCAGTGGCGGTGGCAGTGGCAACCTCCTGGGAGGCAGTCCTCTGCCTGTTATCCAGCCACCGGGTCCTAATACAGGACAGAGACGAAGGCTTCATTATTGAACAATGGAGTTTGCTGCCAGAGCCCACGGATTTGAATAAACAACAAATAAGCAACAGCTGTTCCAGCATATGTGTACGGTAGAAAAAAAAAGTCACAAAATAAAAGAATTTGTAAATGCCAAAAGCAACACTAAACTAGGGCTGCTACTGTAGAGCGGGTTTTTAATTGCGACCGCAGCAAGCCAGGCTGTGGGTATTAGTCTCACATATGTCTTGCTGCTGCCAACCTGGGAGTATAGATGAATTTAATTAAATAAGGATTATCCCTGCTCCCCAGTACAATTACTTATTTATAACAATGATAAAATTGCCTAATTTTTTTAAAAGGGGGGTAATATTTGTAAAACAGCTTGGGGAACAAAATCTGCCCGTTTTCCTTGTAAGTCATTCAGGGCTATTTGTGGGGTGGAGGGCACCTCTGCAAATGAAGTCTTTGCCTACCTCCTAGGAAAGAAAAAAATCACCAAACCCCGAAACAGCCTACCCTTGTCATAAAGCTTGCTGCAGTTAAACAGCCAGAGACGACATTATGGAGAAATATAAAGAAGATACACGGCAGCCTGGGAATTGCTTTTCATGGGGAGTGGAGAAAATGAAGCAATCGGACTAAAATTGAGGGCAGACGACAGAGATTGAGGACAGGGTTTATGGGACGGGAGCCATCATCTCCCTCTGTGCAGGGTTTGGGTCCCTTTGAGCACCACTGGGCTTTCCGGTCCTCTTGCTGAGCAGAGTCTTTTGGCCTTGACCTCTGTTTCCTGGATCCAAGGAAAAGTCATTCAGATGAGAGAGCAGATTGGAGAGAAATACTTGGCAGTACCCAGAAGAAAGAGAGATGTTCTGCCCTGGACAGCTTAGGCTAAAGCAGGCCAAGAGGATCATTGAGGGTCAGCACAAAGGACAAGGGTAGTAAAGATCAGACACTAAAGCATCCCTGTGTTGGCTGAATCAATTAGACGTATTCCATGCAATCAACAGCATTTAAGTGTCTTCTATATTCTAGGCACTTGCTAAGTACCTAGAATACTAGGGGAGAAAAGATATCTCTGCCTTCAAGCAGCATGATATTAACATTATTGTATTAATTCAATATAATGTATTATATTCACTGGGGTATATACAGTATGTATATGATAAACAGATGAAATATGTGCAAAATAAGTAATCTTAAAAAAATTTTTGGAGGGGAGATTAAAATGATTGAAGCCAACAATCTTGGGAGGTGGCCCTTGAACTCTCCTTTGAATGGAGCCAGTAGTTAAAAGGAAAGGAGGGTAGAAGTGAGCACATATTTATTAAGTACCTACTATGTGCTAAGTGTTTTACAAATATTATCTCACCTTAGGTGAAAGTGAGGAGGGATGACACCCAGGCATGGGGTGGGAGGTGGCCTTCAAAAGTAAATAGGCAATAGATGGGATGTCTTATACAGGCACAAAGCTGGCCAGGTTAGGTACAAGGTAGAGGACACAAAGGGAAAGAATGAGAAGTAATCCTGGCAAGCAATGTTGGAGTCAGATCAAAAAGGACTTTAAAGGTCAAGCAGTTCCCAACCTTCCTAATGCATGTGGGCGGACCCACCTGGAGACAGATAGAGAGGCAGTGTCTTGGTTCCTCAGACCATTGGAAATATGTGTTTTCCCATGGTCTTAGGCAACCCCTGTGATCCCTGTGAAAGGAGTTGTGACCCACAGGTTGAGAGCCACTGGTCAAGAGGAAAAATCTCTATTTATCTGAAAAGCAATGGGGAGTCACTGGAGCTGCTTTAGTGAGGGAGTGACATCCAATTCTGATAGTGCTACACCTTAGGATAATGGGGGTGAATGGGAAGTGGTGTTCTGAGCAACAAGGACAATTTTTCTGGATACTCATTAGCCAACCCAGAGTATTGCCAGAAGTATTTGGGGTGGTGGCTGAAAAACATTCTCTTCTCTTCTCTTCTCTTCTCTTCTCTTCTCTTCTCTTCTCTTCTCTTCTCTTCTCTTCTCTTCTCTTCTCTTCTCTTCTCCTCCTCCCCGAGCACAGCCCTCAGTTCTTCCAGGAGTGATTCATAAAGAACCCTTGTTTCCCCTTCTCTATGTGTTTGTGATTTGCCATTGACCAGAAGTTTCTCTCCTTCAGGGCCAACAGAGAAAAGGACAATTATTAAAAGGAAGTGTCCTGATTGCATACCCCCAGGATGCTGGAGAAAGATTTCCTAGACTCCTCAAAGCCCCAAACTTTCTCTCATTGGTCAATGATGGACACTTCTTGTCTATACCAATGCATTATTTGGAGACAAGGATGAAGTTTTATTTTCTGTTATCCCAAAGATTGCTGGAAGTGATTCATACCAGTATGATATCTATACATTTGCAAGTACCTCCAACACAGCTGTGTCTTTGCTAGGCAGTAGTCTTCTTTCTTTTTTCTGATAAAGAATTGACTTCATAGTCAGGAAGATGTCAATTTTTATCCCTCTATCTAGCAGAAATGAAGCTTTGTGGTGCTAGACAAATCTCCTAACCTCTCAGTGTCCCCTGGCAACTCTTTAAGGCACCCTACAAAAATCAGAGCAGGTAGTAATCTGCAAAAGAGGGGGAGTTCCCTCACTGAGAATATGGAGACAGACACAAAGATAGGAGAGGATAGAAGTGGGGCAGGGGGGAGAGAGAGAGAGAGAGAGAGAGAGAGAGAGAGAGAGAGAGAGAGAGAGAGAGAGAGAGAGAGAGAGAGAGAGACAGAGAGACAGAGAGACAGAGAGACAGAGAGAGAGAGACAGAGAGAGAGAGACACACAGAGACAGAGAGACAGAGAGACAGAGAGACAGAGAGACAGAGATGTATGTTCTATAAACATATTAAATTCAATACATCCAAAAGGGAACTCTTTACTTTCTCTCGCTCAACGCTCTGCTCTTCCAAACTTCTCCATGCCTGGGGAGGGCATGCTCATCTCCAAGACACTCTCAGTGTTATCCTCAACTCCTCACTCTGACCTGCACCAGCTGATCTAGTGGCAAATTCTGTCAGTTCTCCCCTTGACACTTTTATGTACTCACTTCCTTTGACATTGCCATGACCTCCCTGGTACAGAATTTCATCATCACCTACTTGGACTATTGCACTAACTGCTGGGTGGTCTAGCTGCCACAGCCACTTCCCCACCCATCACCCACTCAGTTATCACAACCATCTTCCTAAAACATATATCTGATCCTATCACCCTCCTCATACCTCCAAGAAAGGAAATTTAACTCCTCTAGAAGCAGCCTTGAAGACATCAGGCTAAACATTCTAAGATTCTTCAGCTAATCTTCATATAACATGGACTGGAGAACCTTCAACACCCTGGTTGCCTTCCTTTCAATGGCTACCAGCTTATCAATATCCCTCCTAAAAGGTGTTGGCCAAAATGGAACAGCAACGAATAATGTTCCAGCTGAGGACTGACCAAGGCAAAGTAAAATTGGACTGTCACCACCTTATTCCTAGAATCAATCAATCAATCAATCATTCAGTCAATCAATCAATCTCTCTCTCAAAAACCATAATTTCATTAAATATTTCCCAATGACATGTAAAACTTAAAATAATCATTTAAAAATTTTTTGAGTTCTACATTCTCTCCCTCCAAGTCCTCCCTCCTCTTTGAGAGAGCAAGCAATTTGATATCAATTGTACTGTGAAGTAATAGAAAACATTTCCATATTAGCCATGTAGCAAAGGAAAACGAAAACGAAATAAAACAATAAAAATAAAGAGAGGAAAAAAGTATCTCTCTCTGCATTCAAAGTCAATCAGCTCTTTCTCTGGAGGTGGATAGCACTTCTTATCATGGGTCCTTTGGAATTGTCATGGATCACTGTATTGCTGATAATGGTTAAATAATTCACAGTTAATCATCATACAATATTGCTGTTACTGTGTACACCATTGTCCTGCTTCTGTTCACTTCACTTTGCATGAATTCATATAAATCTTCCCAGGCATTTCTGAAATAGTCCTACTCATCATTTTTTTTTAATAGCACAAAAGTATTCAATCACATTCATATTCCACAGCTTGTTCAGCTATTCCCCAATTGATGGGCATTCCCTTGATTCCCAATTTTCTGTCACCACAAAAAGACCTGCTATGAGTAATTTTGTAGAAATAGGTCCTTATCCCTCTGATCTCTTGAGGATATAGACCCGGAAGTGGTGTGGCTGGATCCAAGGGGATAGATGGTTTCCTAGCTCTTTGCGAATAGCTCTAAATTACTCTCCAGAATGGTTGGAAGAGATCACAACTTCACCAACATTGCATCAGTGTCCCAATCTTTCCACCCCACCAACATTGGCCATTTTCCTTTTCTATCATGTTAGATAATCTGATAGATGTGAGGTGATGGAGTTGTTTTAATGTGCATTTCTCTAATTACTAGTGATTTAGAACATTTTATATGGACATGAATAGCTTTGATTTCTTCTGAAAACTTCTTCTTCATATCCTTTGTCTATTTATCAATCAGGAAACAAGTCTCTCTTAATGCAGGCCAGGATGACATATGACAGGCTGCCATATCACCCAACTGATACCTTTGCACCTCACAACACACTGAAACATCCAGATTTCCTTTTTTTTCTTATAGGACAAACTGTTTCAATCCATCCTTCTTCCACTTTGTACCTATTAAACTGATTCAAAAAAAATTTTGAAGGGAGAACACAAGGCAATTGGGTTTAAGTGATTGCCCAAGGTCACACAGCTAATTAAGTGTCATGTGTCTGAGGTTGGGCTTGAACGCAGGTTCAAACTTCAGGGCTTTAGCCCTGACTTCAGGGCTGGTGCTCTCTTCACTGCACCACATAGTTGCCCCAGATTAAATTGATTTTTAAACCCAAAATGTAAGGCTTGACATTTACCCCAATTGAATCCCTAGTTTAGCCTGTCAAGAGGGGAAGGTAGGTGGCATAGTGGATAGAGCACCATCTCTGAAGCCAGAAGACCTGAGTTCAAATTTGACCTCAGGTACTTACTACTTGTGTGAGCATGGGCATGTCACTTAACACTATTTCCCTCAGTTCCCTCATCTATAAAATGACCTGCAGTAGGAAAAGGCAAACCACTCTATTAACTTTGCCAAAAGGGGTCACTAAGAGTTGGACATGACTGAAAATGTCTAAACAACACAAAAGCCCATCAAAGTATTTTTGGATCCTGACTCTATTGTACTGAACATCAGTTAGTTCTCCAGGCTCATTGCAAACACCATCTATGCCTTTATCCAAGTCACCAGTAAGAATTCAATCACTTCTGAATCCGCCTCAGTCTACCATAGTCTACTCCAAACTTTGCTATCTTTTCCATGAGAATTTCACAAGATAGTTTAGTAAATACTTTGCTAAAGTCCAGGCAGACAATATCTATTCATTAATAACCCTATGAAAAAGGACCTGCTTTTAATTTCACACAGCCTGTTGATAAAGCCCTGTTTCATTATCTGTGTCATCATTTCATCTTTTTCTAAATGTTCACTAACCACCTCTTTAACCATTGGCTCTAGACTATTCCCCGGAATTGGCTGCTACCATACTTGCTCTGCTATTTTTCATTTTAAAAAGAAAATCAAGATTTTTGCCTTTCTTTGGTCACATCTTTCATGTGACCAAAGACCAAAGAAAGATCTTTCGAATTTCTTTGCCAGTTACTTTGCAGTCATATTGGACATGTATACATATAGCATATGCACACTCACAAGCATATAGACGCATGTGTATGTGTATTTATACACACACATAACTGTTCCACGTGTCAAGTTGAGTTTTTAATACTCCTTTAGGAATAATGACCACTAATGAAACTGATGATAAGGACTGAGTCTTACCGACTGCACATAAGGTCACCTCCAGTGGATTTCCAGGTTCCTCCTCAAAGCTCTGTACCTGAGATGTCCAAAGGCAATAACAGTTCCATTAGTCATTTCACCATAGCTTTTGCCTCCCTATCCTTTGCCTCCCAGATTGTTTCCTCTTGCAAGTTGTTTCTGTAATAATATAGGTCAATTTACTAATCCCTGCTTAGAAATGTTGACCTCTTGGGGAACCGGGAGAGCAATTAGTCACTAAGCTCATATTTTGGGGCAATAAACAGTACCTGAGAGTATGAAGGTAGAAGGCCATTTGAAGGAAGGTACCTCCTTCCTGGGACACAGATTAACAACTTTTTTGTGGCATTTCTCTAAGGCATATATGACATTAGATTTTTTAATTTGAGGTATTTCTATACAACTATGTCTTAGCTACCCTACTTGACTATAAAGCATGAGGGTAAGAACCCTGACTTACCTTTTTATCCTCCTTAACACCAGGCAGAGAACTTTACTCAGTTTTTTTTGGACAATATCTGTGATATCGTTGGTATGGGGAACTCCAGCTAATAAAAGTCTCTTCACCAATATAGATCCTTGGAAATCTAGATCCCTGTGCTTCTTGAATTCTGGAAGAGTTTCCTGGGGCATTGAGAAAGTAGGTGCCTTGCCCAGAATCACAGAGTCAGTGTGGAATCAGAAACAGGATTCAACCCTAGGTCTCTCTTAGTCCAAGACTAGCTCTGTACATCCCCTGCCTTGTGTCATAATTAAATTGTAGCATTTAGATGCTAATAATTTAAGATCATTTGAATCCAAGTAAGGGTCAACACCTGACCTAATCAACCAGACATGCTTTGCTTTGCTCTAAAAGTGTCCTTTCCTGTGTCATCAACTATAGGACCAGAAGAGGTTGACCAAGAGCATTCTTCCTGTGTGTGACCATTAAGGACAGGATGCCTGGGACCAGACACTGTCTTGAACAGTGGGACTGTTCTTATCTTGGTACTCCAGAGACAGATGCTATATAGCAGAAACACAGATATCCTGGGATCAACTCTTTGTCAATTGTCTTTTCTTACTGTATTTACAATTTATTCAACTAAAAAACTTCCTTTCTTGTGCTATGGTTAAAAACATGTGGAAGCTCTAGTTTTTGAGTGACACAGACATCCTGAGTCAGGATTATTCTAAATTATGTAAAATACTTCTCATCCTTTTTATCAGGCAGTCAGAATTAAAGCTCTGACTCCATGAGGTGTCTGCTAGATTAAGAGAATAAACAATAGGAATTTATATATCACTGAGCCTGTTGGCCTCATTAACCAAACTTACAGGGCAACATAAGGTAGAAAGGACCTCCAAAGCCATCCAGTCCAATCTTCTTATTGTATAGTGGAGGGAACTGAGGCTCATGGAGGTTAAGTGAATTGTCAAGGACCCATAATGAGTAAACATAAGAAGTAGAATTTGAACTTGGGTTTTCCAAAGCCAGAGGGAGAGTTCTTTCCACTGCTCCATGATGCCTTCTCCCAGTCTAATCTCCTGTGTACCAGGAAACCCTGGGTCAATAGCATAAGAAATAATTTAATTTCACCTTTCTAATGATGACATCAATGACAATCTCTTTGATATTTGCATCTATTGCTTCTAATTCAAATCTCCTGGCCCAACAGAGCAAATTTAAACTTGCTCCCTCTAACTTGAATGAGGTATTTGTAAAGCTTTTAGCTAGTTCCTGGCACACAGTCAGAGCTTAATGCATGTTTATTCTCTTCCCACCCCTTCCACTGGACAATCTCTCAAGCACTTGAAAATAATGAACACGTCTGGTATAGAGGAAAGATTGCTGGGTTTGGAGTCAGCAGACCTGGGTTCAGATTTTCATTCTACACCTACATACTTGTGTGACCTCCACATACTTTCCAAGCTTTGCCATGTCTGTCTTGTTCTGTTGTAGTCTTTTGCATTTTGCCTTTATTTGCAATCCCAGAGCTGTGCACATTTTAAGTACTTTAATAAATGCTTATTGACTTGGCTTTTCCTTAAGTGAGTTAACTTGACCTCTCTGGGCCTCAGTTTCCATAAGATGAAGGGCTGGACTACATGGTGTCCCAGCTGGAGTCAGATGATTCCCCTTGACTTCTCTTCCTCTGCCTAAATATCCCTAGTCTCTCAGCCTGTCACATGAAATACACATACTCTTCAAGGTGAGAGAGGAGGAAAGAGAAGGGGCCAGAGAGTTTTGCCAGTTTCATGCCTATTTTCCATTTCTTGTAATTGGATTTTAAGGTTTGTCTTTCAAAAAAAAATATGCAACCTTGCAAGGGCCCCTATTTAAGATGCAACTCCCAAGGCTCTCATTACTCTTCTATCAGTAGGAAAACAAACATTTTCTCAGGCTATGTCGTCAGGAATGAATTTTCTATTTTGCCTAAGGATTAACAAATTATAAATGTAGGGACCTTCTTGGAAGCACTTTCTGGAATACAAAAGTTGCTTGAGTAATGATCAGGGAAAATGTAGCCAGGGTGACATAATACAGAACTTACTAGAGCTCTATATCCCAGAGTCCCCTGGAATGGAAGAGACCCTAGAAGCCCACTCCTGAAACCCAGACCTGAACAAAAGTTCCCTCAATACCATTCTTGACACGTGGTCACTCAGTCTTCATTGAAACACTTCCAGTGACAGGGAGCTCAGTACCTCCCCAGGCAGCCCATCTCATTTTGGGAGGGCTCTCATGGTTCATTGGCTGCATGTTTTTCTGTGTATCCAGCCCCAAATCTACTTCTCTGAGGTGTTGCCTGCTCCACCCTATCTTTACTCAGCTTTTTTTGTACCTGGGGAATGCTTCCCCTTATCGTTGCTTACTCCTACCATCCTTCAGGTCCTAAATAAAATCCTAGCATAATTGGACAGCTCTCCCTGGCTCCTTAACTCATGCCCATCTCCCCTGTCTCTGACCCCACATTTCACTTTCTGTTGGAGCAATTGGCTAGACAGGAAAGCTTATGGGACTATGTCTCCCTTGCTACTCTGGTAGGTCATAAGTGCTCTCATGCTTCTTGGCATCCCTAGAATATGGAGGTAGTTGATCCCCAGTGTATGTGAGAAGTGGGAACTGAACTCATGTCTATCCTGACCCTGAAGCAGAGTTCCATCCATTGTACCACACTGCCTCTCAAGGATGTGTAAACACAGAAATATTTGCTGTGGACACCGTTTACCTTTCCACATAGCTGGAACTGAAATGAGCTCCTACTCTAGGATGCAAAGCTTCCTATAGGCAGGGATTGCTTAAGGTTGGTCTCTGTAACACCCTGGGACCAGAACAATGATTTGCATATGGAAAGTCACTTAATGAAATGTTTACTGAATTAAAATTAATTGAAGATGGTCATCAGGAAGCTGGGGGCCAGTCATTTCACACCCTGGGCCCCAGTTCCCTCATCTCTAACATGAAGTGTGGTTGGTTGGACTTTCTGGCTTTTGAAGGCCCCTCTAGGGCCAGAGTCAGGATCATCTATTATCCTGTGACATCAATTAACCACCTGGGCCTCAGTTTCCTTATCTGTAAATTGAAGAAGCTGGAGTAATTGGTCTCTGAAGTCCATTATAGATCTAAATTAGAGCTCCTACATCCTAACTCATGCTCTAGGGCAGCACATGTATATAGTGATTTTGCTCAGTGAGCAGTCCAGATGTCAGGTTCTAGAAGTGGCCAGAGAAGGGAGGGACTCTGGTGGGCTGGGGGGTGGCCAAGAAAGCCTCCCCAGGGGAGGATCCCAGCTGGGCCCTGGAGGATGGGTAGGTTTCCAAAAGATAGAAGGAACCATGCCCAATCATACTGACCTCTTCCATTTCAAAAGAGTCGGGCGGTTTCCCATCCATGTGCACCACCTGCCTGAGTCTATGGGACAGCAGCAGACCTCTCTCCTGAAAGCCTCTGTCTCTGGTTGACCCTTCTGGAGCACAAGGAAGGTGTGGCTGCTTTAGGGACATGGACAAGAGAGGAGGCCATGGCTTGCCTGGAACAGATGGTGAAGCTTCATGGGACACCAACTTATTGCTGGCCAGGGGAGGCTGCTCTTCTGTCAAAGGATGTAGGTGGCTGCGGTCGGTAAAGTGCAATCTGATAGATTGGAGAGGGGGACATTTGTCTGGCTCCACAGGGCTGGCAGGAAGGTCCTCCTTCACCCTGAGTGACTCAGCTTGGCCCTGCATGCAGTTCCTTCTGAGGGTCTGTTTTGAGGCTCTCCTCAAAAGCTGGCCAATCTTTCTCCGTCTGTCTTGGATCACCCTCCCCTGTGTCTGCTTGGGCTTCTCTGCCAGCACCTTCTCCTGACCTTCCTTCTGTAGGCTGTTAACATTGCTCAGCAGAGAGGAAAAGGCATTAGTCACACGGTCCAGCACTTCCAGCTGTCGGAACCGTCCTGAAGGAGACAAGGAGACCGAGATCTGTAAAACATGTCTTTCATCTCAACCACCAGAGTGTTAGCAAGACTCCTGAGGACTGGGCTTTGATCAGTGGGACTGGCTGGGGGGCTGAGGCCCTGTATGTAAGAGAAGCTCCCAGCCTGTCCCTCATACGGCCATCACCTTAGCCCTTCACCTCTCGCTTAGAAGCATTGCGATGGCCTCCTCATGGGCCTCCCTGCCTCCAGCCTCTTCCCACTCCAGTTCATCTCTCACACAGCAGTGCAAGTGATTTCCTTAAGCACAGATCTGACTGGGTCACTCCCCTCCTCGTAAAGTGCAGTGGCTCCCTATGGCCTCCAGGATAAGCTCAAAGCTCTTCTGCTGATCCCAGCCTGTCTTCTCAGCCTCATTGGGAGGCTCTCCCACACTCTGAGATCCAACCAGATGGGCCTTCTCTCTGTTTTCTTACAGAGTACTCCATCTCTCACCTCCAACCCTGTGTATACATGCTGCCCCCCATGCCTGGAGTAGCCTTTCCTCCCCCCAGTCTACAGAGCCCCTCCTTTCCTTTCATACTCAGCTCAGGCACCACTTCCAGTGTGAAGCTTTCCTCCCTCCCAAACGACTTTGTATTTCATTGTAGTTATTCTTTTCATATTTGAACTATTTGTCCTTGAGACCTCCCCCCTTAGAAGTCTTTGAGAGTAGGTTTATTCCATTCATTGAATTTATATACCCACAGCAAAATGTCTGGTAGAGTAAGGTGCTTAATAAATGCTTCCTGATTGATTAATTGGGTAAGATGTCAGGGAGACCCTAAACATTCATCAACATCCACTCTAGGTATGGGGCAGGTAGGAGGTGCAATGGGTAATGTACTGGGCCTGGGGTCAGGGGGACTTGAGTTCAAATCTGGCCTCAGATACTGACTAGCTTTATTGACAGTGATAGAGCATTTTGCAGAGCACTTAACAAATATCATGTCATCTATCCTCATAACAACCCTGGGAAGTAAGTACTATTGTCATTTATCTCCATTTCTCAGATGAGCAACTGGAGATAAAGAGTTTTGTGTTTCTTTTTAATGCCTTCCCCGGGGTCATACCACTAGTAAGTGCCTAGGGCAGGTTTCAAACTCAGCTCTTCCTGACTCCAAGGGCCCTATCCCTGCACCACCAGGCTTCCTATGGCCTCTTACTTGGATTATTGTGCTAGCCTTCTCACTGTTCTTCCTGCCTAAAGCTTCTTTCTACTCCCTTCCATCCCCCACTCAGCTGCCAAAGAGATTTTCCTAAAACCTAGCTGGGACCCTGTCAATTCCCTTTTCCAAAAGCTCCTGAGGTTGTCTGTGACCATCAGAATCAACCAGAAGCTTTGCTTGGTTTTGAAAGCCCTTCCCAACCTGGCTCCTTCCCACATTTCCATTTTTCTTATGCCTGATTTCTCTCCATCATCTACTGACCTCACACATGAAACTCCATCTCTTAATTCTGTGTCTTTGCCATGGCAAAGGACTCCCTATGTTATAATAATAGCCTGCAATTTATTTGGTTGTTGTTCAGTTGTGTCTGATTGTCTGTGACCTCATCTGGGGTTTTCTTGGCAGAGATACAGGAGTGGTTTGCCTTTTCCTTCTTCAGCTCTTTTTATAGATGAGGAAACTGAGGCAGAGTTCAGTGACTTGTCCAGGGTCACATAGTCAGTGAGTGTCTGAGGCTGGATTTGAACTCAGGTTTTCCTAAGCACAAACAAAGAGCGTTATGCCACCCAGCTGCCTTCTAACCAGATATCCTAGGAATACTTCAATGCCAAACCTTGAGTGACTTGGAATTCTGACCCCTAATGCCTGAAGGTGATGGGAGAAGGCCATGTGATCATGTCCAAGAAGCTGGCCTATATGCCTCAATCTGGTTTATAAAATGGAGAAGGCAGGAGGAGGAGGAGCAGCTCACCTCCGGACTCTGTGTAGCTCCCACACATGTTGCCCTCACCAGCCCTTGCCTCCCAGGCTCTGACTCACCGTATAAGTCAGGGGTCTCAAAATCCATCCGCTGTTTGTGAGCTTCCAGAAACACCCGGATGTTGATGCCTTTTGCAACAGAGCTGCCCCTGAGGAAACGGGCTGGGATTTTAGTGCAGATGTCCGGCTCCTCAGCCCCAAACCCCAGCTCGAGGAGAATCTCCACTGGATCTTTCTGCCAGAATTCCAGCCATTCTGAAATGCTGCAGTAGGAAGAAGTGGGGTCATCATTAAATTGTCAGTTTCCATTTTGGTGGAGGGAACATCTCAAAATGTCAGCTTTATGATGCTCATTGGGGGAGCTCAGCTTAAGCTGGGAGTCCTGGGAGCTGCTGAGAAAACCCCACACCGAACGTAACTAATGGCAGAGATGCTCAAACCCTCACTAAGTGTCTATTTACTCATGTTTTAAGTACAGTTCTAACAAACTTGTCTATCTCTAGCCATAATAGATCTAGACAGATAGATGGGATGGGAAGGGCTCTAGAAGTAAGAAGCAGAAAGAAATCATGGCTAACAGAAAAAAAGAATGCAGAAAAGCTATTAACAAATAAACCCCCAAACTCAAAGAACACAATAGTTCAGAGTTATTTGGCATGCAGACTTGGAAGGGGAGTGTGACAGGGTAGGTTTCCAAATGGTCAGGCCACTCTGTGGCCACTATGGCAGCTTTCAAAGATCTTCTATGTCATGGTTGGTTTTGGTTTTTAGGCTTTTTTCAGTTGCATGTGACTCCCCATGATCCATCCTGGGTTTTCTTGGTGGAGATACTGGAGTGGTTCCCATGTCCTTCTCCAGCTCATTTTACAGATGAGGTGATTCACCCAGGGTCACTCAGTTAATATGTGTCTGAGACCAGATTTGAACTCAGGAAGATAAGTCTTCCTGACCCCAGACCCATCAGACTACCCTCTGTACCACCTAGCTGCTCTTCTAACTCATAGACAGATTTAGAGCTGGAAGAGACTACAAAGATCATCCACTCCAAATCCCTCATTTTTCAAAATAGGGGAAAAAAGACCCAGAAAAGGTCAGTGACTTGACTAAGGTAGCACAGGTAGTCCATAGCAGAGCCAGATTGTGAACTTGGAAACTGATTCTAGCCCCATCCCTCTCTCCACTCTTACACATACCATCAAGGCCTCATCTGCAGGGTTTCACAAACTTTTTCCATTTGTGACCCTTTTGGTTGGAGAAATTTTTACCCAACCCTGGGAATATAGGTATATAAAACAAGCATGCATATCAAACATTTCCTGATAATGAATCATAAAGGAATGTATGTTAAAATAATTCTTTTGGATACATATAATTTTACCATATATTAAAGATGAAAGCAAATATGCGTATTAATGAAATGGGTGTACTTATTTATTTTTACATGAAGAATTAAATCTTGGCAGAATATTCCATACTGATATGTTGGTCATTGCGTGTTGGAAATCTACTGTTGCCAAATTTTTTACCCGCTCATGGGGACACTCAGCTGAATGTGGGGGTCATGAAAAATTTGGCAACAGTGAAAGGGCTCTGGACATCTCTTGAAGATGTAGGGAAGCAAAGGTTTCTATGAAAAATTGTTCATTATGCTTTTCAGTTGCCATTTAATGCAATAAGCTTCCAGTATCTGGAAAATTCACTTAGTTTATCCCCAAAGTCATACAAATGAGGAATTTACATTCCAATTTTGACTCCTTTTGGTTTGTTTTTTTAATTGACTTTATTGGAAAATTTGGAGGTTCAAAGTACAAGGAGTCTTCAGTCACTTCTCTGAACTTGCTATTGACATCTCCCATGAGTAAAATGCTTTCCTTCCCCTCCTTTCCTTCTTAACTTCCCTGGATTCCTTCAAGATTTAGCACAGATTCCACCTTCTTCAGGAGCCATTCACCATTCTTTGCTATTGCTACCCACTATTGCTAGTACATTCCCTCAGAGATTCCCCATCCAGTTGAGTACATCTTTTTTATACATAGTTGTTGGTACGATGTCTCTCCCATTAGAATGTAAGGTTCTTGAGGGCAGGGACTGTCTTTTGCCTCTTTCTCTGTTCCTAGAGCTTAGCACAGTGTCTGGCACAAAGTAGGCACTTAAAAATGTTTATTGACTGACATCTCTCCCTATTAGAATGTATACTCCTTGAGGGCAGGTAGCATGATTTTATCTTTCTTTATGTTCCTACTGCTCAGTACAGTGCCTAATTTTCCAAGTCACTGCTTAAAAAATGCTTGTTGATGGGTAGATTGAGAGGGCCTGGAATTTTTACAAAGCTCTGTACTTTCTTCCAAGTGTTTTAGGGACAGTTCGATAGTGCAGTGGATGGAGGGTCAGATCTGGAATCAGGAAGACTCATCTTCCTGAGTTCAAATGAGACCTCTGACACTAGCCATATGACCCTGGGCAAGTCATTTAATCCTGTTTGCCTCAGTTTCCTCATCTGTAAAATGAGCTGGAGAAGGAAATGGCGAACAACTCTAGTGTCTTTGCCAAAAAAACCCCAAATGGGGTCATGAGGAGCCAGACACAACTGGGGGAAAATTAACTGAATAAACAATAAAACAATTAAAAAGTTACAAAAAGTCACTTTCATTTGGCAATAAATCATTGTGGAATGTAGTTCCTAATACTGCACTCCCTTCTCACTTAGCATTAACACAAAGTGGAGGTGATCTGGAAATTATCCAGATTAATTAATTAACTAATCCAGTTAATCTAACCAATGTAGGCAGGCAGATTAAGTTGAGTTCTTAATTATGTGCCATGCTGGATCTTAAACTGTCCAGTTCAGAGATCTTAATCATTCCCACAAACTCCACAATCAAGACCTCCTCTTTGTCTGATCACAGCCTTAGTTTTATTCTAGAGGTTGTAGTTGGGGACAGAAGAGTTTCCTGGGAGTGGCTTGAGCTTGGAGTTCAGATGGACTCTGTTGTTGAAGCTCACCCTCTGCTACAGAGTCCAGCATCTTGTCCTGAGTGGATTTCTTGGTGAACTTAGAATTGCCTAGGTCAAGGCCATCACCAATGATGCTGCCACAAGAACCTAGATTTAGAGCTGCAATAGATCTTAGATATCATTGTGTTCAACCTTCTCACTTTACAGATGAAGAAACCTAGGCCCAGATGCTAATTGAATACTTAGCCAAGACTGAGCAGTTAGGAAGTGCAGATCTGGGATTTCACCTCAAGTCTCCTAGGTGCACATTTCAGAGTCTTTCCTGTGCTACAGCCTCAAATTGGGGCATTTCTAGTCTTTGAGAAAAAAATATTAATTCTTGGACAAATGGAAATATGATTGACTTTTGGTCACCCAATAATGAGAAGTTACCAACCTTTTGGGTATATTTGGTACAGAAGGGCAGGAGTTGAAGCTGGTTCCCCTGGATAATGCTGGCGTTTCTGAAAGCTGTTGTAAGGATCTGCAGCAATGGGAAGAAGAAACAAAGACTCCAGTGAGATGTGTTGATTCAGCTGGTTTCCCTGAGATGTCATTAGGACTTTTTTTTGCCAGAATGAACATTTGTATTTTAGCTTATTTCCTAACAAAATGATAGCCAATCCCTAGCAGAGGAATGTGCCTACCCCTGGGGAAAGAGCCTTCTTTTAGAGAAGTCTCTTTTTTTTACCTGATGGTAGGTGTTAGCCACTAGGTGTTAGGCACCTGCTAATGCTCATTCTGAAGGTGACAGAGTCTCATTTTTGACAGATGGCAAATCACTGGGGAAACTTTGGGGAGCAGCTCCTTCTGAAACAATGGAAGAAAAATGCTGGTAACAAGCCTAATTCTTTTCCTAGGATAGGATAACAATCTTCCAATCTAGGTGAGGACCCTCAAAGCATCAGAGTAGACTTTGGTATAGGAGGTAAAATCAACTCCTCACCAGCTACCCACCTGGACAAATAATGGAGTTAAAACAGGCTATAGTGTGACATGGCTCGGGCATACCAGAAGTCTGAAAAAGAGAAAGGGACTAGCTCTGTGATGGGAACTTCCAGATGATGAAACTCTCTCTCCCAGTGCAGGTGAGGACCTTCTCTCCAACTTAGATTCTTAGAGAAACCCTAGAGCACTGAAAGGCTACTCACTGAAAGGCTACTCACTGATAGGTTACTCACTGATAGGTTAAGTGATTTGCCCATATTCACATAGCCTGTATGTGTAAGAGCTGGAACATAAATCCAAGCCTTCCTGGTTCTGAGTTCAATTCTGTAGCTGATTGCAGGAGGTGGAAATGGTAAGAATTGGCAAGAGTTAGGGAAATAATATCTTTATCTTTGAATGTGTAGTTGTTTTTTTTTCCAAGTAGAGGAAGGATGGGAATGATTTGACATATACCCTAGTTCCAGCGATTTCAAATTTCTAAGGACTTAGGGAAAGATCCTACCAACAG
>CM053599.1:13361133-13372628 GCA_028646575.1 Pseudocheirus occidentalis | reverse complement strand
ATTCTAATATTCAGAAAAAAAGAAGAGTGGAGGTGCCACAAATTATAAGCCAATAAATGTGACTGGATCTTGGGTAAAATCCAAAATATGTTATTAAGGGGATGTTAGTGAATATCTAGAAAAGGAAGTAATGAATATAAAGGGCTAGCATGATGTCAAGTCACTCAAGACTAGCCTAATTTCTTTTCTTTCTTTGTCTGTTTTCCTTCCTTTCTTTTATTTCCATCTTTCTTTTTTTCTTTCCTTCCTTCTTTCCTTTTCTATGCCAGTATTAGAGTCCTATTCAGATGCCTCATTGTGCTATGGAAATATCCTTGAATTCACAAATGCTATCTAAGTGGAACATACAGGATTATGGATTCTACAAGGCTGAAAGGGCTTTAAGTATGATCAGACTGATGGATAATATCAAATCTCCAAGGAATAGTCTAATGATGGAGCAATTCTGCCGCAGTTGCCTGGCTGCATTCTTAGATTAAAGTAACCCAAGCAAACAATTTAAGATCCAAAATTCCCCTCAATCTTGTGCGACTTCCTTAAACTTCTGCAGTGATTGTGATAGAGAAAAAGGACCAGAGCATGCCAAGCATGCAATTGTTAAACCATCCAAACTTAACTGTTCGTGTTCTAAATGGGAGAGCTTTGGTCACTGGAATGACCTATGAGTATAAAAAATATTGGCATGGAGATTCTCAGTCTAAATGAAACCAAAAGGACTTTGTAACTAATAAGGAGAGCTCTGAGGATCTCCTTGTATAGACAAACAAAGGAGCTGGGCAAATTGGTTATATCATGTGTTCAAACAACATTCTATGGGATACTTGTTCATCTCGTATTGCAGCACTCATGGTGAGAATTCATAAAAAGACCACCATGAAGATAATTACATATTATAAGTCAACATCTGTTGTAGAGGATAAAGAAGCAGAGAAATTTTTACAAAGAATTCACTAAGATCCTCCAAATTAAATAAACATATATTGTAATATACACATAAGTGGGTATAAGGGAGGACAGGAAAAGAAATTGGAATATGTGGCTCAGCTTTAAGAAAGGAAAGAAGGCAAGGTACTCTAGACACAGATGCCCATGCCTAAAGATCATGAACATTTTCTTCAAGAAGAATGTCATTAGGTGGTAGATGTGGAGAATGCCAAGGTGACATCATCTAAAGTACAATAGATTATATTTTGGCAGACAGAAAAGAGCTGCTTACCAAAGTTTCGTTTTACAAATCAAGTATATGAGTATAGTCAGATCACCAAGTTGATAGAGCAAAGATAAAAATCAATACATAATAGGAAGAAATAATACAAATGTGCATAATCTGTGGCATGAAAATTAAACAAACTCAGTCTGATTTATTTAATCAAGTCATTGCCAGAAAAAAAAGGAAAATGGATAAAAGAACAGATATGGGCACAGACTGTCACCAATTCTTAAGAAAATTTAATTGATGTGAATCAGGAACCACAACAACAACAAAATCAAAAGACCTTTAAAAAAACATTTGATAAAAAATTCTTAGTATCTTTACCGTCAGAGTGACATGTCAGTTAAGGACAATACCAGTTTCTGAATATATATTCATTTCTAAAGTTGTATATATGAAGACAGTAGTAGGTTATCAGGTGTATTGGTTCTAAAGTATGGAAAAATATTAGCAGGAGTGGAGTAGGTAAAAGTTTAAAGTAAGCTTGGGGAGAGATTCAATTGAGCCAGATCACAACTGAAGGCGTTCAAGGATAAAACAAGACAACAAATATCTCCTAGGATAACTTCATCAATGACAATAGACTCACTACAATTAGATTCTAACATTCCAGTCTGCAAAATGCTGTCAGGGGACGTAGAATTGCACTAAGCATACAAAGAGGGGAAGAGTCACTGGAGAGCAGGCTAGGAGCAGCATAGCTGCTGATTTTGTGGGACTGATTCTCAAGCTATATAAAAACTTGGAAGATGCCAAGTGTGTGAGATATGGTGAAGACCCCTCATAAAACTTTTAGGCTAGGGGACCCTCAAAGAATTAAAGGTTGGGTTTTCAATTCAGCTTTTCTGTAAAAACAAGCTGCTGACCCTGAAGTGTTCCAGGAGAGGATGATAGGAACACAGGAAGCAAATACATCTGCATCATTACCCAGGTCAAGAGACTAACAAGGATGGGAGTTGTACAAGAATTCAGATTGTTAAATCTGTAGGATAATCATATCTGCTTAGTTCCTTGCCCAGTTACACTGTAAGGGCAAGCTGACCATGAAGTATTACAGGAACGAGGACAAGAACACAGGCTTTGATCATGTCTGTTCATTAATCAAAGGAAAAGGGGGCCCCCAAAATGTAGGAGTTGTGCCAAAGTCAATGGACTGCTAAACTTACAAAATAATTACATCTGCTTACTATATATGTCATTGCTGTCCTTGGGTTAGATTTATCATGTTTTAGATTGTGCCCTCAAAGCTTGTGAGAATGAGCTAAGAGGAAGGGGACTGGGGGGGTGCGGGTTGCAATTAAGTAATGGGGTTGGGGCTAAAAAAGCCTGTGTCTTCTCTATGCCTGGCATGGTCTGACATTGAGAATGTATTGAGTGCATTCAGTGTGAGTAAGCCTTTTCTCCTGAAAATCATAATAAATTCCTTTCTACTTTCTTTCTTGAGAAGCCTCTGAATTTAATCTGGGTAAGGGTCTTTGTTACCCCACACACCAAGTCCTCCAGGAAAAATCACAAATGCTCTTACTTATTATTCCTGCTTTAATATAATAAATAATATTATTTATTATTCCTGTTTGAATAAAAGATAATAGGGAAAATGCAATACCTACACATTTAGCTTACCATTTACACAAAATCTTTGAAAAAGTTATCTATATGTGTATTGAAGGAATACTTGATTAAGGTGTGCAAAGGGATCAGTAAGACTTTTCCAAATGATATTTATTCATTCAATAAACATTTATAAAGCACCTACTATGTGTCAAGCACTGTGGTAAGTATGGGGGATACAAATACTAAAAACATGAAGACGGCTCCTGCCCTCAAAGAGCTCACAATCCAATGGAGGAGACAATATAGAAATGAATGCATGCAAAGCAAGCTATAATACAAGATAAACAGGAAAAAATAACAAGGAAGACTCTAGAACTAAGATGGGTTCAGGAAGGCTTCCTATAGAGGGTGGGATTTTAGCTGAGACTTAAAGGAAGCCAGGAGGGTCTGTCATCAGAGTAGAGGAGGGAAAGTGTTGTAAACATGGCAGATAGCCTGAACAAAAGCCCAGAGCTGACAGATGGAGTTCCTTGTTGTGGAACAGCAAAAAGGCAAATGTCAATGAATCAAATACATTTCTGGGAGTAAAGTGTAAGAAGACGGGAAGGGTAGGAGGGGGCCAAGATTTGAAGTGCTTTGAATGCCAGATAGCATTTTGTATTTGTACCTGGAGGCAACCAGAGGCAATTAGAAGTCATTGGAGTTTATTTAGTATGGGGGAAGGAGGAGTGATAGGCTCAGACATGCATTTTAGGAAAGTCGCTTCAGTGGTCTAATGGAGAATGGATTAGAGTGGGGAGACATTTGAGGCAGACAGATCCAACTGCAGGTTATTGTAGCAATTGAGGCAAGAGGTGATGCAGTCCACATTAAAGTGGTGACAGTGGCAGTGTCAGAGGAAAAAGGGGGGAAGGGTGTCATTCAGGAAATGTGACAAAGGTGAAATTGGCAGGCCTTGGTAGTAGCTTGGAAATGGGAGTGAGACAGAGGAATCAAAGAGGATGTCTAGGTTGCCAGCCTACAGAACTGGAAGGATGGTGTTGTCCTTAATAATAATAGGGAAGAGGGGCGGCTAGGTGGCATAGTGAATAGAGCACTGGCCCTGGAGTCAGGAGGACCTGAGTTCAAATTTGGCCTCAGACACTTAACACTTACTAGCCTGTGACCTTGGCCAAGTCACTTAACCCCAACTGTCCTGTCCCCCCTTCAAAAAGCAAAGAAAAAATAATAATGAAAAATAATAGTAGGGAAGGGAAGGAAAGGGAAAGGGAGAGTGAGAGGGAAAGGGAAAATGAAAGGGAGTGGAAAAGAGAAAGGGAGAAGGAGAAGGTGAGGGAAAGGGAAGGTCATTGTATTTAGCAGCTAAGAGACAATGAGTAGCTTTGGAGAGAGCAGTTTCAGTGGAATGAAAAGGTCAGAGGCCAGATTGTAATGGCTGAAGAAGAGAGTGAGAGGAGAGAAAGTAGATTCACCTGCTGTGGACAACCTTTTCAAAGAGTTTGGCTTAGCTACAAAGGGCAAAGAGACATAAGATGATAGGAGAGGTTGTAGACACGTAAGCATGGTTGTTGACAGTAGGAAATGAGCCAATACATAGGGAGAAATTGAAAATAAATGATAGGGAGACTGATCAGAGAGGCAGTTTATTGGAGGAGATAGAATAGACTGGGATTGTTTGAACAAGTAGAGGGATTAGCTTTGGTCAGGAATGAGGCCACCTCAAAATCTGAGAAAGGGATAGAGGAGGAAAAAGTAGCAGGAAACAGCTGAGTGATAAGAGATGAGGAAGAGGGACTATGAGAGAGCTCATGGGGAATGGCCTCAATTTTTCCTGTAAAATATGAGACAAGGTACTCAGCTGAGAGGGTGGGGGAGGGGGAGCCATGGAAGATTTAAAGAGTGATGAGAAGGTGTGGAAGAGCTGCTATGGAGAGTAGGAGAGTGAGGCACTGAAGGACATATAGAAGAATTGCCTCACAGCAATGAGAGCCCAATTCAGGTTATGCAACATACATTCACCATGTACTCAAGCAGAATAGTTGCATGATTTTCTCTACCTTTATCTAGCAGCATTTTGTAGCTATGAAAATGATGAATCCTGGGGGTGATCCAAAGATGAGGCTTGGCTGGGTGTAATCAGTGAGATGGTGAGGGAGTGAGAGATCAAAGAAAGGAGAGTTGAATTGGTTCACCAAAAACCAACAGCATTTTCTAATTAGGTCATTGATTAAAAGAGAAAGAGAATGTAAGATACTTCTGTGCTCATTATTTTTTAACTAACAAAGCATTTGATTTGCTAGAGTAAAATAAATCTCTAAAGGCTCTTTTCCAAAAACCATCCCCCTTGAATAGATAAAGATTATCCAAGAATCCTTGAAATATGCAACAGCAGACAATTTGGTTCTTAAATGTCAAGTGATATAGAAAATAAAGGGAAGTAGTGAGCTGCCAAAGATATTTTCCACTGTCATGGAAAATTTCTGGGACATAGGAGATTTTCTATGGATGGTGATATCCTTAAGATCTATTTTTGGAAGATATCACAAGATTGCATCAAGCTCTGGAACACTGCAAAGCCTCTTAAAGAAGACCCATAATCATTCAAAAGATTCCTGCCAAACTACCTCCTAAGCAAAAATAAGCCAAATGAAAAACAGTTATTTTCCAGGCTATGATATATCCTCTGATAGACAGTCCATAGAGTTGGTCAATTGGAATACATCCCTCGGACAGACATTGTGGTTAGACTATAATGAAGACCATAGTTGATTAGGAGGAGACGATTCTGTTAGATTGTATTTGGGAAATGGTGCAGTGCTTTGAAGAACCTCAAGTTTTCCCCTAAATAGAGGTCCATCTTTTCACTCCAATACTTTCCTGGTGATATTGTTGGACTGGAAAGCATGTACTGTCACTGTTGCTGAAGAATTAAAGCTCTGTAGGTCAACCAAGTGGCAGTGGAGAGACACACATGGTGGGTAAGTAGGCACTGCAGTGTATTATCAAACAAGAACTGCTAGTTGAGGTAACACAAAAGTTTCTCAAAAATGCATGAACAGAAAAGGAGGTGAACCTAAAATAATCATCACTAGCATTTATTTAGCACTAAGGTTTGCAAAGTGCCCTCTTGCAACAACTTTGGAAGTTAGGTACTATTATTAACCCCTTTTTGCACATGAGGAAACTGAGGCAAAATAGGTAGCTTATACAGGATCATACAGCTAGTAAGTGTCTAAAGTGGATTTGAACTCAAATCTTCCTGACTGTACTACCTCAAATGTGAGATATAACCAATGGACAGCTTGTGTCCTCTGTTAGTCTTTGTAAAACGTCAAGAAATCCAGATGAAGTCCTTGGCATATTATGTAGGTCCTTGTGTGGAATTCATGAGAAGACTCGTATAAAAGTCACATGGGATGAGAAGGCATGGATGGATTAGTCCCATCTTCATCACTGCAGGGAGTATCACATTGATGAGATCATGAACCCACTAAAGTAAGTTACTAGGTTAGGCAACACTAGATATATTATATACATAGATTTTATCAAGTATTTGCTGTTTCACAGCTCTTCTTACATGAGAAGTAGAAAGATGGGAGATGGATGCTTTTTTTTTAAAGTCAACCCAATAGGCACTTAGTAGGCACTTTATTTGTACCAGGTACTATGCTGGGTTCTGGGGGAGCAGTGATAAAGTGAACTAGTCTCTAAAGGAGCTTACAGCCAGGTGGGTGCCAAACAATTGGTTCAGTAGCTTGACCCAAAGAAGAGTCATTCAAGTTTCAGACAACTTGGAAAGAAGATGGAGTACTTCAGGGAGATGTGTTTGCCTTGTTCTGTTTGTTATTTAATGATTTGGATAAAAGTATACCTTCAGTACTTATCATATTTTATATAAGACAAAAAACCTGGAGGGGTGGTTAATATCATCAGGATCCTACAATGTCTCTATGAGTAAGACTGTTGGGCCAAACTAAACGAGATGAAATTTATTAATGATTAATCTAAAGTTTTACACTATAGTTCAAAGAATCATCTCCATAAGTACATGCTAAAGAAAGTTCAAGTGGACAGTAATTCATCTGTAGAATGCATCATCAGCATAATCTGAAGGGTGATTTGGGGTTCCATGAAGAGGGGCAGTGCCTAAGACAGAGAAGTAATGGCTCTGCTCTAGTCTCTCTTGAATTGATGATATAGTTGTGGGTACCATCCTTTAGGACAAACCTAGAGAAGGTGCAGAGTAGGCAAAATAGACCAATGAGGGGCTCCAAAAAAGGACATATGATGATTTTTTGAAGGACCTGGGACTGCTTATCCTGAAGAAGAAAAGATGATGGTGGAGGAAGGGGAATGCACAATCACTGTCTTCCAGTGACTGAAGGACTCTCCCAGTGAAAGGGTGTTTGTTGACTACAAAAAGAGAGGGTTCTACTCAGCCTCCCTGGTCCATTTCAGCTCAAAGTGTACAGAGTGGAAAAGGTTAAGTTTTCCTGGGCATGATCCCTGGAAAGGTAGTAGAAATGCCAAAGAGGATGTAGACTAAATAAAGGTCTTTGGATTTGGAAATCACTCCTCATTCATACGCTTTAGAGAGGACAGTTTTGGTAGAGAAATAGGGACAGAAACCAACTGCCCCCAAGCCAAGATACGGAGAAAATGACAGCTTTTGTACCACCACTTTTCAAGGAGTTTCACAGTGAAACAGAGAAGAGAGATGGAATAGTAGGTGACTGGGGTCAAGAGGGGCAAAGGAAGGCTTCTTTTAGGTGAGGAGAGACCTAGGCACAATGTGTTCCATGGACCACAGAGCTCTATCATTGGACCTCCTCCCAGGCATTTTAGCCCAGATAAAATTGGTAAGCTCCAACAGGCTTCTCACCCTCTGTCCCTGACCTTTCCCACTCACTTTCTTTAAATTCCTTCCTCTCTAGTTTCCCTCCTACGCTGAATACAACAAACTGGTTTGGTAAGAGCAGAGCACAGAGGAGGAGTTGGAAATCCCTCTTGAAGTGCACTTCTGAGTACACTCACTTGGCACGGCTCACAGCTGGCAGCTTGTCACCTCCCAAACAGGATTCTATTGTCACCTATTCGATTTCCAAGGGTAAGAGCCATTGACCCAAGTCGGCAGGTCCCTCCTTCCTTTAGAAAGATTTTTTGCAGTCCCAGACTATCAGCTTCAACACACCTCTGGCAGTACAGCCATGGGAGAGTAGCTATAGGCCTATGGAAGACCATATGTGCAGAAACAATACTCCTTCATAGCAAATTCCTTATTACAGCATTTGTATGATATCTGCTGTGGCTCAGGCTTTAGAAGCGCCTTCTATGCCTCTCACCAGCACCCTTCAGGTTGCTCTGTAATCCTCCAATAAACTACTAGTATGCAAACAGTTGATGGTATTTACCAGCATAGGTGGGAAGGGTCCAGCTTAGATTAGATGCTTTGGAAGACAGTATGTAGAGTGCAGCAGGAGAACGAACTTTGGCCTTAGAGTATGGATATTTCTGGATTTGAATGCCAGTTAGGAGTAACCAGTTGACTATGGGCAAATTACTTTGCTGTTCTGATTCTCACAGTCGCTGTCTACAACATGATAACAACTGTGACAAGCAAACCTATCACAATTGCCTTTTGAGCAGGCAGCATGGGTGACAAAAAGCGATCTGGACTCAGGTCAAGAAAACATGGGTTCACATCCTACCTTTGACATGAACTGGCTGTGTAACCCTACCTACACGGATAACTGAACCTCTCTGCAAACCAGGCAACTCTTTTTTTTATGAGGCAATTGGGATTAAGTAATTTGTCCATGGTCACACAGCTAGTGAATGTCTAAAGCCACATTTAAACTTGGGTTCTCCTGGCTCCAGGGTCAGCGCTCTATCTACTGCACCCACCTAGTACAGGCAACTCTGTTGTGGGACAGTTCAGAATAATAGAATGACAGCTGGAAGGGACCTTGGTAGATGTGTAGTTCTACGTGAAAGGAATCCTAACCCTAATGCATTTGGGAGGTAGTCACTTGGCCCTTTGCTTGAAGACCTCCAAGGAAGGGGAACCCTGCCCCCCCACCACCTTTCTAGGCAGTTCATTCCACTTTTGACTAGTTCTCATGCTTAGGAAAGTTTCCTGATATTGATCCTAAATCTGACCCCACTCCCACCAATTATTCCTTTTTTTCTCCTCTTGGAACCAAATAAAGCAAATCTAATTCCTCCTTCAAATACTTGAAAGCAGACATCATAAATGCATGGTTGGAAGTCACCTTAGAAGCCACACAGTCTAACTCACTAATTTTGCAAGTGAAGAAAGTGCAGCCCAGAAGGTTTAAGGGACCTTCTCAACTTCACACAGATAGTAAATGACAGATCAGAATTTGAATTCATCTCTTCTGACTCCAACCAAATCCAGGGACTTTTTTCCCCATACCATTCTGTCTCTGGGCACTGCCTATTTCAGGGTGCATTCACAAAGAAACGTTAATATTTTGGTTGCTAATCAACCTCTCTGATTAATGATAAGAGCAGTGTAAGTGCTTTAGCATTACTGTTTAAACGATTTCATTACCTTCATTTGAAAGGCTGCTATCTGGCATGTCTACATGCCTGTTCCTTGATTTTCCAATCTACCCAAGAGCAGTTGAATTAATCTACTTATCTTGATAAAGAACTTGCTTTTTGCTCCGAGCTACCCAAAGCTCATTAGCACCATGGCAAGGCCAATGGAGAATTTTTTTTCCTAACTGCCATCATTAAGATGGGCTACTAGGAACATTCCTCTTCCCTCACCCATCTCTGACTTCAAAGACGTGATTCTGACATAGCTGGAGGGAACAAGAATCCATCCTGTGACCTACCTCATGTAGTTGCTCACTGTCTCTGGAACCTCTCCTCGTTTATTCAAAGAATCTGCAATGAAAAAGAATTATTTTTGTTGTTATTGTGGTTTTTGCCTTTTGTCTCATAGAAGGAAAACATGTTCGCCTGGAAACTAGTGCACAAGCCGGTGTGATTTGATTTCATGGCCACACAGCCATGAGATCCTTGTCTTTGTAACCCTGTCTTCTTTTCCATCTTTTCACAAGTTTTACATTTCATGAGAATCAAGGTTTGCCAGTAACAAAGGGGTGGGTGGGGATGGTGGATAGCACATTTACATAACAGCTTCCTGTCCCAGCTCAGTGATTTTTCTTCTCATGAATTCTCCAAGAACAGCTTGTCCTTAGTACTCTCTTCCATCAATCAGCTAACATTTGTTAATCACTACCATGTGCCACATATTGTGCTAAGCACTAGGGAAAAAGAAGAAATGGCTTTCCCTAAGGAGACACACTGCCAATCAAGGGTACAGGCTGACCCCGTGTCATTTATCCATAGGACGATCTGGGGTGCATTTTGAGCTATGATGAATTATATGACTCTGATCTGGATTCAAGTAATACCTCTGACATCTTGTCTAAGTGACCTTGTTATGGTCGTTGTTCAGTTGTTCAGTTATAGAAGACTCTTCATAACCCATTATGGGATTTTCTTTTCATTTTTTTTAGGTTTTCTTAGCAAAAATACTGGAATAGCTTACCATTTCCTTCTTCAGTAGAATAGATAAACAGAGATTTAGTGACTTGTCCAGGGTCACATAGCTAGTGAGTATCTGAGACTAGATTTGAACTCAGGTCTTCCTGATTCCAGATCCAGGACTCTTTCTCAAGAATGTGACCTAAGGAAAGTCATTTAATCTCAGTGCCCCAGGCACTTCTCCAAGATAAAAGGTTGCAGATAAATTGTGGATTTATAATGAAAAAAGGGAGTTTCTATCCCTTTCTTTACAGGGATGAAATAATAAGCCTAAATCAATACTGAAAAAGATAAAACAGCTATAGTAAGGCTGGATTTGTTTGGAGGCAGATGAGCTATAGACAAATTCTGACTTGGCCACCTGCTACCTGGGTGACCTTCAGTAAATCATTTAGCCTCCATGAGCCTCAAGTGTCTACATCTATACAAAGGAGTGCTTGGACTAGCTGGCCTTGAAGGTTCCTTCTAGCTCCAGAGCTAAGATCCTCTGACTGAACCTTCATGAATATCACAAAATCCAGAAGTGTAAGCTTAGCACTATTTAGAGAAAATTATAGTCAGAGACAAGATGCAAGAGTGGGCTGGGTGACCCCTCAACATGAGCTTTTTTTTTAAAAGTAACTTTTGTTTATTTTTAGTTTACATCATTCATTTCCACAAGATTTTGAGTTACAAGTTTTCTCCCCATCTTTCCTCCACCCAACACACCAAAACAGCAATCCCACTGTATACCCCCTCCCCCAATCTGTTTTCTCCTATATCCTCCCTCGTCACCCCTCTGACTTTCTGGCAGGGCAAGATGGAGCTCCCTATCCCAGTGCCTGTACATCTGATTTCCCAGTTGCATGTAAATAATAATAATAATTATTATTATTGTTATTATTATATATTTGTTAAACATTTTATTTTAAAACTTTAAATTCCAAATTCTTTCCCTTCTTCCCTTGTCACCCAGCATTACTGGGAAGATGAGCAATTTAATATAGGTTGTACATGTGTAGTTACCCTAAACATCTCCATGATGCATATATTGTGACAGATTGACTATGTTTCACTCCATCTTATCATGGCCCCCACTTGTTCTATTCTTTACTTTGTCCCTGTCCCTTTATAGATATATATGCTTTTAACAACCTTCCCCCCCATC
>CM053599.1:13333668-13360633 GCA_028646575.1 Pseudocheirus occidentalis | reverse complement strand
CCGCCCCTTAAATTAACTTTTAATCTATACTTCAAAGATCCTTTATTAAAAGTAATTTTTATTGTATGGTGGTCTGAAAATAGTGCATTTAATATTTCTGCCTTTTGGCATTTGCCTGTGAGTTTTTTATGTCCTAATGCATGGCCAATTTTTGTGAAGATGCCATATATAGCTGAGAAAAAGATAGACTCCTTTCTATTCACATTCTGTTTTCTCCAAAGGTTTATCATATTTTTTGTAAGACTCTATTCATCTCCTTGACTTCTTTCTTATTTATTTCACATTTAGATTTATCTATTTCTGATAGAGGAAGGTAGAGGTCCCCTACTAGCATAGTTTTACTGTCTATTTTCTCCTATAATTCATTTAACATTTCCTTTAAGAATTTAGATGCTATGCCATTTGGTGCACATATATTTAGTTTTGATATTATTGCATTGTCTATGTTTACTTTTAGCAACATATAATTTCCTTGTTTATCCCTTTTAACTAAGTCTATTTTTGTGTTTGCTTTGTCTGAAATCATGCTCGATACCCCTTTGTCTTTTTTACTTCAACTGATGAATAAGAGATTCTGCTCCAGCTTCTTATTTTAACTCTTTGTCTCTCTCCCTTTTAAGTATACTTCTTGTAGACAACATATAGTTTGATTCTGGCTTCTAATGTATTCTGTTATCCATTTCTCTTTGTTGGGTGATTTCATTCCATTCACATTCAGTTATGATTACTAACTATACATTTCCCTCCATCCTGTTTTCTTCTGATTATCCTTCTTTCTTTCTTTGTATCTTGTCATTTCTGTCAAGTCTGCTTTGCTTCTGACCACTGCCTTCTTTTGTTTGTCCTCCCTTTTATCTCCCCACCCCCACCCGCATTCTCTAATTACCTTCCCCACCTGCATCCCTTTTGGGTAAGATAGATTTCTATCACCAATTGAATATACATACACAAATATATGTGTGTATTTTTATGTATTTAATTGGTAATAGAAATATATATAAATATAAATTATATATATGTAATTATATGTAATATAAATATACCTGTGTATACATATATATATGTTTTATGTATATTATATATGAATGTATACGTGCATCTGTATGAATTTTCCTTCTTTTTGATTTAGAAGTGTGAGGTTCAAGTGTTGACTGCCCTAGTCCTCACTATTTTCCCCTTATACTGTAAAAGCTCTTTCTTGCAGGCCTCTTTTGTATGACATGATTTTCTCCCTCTTCTTTCCCCTTTTCCCCAGTGTATCCCTCTTTCTCACTTATCTGTTTTTTTAAACATCATTGGAATAAAATTGATCCACGTCCACACCCTATTTCTATGTAGAACCTTCTAACTATCCTAATAACGATACAGTTCTTAGAAGATATATGTCTCATCTTACCATATAGAAAGGTAAAACAGTTTAATCTCATTGAGTACCTTATGATTCCTCTTTCATGTTTATCTTTTTAAAAAACATTCTCTCGAGTTTTGTATTTAAAAGTGAACATTTCTATTTAACTCTGATTTTTTTTTTCAGGAATGCTTCATTATCTATTTCATTAAATATCCATTTTTTCCTTGAAGGATGATACCTACTTTGCTAGGTAGGTTGTCATCCCAGTTCTTTTGCCCTCTAGAATATCGTATACCAAGTCTTCTGCTTCTTAATATGGTTGTTGCTTAATCTTTTGTTATCCTTATTGTGGACTCACAATATTTGAATAATTTCTTTCTGACTGCTTGAATTATTTTCTCTTTGACCTGGAAATTCTGAAATTTGGCTTTAATATACCTGGGAGTTTTCTTTTTGAAATCACATTCAGGTAGTGAACAGTGGATTCTTTCAATTTCTCTTTTACTCTCTGGTTCTAGGATGTTGGAGTGGTTTTCCTTGACAGTTTCTTGAAATATAGTGTCTAGGCTCTCTCTTTGATCACGACTTTCAGGTGATCCAATAATTTTTTTTTTGCTTTTGAAGGGGGGAAGACAGGGCAATTGGGGTTAAGTGACTAGTATTAAGAGTTAGTTAGTATTAAGTTAGTTAGTATTAAGTGTCTGAGGTCGGATTTGAACTCAGGTCCTCCTGACTCCAGGGCCAGTGCTCTATTCACTGTGCCACCTAGCCCCCTGTTGATCCAATAATTCTTAAATTATCTCTCCTTGATCTGTCTTCCATGTCTTTTATTTTTCTGATGAGATAGTTCACATTTTCCTCTATTTTGTTTATTCTTTTTTTGACATGGATATTTACATCTATTCCTTTTTTTATACAAAAGGATTTATTAATAAACCAGTAAGACACTACTACATCATGACACCGTCACACTGGGCTTTTAACACAAGACTTGCTCTACAATACTGGGGAGGGGCATAAAACACAAATTCATTCTGAAGCATAGCAATTAAGAAATAAAAATTAAATCAAATTTTGTTTTTTAATGAGAACTCATAATTAAAACTTCAGAGGGACCCATCATCATACTTCCATTCAGGAACTTGATACAAAAAATTCAGTTTGAACTGCTATTAGCAAGTGGCTTGAGCCACCTTCAAATGAATCTTCAAATCAGAAAATACTGCTTCTCCACCTGTTGGGGAGAGGTTGCAAATGGAATAATTTGGTTTGATTTGTAGCTATTTTGATGACCGCCTGGCCTGGACTCTTTCCCATAACCACTCTGTTGGTCACCGCCTCTTCCACGAGCTCTTCCTGCAAACCCTTCTCTGGAGTCCCACTGCTGCTGCTGCTGATAATGCTCCTTGGACATGGCTACTTTTACTTCACATTTACTAAGACCAACGTTGTGATATTTCTTTTCCATTATTTTCTTCACTGGTTCCTCTTCCTTAAAGGTAATAAAGCAGAATCCTCGCCTCTTGTTGGTCTTGTTGTCCATGGGGAGCTCTATAGATTCCACCTCACCAAAACCACCAAAGTACTCCCTTATTTTATCTTCAGGTGTATCTGGAGAAAGGCCACCAACAATTTTTTTTTAACAGGTTCTTTTGTTTTCATAGCTTTGGCCCTTTTAGGATCAATCACTTTGCCATTCAATTTGTGTTCTTTCTGGTCCATGACCTTATCTACACTCCCCGATTCTTTAAATAGTACAAAGCCAAAACCCCTTGATCGCCCTGTGATTGGATCTAACTTAAGAGTGCAATCTACAACTTCACCAAATTTGGAAAAGTAGTCCTTCAGATCTTTCTTTGTAGTGTCCCAGCTAAGGCCTCCTATAAACATTTTCCATTCTTCCTGCTGTGCTGTCGCTGCTTCAGAGTGATGTGGGGAGGAGTTTGAATGGTCTTCGTCCTCCTCATTCTTACTGGCTTGGATCTTGGCCCCCTCCGACTCGGCACCGGACCCCTCGGCGCTGCTCCCATCTATTTCTTTTAATTCGTGTATTAATTGCCCTTTAAACACTGCCCTAACACTGGTTTCACAAGTCTCTTCTTTTTTTCCTGTGACTTGACAAAAATCACACCAACTCATTTTCCAAATGATCTGAGGAAAGTTTTGGGAAATGTCGTTTCACTGTCTCTCATCCTGGCCCATATATTGTGAAGAAACAGAATGTTACAAATACAACATACAGCTTGCATTTGCATGGGACAAGAGAAGACAACACAGACATATACATTCCCACATGCTCCCAACACACACATACTGACAGGCAGGAAGAGGAGGAAAAGAGAAGGGGTCTTGAGGGGCAAAGCACAGAAGCCACTCAATAGTCAGTCTTTGGAGGCTCCACATATGCTGGGTTGTATGGAGGTTGGCTGGTAGGGTACAGAGCTCCAGCACCAGACAGTCTCGTGGTAGGCAGGAGGTCCAGTAGGCTGGGAAGGATAGGGTGGTGGGTATTGGGTTGGATAAGGTGCAACTGTCATCCCTGGCTGGACAGGCATGGGTTGGTAGCCTTGGTACATGACCCCCAGGTAACCATGTGGCACACCTTGGGACTGTGGGCATGCAGAGTGGACCACAGTAGTTGAAGTGGTCACCACAGGTCTGGGCCTTCATCACATCTTGTACAAACAGCAGCAGGAACACGTTAAACAGAGGATGATGGTGACCACAATGAGCACAAAGATGGTTGCTCTGATGCCCAAGAATGTTCCGAAACCTGGTGGGGGCCTATTGTCAAAGTCAAACATCATCTTCTCATCTTTTTCTTCCCACTCTATTGATTGGGCGCTCCGTTCCCTTAGTGGGATCAGGGTCAGGAATGGAGCTGGAGCCCGAGCTGGGGCTGGCGGCAGCCTACAGCATCTCCCGTCGGAATTGCCTTGTTTATTCTTTTGACTTTGTTTTTATTGTTTCTTGATGTCTCATGGAGTCATTAGCTTCCATTTTACTAATTCTAATTTTTAAGGAATTATTTTCTTCAACATACTTTTGTACCTCTTTTTTCCTTTTGTCTAATTTTTCTTTTTAAGGAATTTTAAATGAATTTTTGTACCTATTTTCAATTTGACTAATGCTAGTTTTTAAGGTGTTATCCTCTTCAGTATTTTTGTGTCACTTTTACCAAGTTGTTAATTTTCTTTTCATGGTTTTTCTTTCTTTCCTTTCTTTTTTAAAATCTAATTTTTGCTTACCATTCTTATTTGATTTTGAAAATTACTTTTTAGTCCTTCCAATAATTCTTGCTGGGTTTATGTCCAACTCATAATTTTCTTTGAGGCTATGCTTATAACTGTTTTGACTTCATTGTCTTCTTCTGAGTTGGTGTCTTAATTATCCTTGTCACCATAGTAGTTTTTTATGATCAGGTTCTTTTTTTGTTGTTGTTTGCTCATTTCCCTACCTTATTTCTTTATTTGGAACTTGATATTAACGTCAGTCTTTGTTCCTGGTGTGGGTGGAAGGAGGGGCACTGCTGTTTTCAGAGCTAATTCTGGGGGTTTTCAGAGATAATTTTGGGTTCAATGCTTCTAAGGCAGTATAATCTGGGGAGATGCGTGGTCCTTGCTTTCCTGGTCTGCAGGAAATGCAGGTCTTTTGCTAGGAATGGTCCCTGATCTCTTAGGATTTCAGTTGATACAGTAACCTCAGGGCCCCAGTTCCCTTGGGACCAGAAACAATATTGTTCCTCAAGATTCTTGTCTCTTGGGGCTAGAAATGATATTATCCCTCAAGGCTTCTTCTCCCTCTTGACCAAAAGTGCCCCTCTCCATCCTCAAACTATGCCCCAGAAGTGAACATAGGCAATGAAGCTGCCCCAAAGCATAGATTTCAGTGTTCAATGCTAGAACAGGGAGCCCCTGTAATCTCTTTCTGACCAATTGCCAAGTTTCTCTTACCATCTCCAGCTTGAGAACTCCTGAAGGTGCTGATGCTTTTGTGCCACCACTGACATTCCATTTATGTGAGTTCTAGTTCAGCCTCCTCCCCTGCATCACAGATATCTCTTTCTTACATTGGACCAGAAGAATATCTCACTCTGACCTTTGGTTTCCTCTGGCACTCCAGAATTTGATTTGAGGCATTATGTTAAAGTTTTCTGGAGGGGAATATTGGAAGAGCTTGACTGAGCACTTTCTCTATTGTACCATCTTGGCTCCACCCCCAGAGGTGCAAAATAGCTATGTCTGCATGACAGTTCCTTTCAAGAAGTCAGTGCCAAGTCGTAGAGAGGTCCCTAATGTCTCTTTTTTTGGAGGGGAGAAGGCAAGGCAATTAAGGTTAAGTGACTCACCCAAGGTCATACAGCTAGTAAGTGTGTCAAATGTCTGAGGCCAGATTTGAACTCAGGTCTTCCTGACTCCAGGGCTGATACTCTATTCACTGCAACACTTAACTTCCCCTGATGTCTTAATTGTCCACTTATAATTTTACTTGCTAATTTTGAAGTGTAATTCCATCATATTCATTTATTTATTTTTAAGAGATTTAAAAAAATACTGATTTATTTTTAGTTTTCAACTTTCTCTTGTATAAGATTTAGCTTTAAATTTTCTCCCCTTCTTCCCCTCCCCACTCCCAAAGACAGGGTACAATGTGATATAGGCCATACATGTACAATCACATTAAACATATTTCCCCATCAGTCACATTGTAAAGAAGAATTAGAACCAAAGGGAAAAGCCATGAAAAAGAAAACCTTCCCCTCCCTCCACCAAAAAGAAAGGAAAAATAGTCTGCTTTGATCCACATTCAGACTCCATAGTTCTTTCCCTGGATGTGCATAGCATTTTCCATCATGAGTCTTTTGGAACTGTCTTAGATTATGGCATTGCTGAGAAGAACTGTGTACAATATTTTCCTGGTTCTGCTCACTTCACTCAGCATCAGTTAATGTAAGTCTTTCCAGATTTTTCCAAAATCTGCCTGCTCACCATTTCTTATGGAACAATACTATTTCATCACATTCATATAGCACAACTTGTTCAGCCATTCCCCAATTGATGGACTTTCCTTAAATTTCCAATTCTTTGCCGCAACTAAAAGAACCACTATACATATTTTTGTACATGTGAGTCCTTTTCCCACTTGTATGATCTCTTTGGGATATAGCCCTAGAAGTGGTATTGCTGGGTCAAAGGGTATGCAAAGTTTTATAGTCCTTTGGCCATAATTCCAAATTGTTCTCCAGAATGGTTGGATCAATTCACAATTCTACCAACAATGTCATGTTTATAAGCCCAGCACTTAAGGGTGGTAGTAGAGCTCTGTCATGGATCCCTCTGTCCAGAAGGTTTGTGTTCCATTTAATTCTTTTTTTTTTTTTTACTAAATTAAATTTTATTTTATTTTTAGATACACATCACTTCCCTCCCACCTCTGCCTGCCTTTGTTGGGAAATCAAGAAAGATAAAATCCCTATTACAAATGTATGTATTCAAGTAGGGAAAATGCAGAAAATTTATTTGTAAAGAGGACTTCCTAATTTTCTTAGGTAAGGTGAAAGAAATAAGCATTTATTAAGGTCCTACTATGTGCCAGGCATTGTACCAATATTATCTTATTTCATCAAGCAAAGCAAATTCTCACATTGGCCATGTCCAAAAAACATAATTGTATCAATCTGTATTCTCCTTCTAAAACCTCTCTGTCAGGAGGTGGGATGACTTTTCATCTTGAGTCCTCTGGAATTATGGCTATTTATTTTGTTGACCAGAATTCCTAAGTCTTTTGAAGTTGTTTATCTTTACAGTATTGTTGTTATTGTATAAATTGTTCTTCTATCCCTCTCACTTTATTCTGCATCCTTTCTCCCAAGTCTTCTCAGGCTTCTCTGAAACCATCCCCTTTATTATTTCTTGCAGAACAATAGTATTCCATCAAAGGTACCTGATGGTATGGTGGATAGAGCTCTGCACCTGGAGTCAAGAAGATCTGAGTTCAAATCCAATCTCAAACACTTACTGGCTGTGTGGTTCTAAGCAAGTCATTTAACCTCTGTTTCCTCATCTGTAAAATATGGACAATAATAGCAGGGTTGTTGTAACCAATGAGTTATTATTTGTTAAAGTACTTTGGACAGCTCCTGGTACATAGTAGGAGCTATATAAACATTTATTCTATTTCTCTCTTCCTTTCATCATATACACATAACTTATTCAGTCATCTCCAATTGATAGGCACTCCCTCAGTTTCCCATTCTTTTTCACTCCAAAAAGAACTCCTTTAAATATAATGAGTTCTTAAGATCTGAAATGTCCAGTATTTGAAGGAACAGAGCCGTTGGTGCCTCCATCCATTTCCTCCTTGCTTTTATTAGTATCTTGGACTTTTTTAGTCCTGTCTCCTCTCCCTACCTCTGGTCTTCCTGGTGTTTTCTGGCTGACAGGCACTCCCATATGCACATCTCCCCAGCTGTTCCTGCCCTTCATTCATTTGAATACTTCTCTCTCTTCTCAATCGAAAGCAGTAGTTTCAAATAAGACCTCAGGTTGCAGAGTAGGTGCCAGGGGACAATGGTCGGGCTTTCTTAATGTGGGACGTCTCTAGGCCAGTGAAATCACAGGCATGGTCCTTATCTTCCTGCCACCTTATCATCATTTTATGATCTCAATTTCTTCTAAATGGCTAAGAGTTCCCTTGATTCGGTATCTATCCATGTGTGTTAATTCTTTTAGTGCCCCTTGAGGGTGAGGCATTTCATATTATTTCTAGGTCCAAAGGAAAGAGAGCCTGAAATGGAGTTCCTTACAATTCTACTATTTTACTAAGAATTACCTTGGAAATTTACCTTGTTACCTTGGGAAAGTCACTTCTCTCCAAACCTTGGTTACCTTACCTGAAAAGCAATAGGGTCTGACTAGATTATTTCTAAGACCCCTTCTAGCTTTAAAACTATGCTTTTACATGTGAGTGATGATCAAAGAGAGAGAGTGAGACACAGGAATAGAATTTTGTTAAGGGCAGAGGAAGATATTGAAAAAAGGGAGGGTGCTCAAGATGGAAGGATTTCTCTTATCAATTGCATGTAACCTGGAAGGAAGGGGTGGTTTCATTTTTGTTTTTCTCCTCAGTGCTTGACACACACAGTAGGTGCTTAGTAAATGTTTATTGGTTGATTGGTTGATGCAGAAAATATATTTATAAAGAGGACTTCCCAATTTTCTTATCAGCCATTAAAAATGGGGGAAAGACATCTTCATAGTCCACAAATAGCTCATGGCCTCCCCAGTTTCTTCTGCCCATCTCTTGGATGCTCTAGGACTTTGGAGGTCAACATAACTTCCCAGACCAGGAGGGACATGCAGTCAGGCTTCCTTGGAGTGGAGACACCACTGATTTATCAGTATGTACACTAGCATGAATGAGGAAAAGGCCTAAGCTCAGGAATCTGGAACAGCCAGAGCGGCTGCTGCCAAGTGGTGAGAACAATTTTAGGTCTGCTCAGGATCTGACTGCTGTTCCCGCCCACTGGCCGCCTTCCCCCTTCCTCCTGTCCTTGAACACACAGATGCCGCCTTCCGCTCCCTTGCTCCCCAGTTTCTTGAATTTCCATGTTTCCTGGCACCAGTTTTCCTCACTTCAGATTCTCACCTCTGTCTGCTTATCCCTTTTCATCCCCAGCTCCCTATTTATATCACTCTGTACCCCAGTTGACCTTTCCTGGATTTTTCCTCATTCTCTGTGGGCTCAGGAAGGGATGGGCTCCTTAAATCCCACATATACACATGCATATATGTGCACATATATTCAGATACACATAAATAATGTCTATGCACGCATACACACAGTACCTGATATTTAGTAAACACTTACCAATTCTTTTTTATTTAATTAGACACACAATGTTGGGCATATAACAGACCTGATTATAGATTAGCAGCACTAGATGGCCAGATGAATGCTCCTTGAGGGCAGAGATTGTCTCCATCTTTCTCATTGTAGCCCCAGGGACCTCTCAATGGGTCCGTGATTTTCTTGCTGTAGCTGCCCCCGTACCCCTCCCCCAATGATCATACCCCATCCCTAGCTGCCCATCTGTATGGCTCGTTCATGTCCTTCTATACATTTACCACAGGGGATCCTTTTAGGGTTCTAGAGGTCATCCTTCTCTTCTTTCAAAAAGAAGATACCAGGGAAATTCTTGGGGATGCTTACTTGTTACCCTCACCCATACTGTATGACTAGTGGGTAATGTGAGAAGGGGGGCAGCAGATTCTAACAATCACATCTGTAAGCTTTAACTTGGCCTTGCATTCTATAGGCTCTTCATAGATGTTTGTTGAACTGTCTTACATTGACTCTAAGGAAGCCTTGGGTTTTTGTCTCAGTTTTGTCATTAGCCAATGACCTTGGGCCAGGCATTTGACCTCTATGGATTTGTGTTCTGCTCAGTGAAATGAAAGGGCGGGCCTACATAATCTCTATGGTGCCTTCTAGCTCTATGATGCTGTAATTTTCTCTGATTGATTCCTGGCACAGATGTAACCTGTGATGGTATCTGGATGTGGCAGAAACGCTGCTGTGCCCAGTTCTCTGTTTCTACTTCATTCCTGCCAGGTTGTCCCTGAATATTAACTTTCTGTTCTTCCATTGCTATACCGGCCAGCTAGATGCAGGGTCTCATCCCACAACTGACTCAACCACTTTTGTCAATTATCTAGACTCTGCTTTGGCTGAAATCTAAATCATGTCATTTGGGCTGTAATGGACCCAGAGCAGCACAATCTGCTCATTAGCTTCCCAAGTTCTATCCCAAATCAAAAAGAAGCAGCCCATATTTCTCCAAGAATTTCAGGGAGCTTGGAGGAGTTCAAAGCATAGTCAGGGAAAAGTATTTTCTCCCAAAAGATTTTGTGAGTGCTTTTCCCAGTTTGCCTCTGGAAAGTGGACCCCATTCTTCCAGAATTATCTTCTTGGTTTTCTGGAATCCTCATTAGAGGTGCCTGTCATACACCAGACAAGAAGTCCAGTGAGGCAGTTTGCCATAGTGGAAAGAACTCTGGGCCCAGAGTCCTGGGTTCCAATTCTACCACTAACATTTGCTAGCATAATTCTTTTGAGCCTAGAGAGACTCATGAGCCCTGCCCACACAACCGTTGGGACCTGAGGGTGGGAGCAGGGTGGGAGTAAGGGCAGAATGGATTTGAAACAGAAGCTTGGGGAACCCATTCCTGAATAACAGAGGCTCCATGTTCTTCCTCTCTAGTATTTTATCATTTACAAAGCACTTTATGTATGTTGTATCATTGATCCTTACACTGATCCTTACACTGATCCTGTGAGGTAAGTGCTATTATTATTCCCATTTCGCGAACGAAGAACCTGAGGCTGAGAGGTGAAGTGATTTGCCCTGGGTCATAGAGCTAGAACAGGGCCAGTAGATGGTGCAGTGGATACAAAGCTGGGCTTGGAGTCAGAAAGACCTGAGTTCAAATCTGACTTCAGACACTTACTAGCTGTGTCACCTTGGGCAAGTCACTTCACTCTGTTTGCTTCAGTTTTCACATATATAAAATCAGCTGGAGAAGGAAATGGCAAACTGTTCCAAAATTTTTGTCAAGAGAACCCCATATAGGGTCATGAAGAGGCAGACGTGACTGAAACAAATGAACAACAACAAAATAGAGCTTTGAAATATTGAAAAGGATTTAGACTCAGGTGTCCCTGACCCTAAGCCCAGTACTCCATGCCCTGTGTCCCTCAACTGCCTCTCTTCACTGTCAGCCTGACCATAGGACCAAAGAATAGAGGAAGGTTTATTCCAATGGAGGCATCAGTGTCTGTCCTACCTGCCCCCCAAGAGAGGTGGAGACCCCGAGTACACAAGATACTCCAATCCAATGATCATAGAAACAATGTAGAAAAACCACGGGCTTTGGAGTCAAAGGACCTGGATTCAAATCCTGTTCCTGGTCCTTCCAAATAGCATGATCCTGGGAAGTCACTTAAATGGTCTGGGCCTCAGTTTGCTCATCTAAAAAGTGTCAAGGGTTAAACCAAATGACCACTTAGGTCTCCTGTAACTCTTGATTCTATGATCTTATGAAACAATCATTGGGCATTTTCTTCACAGGAGCAATTTCTGGGAGAAGTACAGGTGAAGTCTGGATGCTGGAGAAGAACTCAAATTCCTTAAGTTAGTTTTGTTTGCCTGCCACAAGGTATCCGTGTGTGTGTGTGTGTGTGTGTGTGCATGTGTGTGTGCGTGTGTGCATGTGCACATCTGCCTGACTACAAGGTCCAGGGGAAAGTTTGGGACCTGGGAGGAGATGTTTATATTGAAGCATTGACATATATAAAGTTTGGCACAGACAGGAGAATGGGATCTTTTCTTACATGATGGAAGATGCTCTGATATGATGGAATAGATCCATGTCAAACCCTTGGGGCTCAGGCACTCGGGGTTGCCATTTTCCAACGGTTAGGAAAGTGGAGCAGCCAGCTCTTTGAGCATCAGACTGAGCTGGGAAGGCCCCAGCCCACCTGCAGAGGTCCTCCTAAGATTTAGAGATCGGTCTCTGACAGCCCAGGGGCTCACTAGATTAGAGATCTAGGCTTTGCTCCAAAGCATCCCTTGGCCATGACAAGCTCTACAACTCTAGGCAAATCACTTCAGCTCTTTGAGTCTCAGTTTCTTTCTCTTTGCTCCACCCATACCCTGAGCCCGGATTTGCTCCCTCCTCATCTCCGTCTCCTCCAGCCCCTTTCTTTTTTCAAGCCTCGGACCAAACACATTCTTCTGCATGGAGCCTTTTCTCATCTCCCCTTCCAGCTGCTTGTGTTCTTCCTCCCAAACTACCTAGCTTTTACTTATATGTGTCCTCTTTATTTTGTATATGCTTACAGATGTACATGTTATTTCTTTCATTAGAATGTAAATTCCTTGTAAGGATTCATTCATTTTGGTCTTTGTAGTCTCGGTGCCTAGCACGGTGCCTGACAATGCACTTAAGAAATGCTTGCTGATTAATTGATTAATCTTTCAAATGGTCATAATACTAGTGCTTACTTCACTGGGCTATTATGTGAATGAGATACGTGTAAGATGTTTTGAAGGCTGGAAGTGGGCTGTAGGAATGCTTACTGTAGTATTACTGTGTTTATTCTTACCAAGACCATTACACAATTTGATGGGCAGGTTAACTGTAGGTCAAAGCTCAAGGGTCTCTGAAGATGTCTGTGAAGACACACTCCCAAGCACACACACCACACACACACACACACACTCACACACCTTAACACACCACACACACTCACATACCTTAACACACACCACACACACTCACACACCTTAACACACACCACACACACTCACACACCTTAACACACACCACACACACTCACACACCTTAACACACACCACACCCACACTCACACATGCACTAACACATGCACACATCTTGAAAGACGGTATAGTCTGGTGGGAAGTGAACTCTCTTTGGAGGCAGAACTCCTCAGCTTCCTTCTAAGGCCAATCGGGTTTGACTTAAGTCATTTCAAGTGTCCCTTCTAGTTCAAACTCCATCATCCTGTGAGGCCTGGCTATAGCTTTCATGAATATTATAGACAACTTTTACAGACACTTTGAAAATTAAACAAAAATATGAATAACATTTCTTTTTCTAAAAATGGAAGGAAGGCCCGCCTTGGGTTCTAGGTCATTCTAGAATTCTTCAGGACCATTTGGAATACTTCACCCGTTCTCCTTTATCATTTCTTTATGCTATTTTTCTTTAAAATCTCTTGCACTAAGAAAAATATCCCCAGAAATCCAAGCCAAAAATCCATGTGAATCCCATCAGCAGACTCCAGAATGACAAGTGGGAGGAGAGAAATGGAAATGCTGCCGTTTCCAAAAGCATCCAATGATCCATCCTTCATCCGGAATTCACTGACTCCTTAGCCCAGCTTAGCTTGTGAAGGGAGGGCTGCGGAAGCCAGGGCATGTGGGCTTTCCATCTTAGAGACAGCATGCTGGCATCTTTCTGCCTATCCATCTATTTCAATGGCTTAGGATTTGGTGACCTTTAGGATTCAGCTCAAAATCCAGATGTTCAATCTGGCTTTTAAACCACCAGGGGGTCTGTTATTGGAGGATCACAGAGGTGGAGGGAGAAATGTAAAACTCAGCAGACTGGGTTAATAAGGATGGGGGGGGAGAATGAAGAACATTGGGAGGGAGCCCATTCTGCCCATTAAATAGGATGCCTTTTGCTGTTTATATTAACTTTCAAAAAAAAACCCCAACAGATTCTCAGATGCCTACTAGCTGCTAATCATAGATCCATAACAGAGTATAGTACTTATAGGAAGAGTTGGATAAATATACAAATATTCAGGTGCCCTCCACTTTAAGAAAGATCCTTATTGGAAACCAAGACCTTCAAAACAGATTAATTAAGAGATGATTATTTGCAATTCAAACGGATTCTTTCATTTACAAAAAGGGTTCACCACAGGGTTCTTTTAAACAGCTAGCTCCCCTGGTGCAGTTAAAATATAATTAGGTTTTGAGAAACTCAGTTGACACAAAACTTTTCAGGAGAAAAATCTCTGTGGGAGGCTAGGAGAGGGAGAGAAAGGGGGCAGAGGGGATAAAGCTGGACTTCTTGGTATCCAGAGAAGTGGCCTCGATCAAATCTTGCCTCTGATATTTACCAGGTAAGTCACCCTGGGCAAGTCATTTTATTTCTATGGACTTTAAAAAGATTCATCTCAAAAATGGGAATCATAATATCAAGTTAGAGTAGATCTTCAGAACTGAATTAGATAATGAAAGACTTTGACTGACTGGTAGCAAACTGAAGGTGGGGAGAGCTTTGGTGTGAGGTAGAAGCCCATCCCCCAAATCATGCCGTCTCCTTTCACTTCCGTCCCCTTCCAGGCTTATGGAAATAGTGAGCTCTGCTCCTTCTAAACCTGTCTCTCCTCACTGTGATCTCTACTCTCTTCAGGCCAAGCCATTGCTCCTGCAGTGGATACACTCTCTTAGTGAACCAGTTTGGGGGTACAGAGCCCTCCTGCTCTTATGTTCCTTGCTCCCTTGTCCTAGAGCACTGACACTTATACCCCATCTTGGGTTATTCCCATCATGCTCTATTTCTTCCATTCCTGGTCATGTAGTGCTAAATGGAGATAGAGGGAATCTAGCGACTCAAATTGATGCATCTCATCTCCCCTGAGCTTGTAGCAAGGCAAAAAGGTTTTCCAGGCTTCTATCATCAGACTTTCCACAGCACCCTCACAGTGGCTCAGTTGAAGCCATTGCCTCGTATTTTACCAGTTATTGAGGTTCTCTTCCTAAGACTTAGCTTCTCCCCACCTCCTGTGGCAATCCTTTGACACTCAACCCCCATAATTTCCTTCCTCATTGTAGTCTCTCATGAAGAAGTGGATCTTCTTCCTCAACATGGCCAACCCCTCTATATGTTCATTTCATCCTCTCCCCTTCTTCTCTAGCAGATTACACACTCTTTCTCTTTCTTTTCCTCCATCCTTCCCTCTTTCTATCAAATGATTCCTTACCTACTACCTCTAACACACCTAGTTCTATCCCATTATTTTTAAAAAATATTTTTTGGTGTTTTTTTAATATCACCAAAAATTTCCTCACTTTCTTTCCTTTCCTCTTGCCAGAGTCATTTCATAAAATAATATTTAAAAAAACCAAAAGAGGGGAAAGTCAGCATAACCGACCAATAGATATCATATTTCTGAATGTATGTAGAATGTGCCATAATAGTGGGCCCCTCCCCTCTCCCCTCAGATCTCTCCTCTCAGGCTGGTTCTTTCCCATTTTGCAGCCTTGCTTTTGAATTTTTAAGGGCTTAGTATCTCCATTTCCCCTGTCGTATTGTTATAGTCATTGTGTGTTTATATATATATATATATATATATATATATATATATATGTATATATATGTATATGTATGCATATATGGATATATGTGTGTACTATGTTTTTAGCTCTGTTTATTTCCCTGTGCATGAGTTCATTTTCTTTCTGTCCTCTGGATGCATCACGTTTGTCATTTCTTATACCACAGTCATGTTCCATTCCATTCATGCCCCAAAATGGGTTTAGCCCTTCCCAAATCAATGGATGTCTGCTTTGTTTCCAATTCTTCACTACTGCAAAAAGTGCTGCCCTCAATACTTTGGTGCATATTGAGACTTTTTCTTCTCTCGACCAAAACCTTGCTTGATCCTCCTGTCCTGGGGAACTAGAATCCTATGTATCGTCTTTTCTCAGCTGAGTTACTTGGAATACTGTTGCCCTGATTTTCTCTCCTTTCACACCATTACCAACCCTCTGTAATATGGCTTCTAAAATTATCATTACATTGAAACTGTTCTCTCCAAAGTTACTAATGGTCCTATAACTACCGAATCTAAACTCTTTTCCCAATTTCCATTAAGATTTCAGTTCTCAGGGATGGCTAGGTGGCACAGTGAATAGAACACTGACCCTGGAGTCAGGAGGACCTGAGTTGAAATCCGGACTCAGACACTTAACACAAAACCTAGTCATGTGACCTTGGGCAAGTCACTTATCCCCAACTGCCCTCCAAAAAAAGCAAAAAAGAAGGGAAAAAAAGATTTCAGTTCTCCTTTACCTCTATGATATTGGATATTGTTGACTTCTCTTCTTGATACTCTCTCCTGTGACGGGTTTCACAACACTTTCTCTCTTGGTTCTCCTACTACCTGTCAAAGACAGTCTGGCTAGTGGCTAGAGCTCTTGGCCTAGACTCCAGAAGACCCACATTCAGATCTCTCCTTTGATGCTTCCTGTGACTATGGGTCAGTCCTTAAGCCCCGTGAGCCTGTTTCCTCATCTGTAAGTGCAGAGGCTGGACTAGATGACTTCCAGGTCTCTTATAAATCTGTAATCTCTGACTAGATCCTAGTCATTTTTCCCGAGTGTCCTTTTGTGGTTCATCATCTTCTCTTTTCTCTCTGTACTCAGTGACCTCATTAGCTCCCATTGGATAAACCAGCACCTTTATGTACATTACAGCCACATCTCAGCGTCCTGCCCAAGTCTCTTTCTAGAATACCAATCCTGTATAACCAACTGCCTATGAGACATTTCACATTGGATGTCTTATAGGCATCTTGAACTTAACATTTCCAATACTGAACTCATTCTTTCCCCATTCCCTGTTGTTGTTCAGTCATTCAGTCATGTCTGACTCTTTGTGACCACATGAACCTTGTCCTTGGTGTTTCTTGGTAAAGATACTGGAGTGGTTTTCCATTTCTTTCTCCAGTATGTCCCTCATTTTACAGTTGAGGAACTGAGGCAAATAGGACTTACATGACTTGCCCAGGGTCACACAGATAGTAAGTGTCTGAGGTTGGATTTAAACTCTGATCTTTCTGATTTCAAGTCCAGTGCTCTCTCCACTGAACCCCACTAAACCCATTTCTCTTCTGAGTTGCCCTATTTCTTTCAAGGTTGCCATCATCTTTCTAGTTTCCCAGGCCCACAACCTTAGTGTTATTTTTGATCCCTCTCTCTCACTTATCCCTCCCATCCAAACAGTTGCCAGCTCTTGTTGCTTCTATCTCCACATCTCTGTCTGTTCACCCATTCCCCTCCCTAGTTCATTCCCCTTTCATCTCATGCTTGGACTTTTGCAACAGCCTCTGATAGGTCTCCCTGTCTCCAGCCTCTCCTCACTCCAGCCCACCTTCCATTCAGCTGCCAAAATAATAATCCTAAATTACAATTCTGCTTAGCCCTCCCTCTTCCATTTCCTCAACAACTCAAGCAGCTCCCTTTTGCCTCTAGGATCACCTCTTTTTCACATTTACGTCTTTTCACAACATAGTTCCTTCTTCCCTTGTAAATCTTTTTACACATTAATTCCCTTTTTGTATTCTTTGATCAAGTCATACTGATATACCTGCTGTAGAATAAGCATTTGATGTGGGATTTGAACCCAGGTCTAATTAACCTTGTTGCTCTGCCTATGAGCAGTATGTGGCAAAACCAAAATTCAACCTCCAGCCTTCTGACTCCAAATCAAGCTTTCTTCCAAGTGTCTTCCTCTGCCTCTGCTATGTGATTGTGTGCCAAGCAGGAAATATTCATTTCTTCATTGGGTCAATGTTCCTGAACTGCTCCTTTTCTAAGGATGCCAGTCCAAGGATCCCTAGGCTCACTGGATGCTACTTGTTCTTTCCTACAGCTCTCTTGGTATGGACCATTCTTCTCTTCCAGGTCACAGAGTGCAAAGCTCTTATGACAAAGTTCCAAACAAGATAAAATAATAAGTGTGATCATTCCAAGTAACTTGGCTTGTGAATGATCACACAAAAAAAAACTATGCATCTTCCTGAATTGTGAACAATTCCTCTGAGCAAATACATTCTTTCCTTTCCAAGACCTGGGTTCATCACCGAACGATGCTGAGTAGACAAAGCCCACTTTTGAGTTGTCTCCTTGTCCTGAAAGGACTTTGGTTCCCTTCTGGTTTTGCTTTGTTTTGTTTTGTATACTATACTACAAGCATTCCTTCAGTTTCAAAGCTCCCTGTCAGGTTTCAGTCTTTGCATTAGGAAGACATAGGCTCACTGATTTCCTCTATCAATTTCCTTAGTTTTTAGAAAAATTAAGTATGATTTATTATTGTACTTGACTTTAAACAACAATGAAACCAATTAAACATTCATTTACAACTATTTACATTTAAGAACAAATTTCTACATACAATATGTCCATAACAGCTTGTTAGTTAATCCCTCTTTTTCCTTCCATTCTGTTTTGCTATTTGTCTTTGTACTTGGGGATGAATTTTTCATTTTATATATCAGAGTCAATACTACACAGTGAATAGGGTGTATAGGATGGTCATGGAAGACCTCTGGGAGAACTTGCTAAGACCTTTTCAGGGCTGTTCATCTACTTTTGGTGTCCACCTGTCACCAAATGCTCACTTGTGACTCTAAGAAGCTGTAGCACAGGCAGCAGCCACACCCCAACAAAACTGTCTCTGCAGAAAAGGCTAAACCGAGAAACACCAAACCCTTTGCTGAGTTAGAGTGATGTCTTGCCACTGGATTTTGACAACTCTGGTAGAGAGAATGAGGCTGATAACTTTGTGCAACTCTACCCCACTTATATCCAATTCACATGCAAGTCCAGACGTCATCTGTGATGTCATTGGTCCTCTTTGAAAAATGAAAGATGAACAACATTGTGGATCAAGGACCCAACTTGAAGTCAAGACATCCTACGCTGTATTTCTGTCTCTGACACATATTGGTCCATATGGATACATAGAAGGTGGGCAGTTTGTGCTGAGGAAGCATGTACTTTAGCATTGAAGGGAAGGGGAAGGGTCAATTGGAATTAAGGCCCAATCAGGACATCAGTGAATTCCCTTAAGGCTGTAACTCTCTAAGCTGCCACAGTGGAGAGAGTTTGAATATTGAGAGTTCAATAGGCTAATGAACTGATATGTCTGGACACCAAAAAGCAAGAGAATATTCAACCATTTATATGTCCTGGCATTATATAGGCAAAGAGTACTATTTATTTTTATTGCTTCTTTTATATATTGCCAGATCGCCTTCCAACAAGAGTCCAGCAAATTCAATTGCAATGCAATAATGTGCCTGTTTCTCCATAGTCTGCCAGCATTGACTTTCATCATTTTTAGTTATTTTTGCCAATTTAATGAGCATGAAGCAGTAACTCAAAGTTGTTTTAATCGATATTTTATGATTGTTCAGAGAAGCCAGGCTGTGACTAAAGGGTTGGACTTGGAATTAGTAAGATGGGAATTAAAATCCTACCTCCGGCATTTACTAGCTGAAAAACATAGGCTCTCGGTCTCAATTTCTTCACCTATAAAAAGGGGATAATAATAACAGGGACCTAATAAGGTTGTTATAAAGATCAAATGAAATAATATTTGCCAAGCATTTTGGAAACCTTAAAGATCTTTTAAAATTAATGCTATTATTATTATTATTAACAACAATAGAAATTCTAATGTCAGACTTTTAAAAATGATTATTTCAAATAAGAATATCTTCCTTTAAAGATTTATCCAATGGGAGATGGGTATAGAATTTTTAAAAATGTATTAATTTTAAAAAATTTAGATAATAAGCTATCAGTTAACCTAGGCATACCTGGGCATCTTGCCATCTGCCCTGCCTCTGATGCCCTGAACCATATTCTGTCTTCCAGAAGCCATAACTTCTCTCCACAGCCCATGGGGGAGTTAGGCCTCTCAGCATTATTATAACCTTGCTCTGGGGCTGAGATTTCCTGCTTGTTGAATGTTAGCTCTCATAGTCCTAGAATCTGAGAACTTGGAGTGATCTTAGCAGTCAACCAGTCTGGCTCATAGATGAAAATTATCACTATAATATCCTAGGCAACTAGCATGCTAAGAGAGGAGTTAGTCTACTATATCTGGACCACCCTAGACCAAGTTAATTTCTTCACTTATTTTCCTTTTCTTTCCTCCTTCATTTCCTTCCTTCCTTCCTTCCTTCCTTCCTTCCTTCTTTTCTTTCATCCATCTATGCATCCATGCATCCATGCATCCATGCATCCATCCATCCATCCATTCAAAACTGAATATTACTTTCTTGCCTAGGCTAGAAGTGCAGTGACCATTCATGGCCTGAGCTCACTGTTGATCAGCAAGGAAGTTTAGACCTTCTCTCCTCTGGCTATGGTCTGGTTTATCCCTCCTTAGGCCCTCCACTACTAGGTCTTACCATGCTGGTGACAAACTTAGAGTGGTATTTGATTGGCTATAGCCCCTCTGAAGCTCTGAACTTCTGATCTCAAGTGATCTATCAATTCTAGCAGAGATTACAGGTATGTGGCACTCATACCTGGCCTGACCAAATTTTACTTTCCATCCAGCCATAAACTTAAACCATGGTCTACAAGGATCTTCTCAGCACAGGCTTCTTAACATCTGCCTTTTGTCTACATGCAACCAAAAATCTCTTTCCCAGCCACTAATCCCTTATTCGTGTTATCCCAGCACTAAGCCCTGTTCCTGGGATTTCACAAGCAGGTGCTTATTTTCTTTTTATTTCTGTAAATATTTCATTAGTCTGTTCATTTATATTTATCCTGATTATTTTTACTTTTTGTTCTGCAGGGATTTATTCTTAACATAACTAAATCAATTTACCTTATTCCTAATACTTTATCCTATTAATATACCCAGCAGAAAATATATCTACCTTCCACAATTTAGATCAGGAGCTCTTACCCTGAGTTCTGCCAACTTTATTTTTAATACTTCAGTAACTGTATTTCAATAGAATAGGACTGATTTTTAATCCTATGTGTTGTGGGTTTTTTGACATTTAAAAACAATATCATGAGGAGTTCATAGGTTTCACCATATGTTAGTTAAAGGAACCTAGGACACAAAATATTTGATTTGAGGCCATATCATGTTGTAACAAAAAAGAACAAAACAATATCTGACCTCAGAGAAGCTCAGTTCAGATGATTATTGGCAAAATGGCCCTGGGCAAATGGGAGCCCTTCTTTTGGGGGGGAGGCATTTCCTCATCTCCAAATTTGAGATGATAATACTTGGAAACTAGTTTCTACTCACTGTATCATAGTAAATTTCAGAACAGTACGAGTTCTTCTTATATGTCATATCATCCATTGAGAGGCAGCATTGTATAGTGGTCAAAGGCCATGATGACTGCCATGGCCTCGACTCCTCCTGACTTATACAGGCCATGTGACCACTTCCAAGTCAGTTAACCTCTCAGTGCTCTGCACAGCTCTCTGAGATTTCAAGCTGCTGAAGGAAGGTGGATCTGTACTGGCTGAGCAAACTTCTTCATAAAGGAGTGAAATTACAGATGAAGTTACCATTGCTAATGCTTGCTCTAACTACCTTACAAGATTGTGGTGAGGAAAGCAAGTTATAAATGGATAGAAATGTAACTTATTATCGTTCCCTTTCCTTGCATTTCATTCTGTGATCCAGGTGCAACTTCTTATGGTATACAGCGCAGGATGAAGGATCTAAATTTATCTTGTGCCAGATTGCCAGTTTTCCCAACAACATTTATTAAGTAATGAATTCTTTCCACAGGTTTTTTTTGTCTGTAGGTTTGCCAAACACTAATCTTTTGTATGCATTTGGTTTTATATCTGGGATTTCTATTTTTCCCAGGAACAGACAATCTCCATGCATAATATGCTTTAACAACAGGGATAATGAGCTCCTCTTAATTCACTTTTTCCACCTCCCAATTAACCCTTGATGGTCTTTCCTGTGTGTTCTTCCATAAAAATTCCATGATGATTTTATCCAGCTCTACCAAGAAGCCCACTGGTATCGCATTAAAACTGCCAATTAATTCCTCTTTATTTTTGCAAGGAGAAAAGCATGTGTTTAAGAGGAAGCTGGGGTATCAGGGAGGTTTGCAGGCTGAATTCCAATTGCAGTCATGCACTTGGAGAGCTGTTTACTATCCACAATTCTCACTGAAGAGAATGATATGAAAATCAAGCCAAAATACAAAGAAAACAAAGGAGATTCATAGGGAAGCCTGGCATAATAGTGTCTACAGAGCAAGTGGTGAGGATTTCGTGAACGTCTACTGTGTGCTTTATATGGGGTGGCATGGTCGATGGTGCGCTGAATACAAAAGGTAGAAAATCCTGGGCTCACATTTTTCTTTGGCCATTTATCCACTGTTCCACCTTGAGCAAAGAACTTATGAGGGGTGGGGAATCTGTAGCTTCAAGGCCACATGTGACCTTCTAGGTCCTCAAGTAAGACCTTTTGACTGAATCCAAGTTTCACAGAATAAATCCTTTCATTAAGGGGATTTGTTTTATGAAGTTCAGGCCACACTTGAGGACCTAGAAGGCCACATGTGGCCTCAAAGTCATAGGTTCCCCACTCCTGAATTTCTAACTTCAGGAAGCACTCTAATGTTACCTATAAACTTACAAATCAGTGGGGATAGAAACTACAGGTCCTGAAGACTCCACTCTGGTGTTCAGAATGGTACCACGTGCCACAGGCCATCACAAATTTCCAAACAGTCCTCACAATGTCCCTAAGACTGACTTCTCTTATTTAGGCTGAACAAATCCAGCTCCTTCAACTATGCCTCCTATGGCAGGGACTCAGGGCTCTTTGCCTCCTCTACTTGCTTTCCTTTGGACACTCACTTTGTAGCTTATCAATGATCTTACCAAAATTGGTGCCCAGAACTGAACATAATCCTCCAAATGTGGCTTGAAAGTGAGACAGTGAGAGACAGAGAGGGGGAGGCAGGGGAGGGAGGGAGAGAGAGAGGCATAGACAGAGACAGAGAGACAGAGAAGAAAAAAAGGAGGGGGTCAAAAAGGGATGGAAAAAGAGAATGCAGAGAGGGATATGGCAGAAGGAAAGGAAGAGAAAGAAAAAGGAGGAAATGAGAGAATGAGGAGGTGGAGTGGGGAAGGAAAGTAGAAAAAAGGAAAGGGAAAGGGAAGGAGAGAAAGAGACAAAAGGAATGGGGACAAAAAAGGAAAGGGGAGAAGGAGAGAAGGCAGATATGCAGAAACCAACAGGAAGCAGCAGCACTTATTAAATACCACTTTTGTACAAGGCCCTGGTGATAGACCAAAAAGAAAAAAAAAATGGAAGGATTCCTTACCCTCAAAAAGCTTACATTCTACTGGGGTAGAAACATCATGTACAAAGATGATTAAATATAAAATATATACCAAGAAAATGCAGAGCAATGGCAGATAGGGTAGAGGAGAGGGAAGGAGAAAATAAGCTTGAAGCAATTTTTGCTTATTTAAATTGTACGATTGGTTTAGCAAGAACAGCTGAATCTCCCTTTTGCTAGGAAGACCCTGACTTTTTGCTGTTCTCAAGGTGAAAGGTCTGGGGAGAACAGCTGTGGATGATGGTATGCACATTAAGCAGGGAGAGCTGCTGAGAAGAGGCCACCGAGGATGGGCTGGGGGTGGGGGAGAGCAGCTGAGAGAGTCTGGGGCTGGGGGCTGCCCCCCCACATGGAGCCTCCCTTGTTCTTGGCAGGCTTGCTCCAAGGAGATCTAGGGGGCTTGGCAGGGCCGTGCTGTTGGCTGCTTTACACAGCTGGCTGGCCTTGTTGGTGTTTTCTCATAGGCTGTAATCTCCAAGTATGTTTGCTGTTTGTATTGAAACAGCAGAAAACATTGGTGGTCATCTGCTGTGATTGGGACCAGCCCCATTTTATTCTTCTGTGGGGCCTTGGCCTAGGGATGACAATTGGAGCTGGGCCTGGCCTGAGGTCACTGTGAGTGCCTGCCTCCCCTTCCCTACACATTTCAAAGCATCAAAGGCCTTCAAGTTGGAAAGCATTTTAGAGATCACCTGGGTCAGTCCTCTTACAGATGAAGAAACCAGCTCAGAGAAAGGAAGTGACACATTAAAGGTGACCTGAGTCATTGTGCTTGGATCTCAGCCAGTCAGTCAACAAGCATTTTTAAGGAACTTACTGTGTGCAAGGGACTATACCAAATGCTAGGGAAAAAAGAAAGCCAACAACATTTTCCCTGTGCCAAGGAGGAGGCGATATATAAATAACTGGCTCCATGCAAAACCCATATAATCCGAAGGAGAAGGCAAGAGCACCTACTGCTTGAAAAGCTGATTAATTAAAGGCATAGGTCAAATCTCTATCTAATTTGCAGAGGAAATAAAGACGGGAAGGATACCTAAAATATCTGATGGCAGTTAGGATCCAAAATGTGACGTCCAGTCACTTCCATCAGGACTACATCCTGGCCTCAGATGGCTCACCAGTACAGATGTTACACTGCTCTAACTGCTTGCTAAAATGCACATTTAAGTTATTATCCTTTCTTCCTTCACTTTCCTTTCCTCCCTTTTCCCTTCCTTCCTTCCTTCCTTCCTTCCTTCCTTCCTTCCTTCCTTCCTTCCTTCCTTCCTTTCTCTCTCCCCCACTCTCCTCTTCTCCCCTCCCCTCTCTCCTCTCCTTTCTCTTTCTCCCATTCTTCCTCTGTATCCCCTCCCTTCTTCCTTTGTTACCCCCTTTTCCTTCCTTCTTTCCTTCCCTCCTTCCTTCTTAGGAGTTACTTCTTGAAGTTTTAACAGTCATCCCACCTATTAGTATCACCCCTAGGGAACTGGGTCAAGTCAGACCTTCTTGTATCACCAATTTACCTACTTTCCAAGTCTTTCATGTGCAACCAATCCGGCTCAATTCTGCAAACTTTTACTAAACGCCACTATATGCAAATCACTATGAAAAGTGGGGAATGCATAAAGGAACAAACAAAGATGGAGAGACAACAAATCACAGTGCAGTGATGGCAAATTCATCTAGAAACAGGGGCCACTAAGCCATCCCTGAGGGTCCCTGCGCGGCACATTTTGGCTTCATTTAAAAATGTTACATCTATGTTTTGTTGGATTTTTATTTAATTGGTCACATATTACTCAATTAAGTTTAAATGTGCTTCTGGATGCTGCATATTATGGGCTGCATGAGGAACTCAGGATATGTTTGACACTTTTGAATGGAAAGAGCATTGACCATGTTAGAATTTCATCTCAGATACTATTTAGCTGTGTGACGCTGGGCTGCTGTCTCTCTCTGTCTCTGTCTCTGTCTCTGTCTCTGTCTCTGTCTCTGTCTCTATCTCTGTCTCTCTCTCTCTCTGTGTGTCTCTCTCTCTCTGTCTATCTCTCTGTCTCCCTCAATCTGTCTGTCTGTCTGTCTCTCTTCCTCCCTCCCTCTATCCTTCCCTCCCCCACTTTCTCTATCCCTCTGCCTTAATTGCCTCATCTATAAAGTAAGGGATGTGGACTTGTTGGTCTCTAATGATGCAAACAGCTCTAAATCTATGATCCTACATATGGTCCGACTTTGGATTTACCCTGCCACCTCTCACATGCACCAGCAGGTCAGGGCTCCAGAGTTTGGCTGTATACATCTACCCTCAGGATTCCACTAGGGGATAACTTCTGAGGGACAGTGAGATTCTTCTAATTCTGCTAGTACCCAGTATATTTCCATGAGTACCCAGTATATTCCTCCTCACTTCTGGTGTGACTGGTTTGAATAACTACTTTTTAAATGATTGTTTAATTCATTGAGGAAGATTTGTAAGGTTTTATTACAATTTGTACAAAGTAATTTGTGAATCTGAAAGTATGGAAACATCATTAGAACAGGAATTCTTAATCCCTTTGTTTGTCCTGGGTGCTTTTGGCAGTCGGGTGAAAGCTATAAACCCCTTCTCAGAATGTTTTAAAATGAATGAAGGGAAAGCTCATTTCCAGTTAGAGGTTGGTGAAAATCAGGTGGTATTTTCTTTCCTATTGAAATTTGCCAACCTCTTGAAATCTATCTATGGATGCCTTCCAGGGTCTGTGAACCCCAGGCTAAGAGACTGGACAGAGAGATTTCTCCTTCTTCTGTCTGGATTCTGTTCAGGACATTCTCCATGACCCTCATCAGCACTTTAGGTGAGCATCAAGTTTTTTTTCTGACTCAACTGACATTGGCCTAGTAACATTGAGCTATGATCTCTATGTAGCCACATCTGTCACTCTGATATGATATTAATATATACACACACCTCTGGTGTGTGAGATTGCAGATTTCTTTTCAGGGATTTTCACCCACCTTTGTTGTTCACCTGTTATCAAACTTTTGCCTGTGGCTCCAAGAAGCTGTAGCATGCACAGTGGTCACACCCCAGTACAACCATCTTGGCTCTTGGGTTAAACCAGGTTGAGTGTTACCAGTAGACTTCAAACCTATCTGTGAGAAACAGGGATGTCTACATACACATACGAAGACTTCCTCTGGCAGAATGGGAAGATGAGAACAAGTTGTTCCATTGGCCATGGAGGCAGCTGAATTAGGCACTGTGGAGTGCTTAGAGCTTGGTCAGACAATGAAGATGTTGAGGTCATCCAGGGCATCCTAGGCCATCGCCAGACCTCTTGACTTTTCTCTTGCAACTGTACTTTGATGACTTTCAGAGTGAGGTTGATAACTTCACACCTCTCTGCTTCACTTAAATCCAGTTTATGGCCAAGTCAAGACATCATCCATGATGTCATTGACTCTTTCCAAAAACAAAGGATGAACAACAATGTATACATGGGAAATGCCCTTTTGGTGAGCCTTTAAGGCTGTATTTTAAAGACAGCAGGGTGTGGTGGATAAAGAGTTAGACCTGGAATCAGGAGGGCCAGGGTTCAAATCCTACTTTAGACACTATTTGTGACCTTAGGCAAATTGGTTTATCTCTCTTAGACACAATGTCTGTCAAATGGGGATAATAATAATGGTTGTGAGAACAAGAAAGATGACATATGGAAGTGGGAGCCATCATTTTGTCCTCCAAAGGCAGAGATCTAGTTTATGAAAAGCATACAGCAAGCCCGCTGGGATCTCATTTTCTCTACTGCTGTCAGTTATATGATTGTCAAGTTCTGGCCAGGTTCCAAAACCTCTTTTTCTCTCTTCCAGGGTTTCATCAGTTACAACTCTGATGTGCAAAAGCATTCTTTTTTTTTT
>CM053599.1:13318673-13333168 GCA_028646575.1 Pseudocheirus occidentalis | reverse complement strand
ACTGCTGCGAAGAGCCCCGCCTGCTGCACTGCCTGTAGTGCTTTCTGTCTTGTGGAGAGATTTGGAGCTTGAAAATCTGTTTAGCGTCCCATTTTCTGAGTTTTTTAGTGTGTTTGTGTGGGAGCTGTGGTGCTTTGCTGCTTCTATGCCGCCATCTTCGTGCAAAAGCATTCTTACGAAGTTTCATAGAAATGAAAAAGTAATTCTACGGGTCAACCCTTGTGGACATTTTCTTTTTTTGTACCTGTGGTTTCATTGGAATGGGGAATTTCCAGTGTGGAAACTCCCTCCATTAATATAACACCACTTCTGGTTGTATTTTTTGTTTATTGCTGCTATTTTCTTATGGTATCTGATATAAATCCCCAAGGCCACCTGATCTACACCTCTCCTTTTAAGGATGAGAAACTGAGGCCCTGAGAAGGCAAGTCATTTGGTCTAGATTGTATGTGTTTATTACTTCTATATACGTTACTTGTATTTTTCCACATCACTTTCATCTCCCCCATGAGAATGTAAACTTCTTGTGAATAGTGATTGCTTCATTCTTTGTGCTCTTATACCCAGCACTTTGTACAGGAAAAGACTAGTAGGACAAAGACTGATTGATTGATTGATTTCATCTGAGCCAGAATTTGAACCTGGGTCCTTTGATTTTGACTCTAACAATCTTTTCTCTGCTCCATGCTTGTCTTTGTCTCATAGTTTCAGAGAGTTGTGTGGGATAAATGGCCAGTCTGAGATCACTTAACTGCTATATGTCACAGGCAGAACTTAAACCCAACTCTTCTTGACTCCAAGGCTGATATTCTATTAACTACATGACTCTTTCTCAATATTTTTGTGGTCATACATGTTTGCTCCATTCTTTTGGAAGCTTATCATTTTTGTTGTCTCTTAAAAAGCAAGCCCCAAGTGCCTTTACTAATGGGGCCCTTTTCAGCATGAATTTTTCTTCTGTCTGTTGGTTTGGTCTGCTGGCTCTCTCTGGCATCCCTTTGCCATTTCTGCCTTCAGGACTACTTCTTTGAAATGGGAATGGCTGCCATCATTTCTCCTTCTATCTAAAGGTGCCAGAAAGTACATAGAAGTACATTATTACCGGAATTGATGTTTTCAAGTATGACAATTTCCTTCCAAGCATTGTGGATATTACTAAGGCTTATCTGGGCTTGATGTCAATTTAAAAACAATCTACCTCCCAACAAATCTGTCCAGAAATGGGATGTTTTATTTCTGGAGTTCTTCAAGTAAATCTGCATGGCAATTTAGCAATTATGCTATAATGGAGATTCCTTTTGTGTATAGGTTGAACTAGATGGCTGCTAAGGTCTTTTACACCTCTCAAATTCTGTGATCCTGTGACTTGAGCACAAAGAAATCTAGATTCTGAGCTTGTCTCTACCCCTTATTGTGTGATCATAGGTCGGTTTCTTACTCTGCCTAAGCCTCCCTGTCTCCAAATGGAAAACTGAAATTGTAGCTACTGTTGACTCCCTCAAATGTGCAGAGAGCTTTGTTAACTTAAATTTCTCTTAGTAACTTGCTCTTAGTAATTGTCTCATTGTTTCTTAGTAATATCATGCTCTAACCTTAATTTGCTACATCATACTCCTATTACTACATTATATACTCCTATAAATAAGCTAACCATAAATTGTTACATTGTTTTCCAGAAATACTATTATACAATCTTAAATAGCTACATTATTTCTACTCATTGCTATGGTCTAACCTTAGAACACTTCATTGTTTCTACTCGATATTGTAATCTAATTCTTAATCACTACATTGTTTCCATTTACCATCCGGCTACCCTTACATTTCTACACTACCTTCATTGAATAGTATGGTGTAACCTCCAATTGCTACGTGCTGGCTCCTATTAATTTTATGGTGTCAGATTGGAAATAGAAATTTTCTTTTTGTGCCTACTCTTCCCATGGACCTAGAATGATGTGCACAGAATTGTCAGAGACCCCTGGACATAAGCTGTAATGTAATTGTAGAGAAATGTTTCATTTCACATAGCTAATCTGTTGGAAAGGTGATGTAATAATTCCAATTTGAATGAAATTATTTCTTTTTGGAAAGCTTATGCAGGTGAAATCCTATTATAATGAAGCCACTGGGGTGGCCCCTTTCCTTAATTGTGTTAAAGTTTTGTCTTTCTCTAGTGGAAACAGAATGTAGTCAGTCATCAGCCAAAACTTTTCCCTGTTTCACAGTAATGAACTAACAGAATCATTGCTAGATTCCACCTGTGCCACTCTCTAACCACCATGTTTGGCCACTGGCCCAAAATACGTGGCAACGATTCAGCGGGATTTGAGTTTGTGTGGTTAATTCATATCTAGGCCCAAGTAAAGACGGATAACTAAAACTGCCATTGGCAGAAGGCTGCTAGTTGTAACAGTAAAAACACCTGCTTTTCACCCAGGAATACCAATTAGCAAATGCATTTGAGCCCAAGAACAAGTCAGAGAAATCAGGCAGTGGGCAAAGAAAATGTTCATCCTCAAAGAGAAAAATCCAGCAGAATCCCACCGTGGACAAAATTGCTATTTTTATGGTATGGCAGTGGAATGACTAGGCATCTGGACTTGTAATCAGAAAGAGTTGAGACAGAAATGGAAATGGACACCACCATTCCTCCTTCCATCCAAAATCGGTGGGAGGTGGATCTTAAGGAATGCAACTTGCCTTGGTTTCTTGGTGGATATCATAGTAGAGGAGACAAATCTTTAGATTTGGAGACCACAGTTCATCTTTGACACTTACTAGCTTGACCTAGTTCCTTCATTGGCAAGGTGAGGATAAGAACAACTGGAATTCCTACTTACCGAGGTTGTTGTGAAGATCCGATGAGATTATCATTCACAATCAATCATTAGATATGTTATTACAAGGAATTAATCAATAAACAAGCATTTATTTAGGAACAACAGAGAGAGATCACAGTATAAGGGGTATGCAGCTGGTCTCAAAGCCTGGATGAGCTGGTTTCCAGGTCTTTGTAAAGATTTTTAAGATTATAAATTGCAAATAAGTTTCTGGCCTGAATTAGAAATGAAATTTCCTCCTGTGGAACTTCTCTATGCCAATGAAATCCCAGGTCTGTTCCCTGTCTCAGTCCTTTCATAGGGCACGGAAGTATGCTAGGTATTGGTGATATTGAGACAAAAGTGAAATAGTGCCTGCCCTCCAAGATTCTCTTGGGGAGAACCATAGAAACATTCAAAATGCATACAGTGTAAAGAAAGAGCACAAGACCGCTGCTAGAGAAAGAACAAAGGATACTGAGCAGGAATCTGGGTTTGTGGGCCTTGGCTTATGGTATCCCAAATGCCTCTCCTGGAGGTCCTTTGCATAGTCATATGGGTGCTCAAACAGTATTCAACTTAGATTTTCCTCATCTGGGAGTTTGATTTCAACTTTAGTCCTTATCCCTATTATGAAAGAACTGAGATAAAGCCTGGAATGAAGCAATCTCTACCCCCAATGATGTTACATTCTAGGGGAGTGGGGGGACAACAATACGCACACTTAGAAGCAAATACAACCTCAGTACAAAGTAATTGAGTGAGGAGAGCTATTCTAAGCAATAGAACAGGATTTAGTGGTAACAGCAGAAGGATAAGAAAGGATAGAAAGGGAAATGGGAAGGGTAGGGACATAAGTAGGTATGAGGGAGCAGGGTGTGGTGATAGGCCATTGTGTTCAACTTCATTAATCTCTAGCTCATAATCATAGGGATTCTGAGTAGCATCACAGAGGAGTCAGTAGGAGCAGGTTGTCTGACCTTTCACGGAAGTACAGATGCTTTTGAAAGAAGTAGACAGGTGAAGGCATACGTGAGGTGAAGGGATGTCTAATTCCTGGTCTTTTCTGATAGTCAAGGCAAGGGATTGATGGAAGCCAGGCCAGACTGGCTAGAGACAGGTGACCTTCAGGCCCTCCCCACTTAGCAGGTCAGCTCTCCCCAGGACTCATTCCAGGCTTGAGGGTGGTAGAACTTGACTTAGAGCTTCTCATCCCTTGTTCCTTGGACATCATTAGTATTCAATGTGTCAGTGACAGTTATTAAAAACATGGTTTTTGAATTCTTATTAAGCATTGCAATAGCCAGTTTGTTATTTTACTTCTCAAGTATATTTTGAAGTCTGTATTTTTGGAAGGGGTATTTCCCACCTGCTATTTTGTGAAAGATAATGAGCTTCTTCTGGACAATCCTAGCTACTAGGTCATGTCTTCTTCGGAATGATTATGGTGGAAGGCAAGTGGGTGACCCAGTGGAGCACTGGCCCTGGAGGACCTGAGTTCAAATCTGATCTCAGACACTTGACACTTACTAGCTGACCCTGGGAGAGTTATTTAAGCCTGAGTGCCTTGCCTGCCCTATCCCCCCCCACCCAAAGGAATGATTATGGTAGGTACTAAATGTTTGAAGCCTTGAGTGGTGGGATGTAGTCTTCCCACAATTCCCTTCATAACTTGCATTAATCACAAAACCCAGGCTCCTAAAGACAACCCTTCTGGAATTTCAGATGGGAATGACATTGTTATTATTCTCAAATATGAACATTAACTTTTAACAATAGCTGTAATTATAATAATACAAGGCAGCATTGCTGCTTGCTATCCCCAGAAACTGCCTAGCAATGTGGCATCGCAGAAAGCACCGCTATGAAGAACAAATGATATGGAAGAACCAAGAAGCTCCAAAGCACAGTGAAAATCTGGGGGGATTAGTAGCCCCATTACCGTTACTGCCATTAGCATTTGCTCTTACAGGTTTGTAAAGCCCAAGAAGCAGTTCATTAAAGGGAAGAGAAAAAAACAAACAAACATGGATCATGGGTTTGAGTCCCTATCAGCCTCCCCCAAATTCTTGATCATCATTACTAGGCGTGGAGGTCGCCATGCTTAGTCTGGAATTAAATTTTCCAGAAGCCAGGGCTTCAATGAACAAAAGTCTCCCAAAAACTAATAGGAAGAATGCCATTACCTCTGGTTCAGCTCCGGAGGAAAATTGTAATCTCTGCTAATTCCATGTCACTTCATCATGAGTTTGGGGGGCAGTCAACAGCTTTGTTTGACCTGGCATCCTGCTGTATGTTACTAGCTTGCTAGGTATATCTAAGCATGGCTTTACTCTTTTACAATCCATGATACTTAAAAGTTTTAAATTATCTTTGAGTCACAGATTTGGAGTTCAATAGATATCAAAGGCCACCAGGTCCTATCATCTCATTTGACAGACAGGAAAGCTGAGCCAAAGAGAGGTTCATGTGACTTTCCCAGGGTAATGCAGCTAATAAATATTCAAAATGAGACCTAACCCCTAGTCTTCCTAACTCCAACTCCAGTGGTCTATCCACTATCCTATGTTACATTTACATTTTAAGGGTCTTTAAGAACCAGTTGATCCAATCCACACTGGTAGAGCCATCCACATCTTTGTTAGAGTACATTCACCAAAATGCTATCATCTTACTTTGACACTTATATGGTAGCTGAATTGGAGGTCTTTTGTGGATTCTATCCATCCCTACTCTTAGCTCATTTTTCCTTTGGCGTAAATTCAATTCTCTCTTTTATTCCAGAATATTAGATTTTGGTTAGGACCTTTTGTTTTTATTACAATAAGTAAAAAAGTAATTTGGAAGCAGTTTGCTTTTTTACCATGTTTTTATTTCTCTTCACTAAGAATTTCTCAGCCATGTTGATCATGATTTATAACATTGCTGTGAAAGGAGCTGGTTGTATTAGTTTCTTAAATGTGTGATGGAGCCACGGAAAGGAAAAATGATTGGTTTAAGCCTAGCCTGAGTCAGACTCGAGAAAATCCTTGACTTTGGTATTCTCAGCTAGGGCAACTAGGAAGAGAAGCAAGTTTCATCCTTTTGGAGACTCCCATGTTTCCCCCTGGAGTTGGAAATCCCCATTTCTAGTGTTATGCTTCACTCCCTCCTGTTGGTTACTCTAAGATGGAAATGGGGTGTTTAGAGGACTAGCACCTTATGTCAGCGTCTTCATGTCTCCGAGTGGATGCACAGATTGAAACAGATGGATAATCCTGGGAGGCACTTGGTGGTTGTGACATGGGTGTAACACTGGAGGAACAATAGATGACATAATGGAGATGGATCTGGCAGTGAGATCATAAAGACCTCAGTTCCAGTTCTGCCTCAGACACTTACTGGCTAGGTGACTGTGGGCAAGTCACTTAACCTCTTCCAAGCTTCATGATTCTCATCTCTAAAATGGGCCTAACCTTATAGGTTTGTTGTGAGAATCAAATGAAATAATACATGAAAAGTATTTTTGCAAACTTCAACAAGCTCGCTATATAACCATTAACTGGTATATTACAATGAGGGCTGTCTCTTAAGGCGAATGGGCTTCCAGAGGGAGTTCCTTCTTCCTAGGGGTATAAAGCAATGATTGAATCTGGATCTTTTGTGGGGGAGATGATGTAGTGGGAATTCTTGTTCAGATAAACACAGGATCATATGGCCTCTTTGGTCCTTTCTGACTCATAAAGGAAAGCTGCAGAATACCTCAAGCCTCTGTGGATCAAACATTTTTCCAGCTGCCCTTGGCTTAACCAGTAGGACAGCCAGGCTAAATACGGTTTCACGATTAATGTACTCATCCATACCTAACATTTCTGGTAATATCCTCGCTTCCCCAATTGTTGAGAATGATATTCTTTATAATTACAGGGATTTCCCTTATAATGAAAAGATCTTAGTCCTTTTGCTCATGGGCATCAACATAAATCTTTGAGACAGTTGAGACTAGCTGGGATTTTTCATTATTCCTGCTCACATACTCTCCACTCCCTCTTCATCACCCATGCCTCCACATCAGCAGTTTTCTACATCTAGAATGCTATCCCTCCTTACCTCTACCGCTTGGAGTCCTGAAGTGCATTCAAAGCCCAGTTCAAGTACCCTTGCTTTCATGAGGCCTTTTCTGATTCCCTCAATTGAGAGAACTTCTCAGGCCCCCAAATCACTTGGCAATTACTTATACACATGTCTGTGCACATGCTGCTTCTACACAATAGAACATAAGCTCCTTGATGGCAGGCTCTATCTCATTTTTGTCTCAATCTCCAGTGCCTTGCACAGTGCTTGGAACATGTAATAGGTGATTAATAAATGTTCATTGAATCATCTTGAATATATTATGTCACAAATAAGGCAGTAAGGTCCAGTAGAAGAGTGCCCAATTGGGAGCCAATGGACTGAAATTTGAATCTTCATTCTGCTACTAAGTCTGTGACCTGCAGCAAGTCAATCTCTCTGGGCCTCAGTTTCCCCCCTTGTAAGGTTCCTCCCAGCTATAACACTGTAAAGGATATACTTTTGGTACGCTGAAATTGAAAGGGATTTCACTATCAAGAAGACTGTGTTGAGTCAACATTGACCCCATCAGTACCAAAGACAGGCTTGGTGCTGAATTAGGGCAACTGTGGTGTGAGGGGAGGGACCTGGAACACTCTATGACTCTCCTTTACATCTGAGTGAATCAATTAGAGTGTGTGTGTGTGTGTGTGTGTGTGTGTGTGTGTGTGTGTGTGTGTGGTGGCTGTCTGTCTATATGGCACACAAACCCGGAATCATTCATTGAGGACCTCATCTATTCCAAACCATTCCTAAGCCCCACCATCACTGACACATGGGTGTCCAGCCTTTGCTTGAGATCTCAAATGATAGGGGGCTTACTACATCCTGAGGTAGCCCTTCATACAATGCTGATACAGCCCTGCTATGATTCATTTCCTGGAATCGAGGCCAAATCAGCCTCTTCTCAATGTCTACCATGGGGTGGGGAACCTGCAGTCTTGAGGCCACATGTGGCCCTCTAGGTCCTCAAGTGCAACCCTTTGATTGAATCCAAAATTCACATTCAGGGCCACGCTTCAGGACCCAGAGGGCCACATGTGACTTTGAGACCACAGATTCCCCACCCCTGGCCCACCCTTTTCTCAGAACACATCCCCCAACCTGGGCTTAGTGAATCTCCCCTAGTCCCTAGGCCAGTCCTCTACATCCAGGAAGCACAGAATTATTTTTAATTGAATTCATAGGATTTCCCCCAATATTGGAGGCTGAGGTTGGCTCCCTAAGCTCTAGGACCCTGCTCAAAGCCCTGTGTCACAAAGTCTCCACAAGTGATCTGGGAGTTGTCGACTGTTTCTTCAGGACTGTGACCGGCTTGGATTCACTATCAGCTATTCAAGCCAAGTACATTTGTCTCTCTCCATTTGTCCCAGATGAATCACTAACATAGGATGAAAAGGTTCTGGAGAGAGAGAGAGGGCGGGAGGAAGTGCTGTGAACATTTTAATGAGAGCAGGTACCTGATTGCTAGTCAAAAGAAGAAAAAAAACAACACATGCCTATTTCCTTCTCTTTTGATGTTAGGAATCTTTTTAAGAGACAGGTCTCTATTGTCTCGCTTTTGCTGTGCCATGATACCTCAATTAACAAATCCTCTGGGAACAAACTCCCTTTCACAAAGGTAGCCCAGGCTTAGATAGAGTTGGGGGGAGCTCTGAAGCACTCAGGGGCTGAGTGTACAGCAGTAACAGTCAAGGAGGGAGAGGCATTAGAACTGTCTCAGGGATGAATCCCTCCTGGCCAGCCAAGAACCTGATTCTGGCTGAGGGAATGGCCTGAATTCTGGGGCTTTGTAAGACTCAGTCACCCAGGAGTGGTGGGTCCACTTCTTTTTGTCTCTCTAATCTCTCTCAGTGACTTCATCAGTTCCCTTGGGTTCAATTAACTATCTTTATGCAGATGATTCCCAAACTTACATACCCAGGCCTCGTTTCTTTCTTTAGCTCTAGACTCACATATCCAATCACTTCTTGGATGTTGCTATCTGAAGGCCTTATTGGCACCCCCAACACATGTCCAAAATTCAACTCATTATCTGGACCCCCATATGCTCCCCTATTTTTTTCATTTTAAATATATTTCTCCAATTAACAAGCATTTATTTTCTCACTCTCCTATCCTGCCACCTCATTTAAAAGACAAATAAAACCCTTGTAGCAAATATGCAGAGTCTAACAAACTAAGTTCTACATTGTGTTTAAAATGTCTGCCTCATTCAGCATCTTGAGTCTATTACTTCTCTGGCAGGAAGCACGTTTAATCACACATCCTCCAGAATTGTAATTGGTCTTTGCATTCGTCAGAGTTAAGTCTTTCAAAGTTATTTGTATTTATAATGTTGTTTTCATATAAGATATTTTCCTGACTCTGCTCACTTCACTCTATATCACTTCAGTTAAGTCTTCCCGAGTTTCTCTGAAGCAATCTCTTCTGTTATTTCTTACAGTACAACAGGCAGAAGTAGTGATTTAAATACACTCTCAATGTCTCTCTGAAGAACTTTGGAATCAATTATGAGACATGGGAGACACTGATACGTTGCCACTCAGCACACCACACCCACATCAAAGAAGGTGCTGTGCTCTATGAGCAAAGGAGATTTGCAGTAGCTGAGAAGAAATGTGAGATACGCAAATTTAAAGACATCTCCACTCCAAATGTTCATATGGACTATCCATGCCCAACCTGTGGTAGAGACTTCTGAGCTGGTCTGATCTGCCACAGTTGGACCCACTGGACCTTGACTTCAACATAGTGATATGATTTTGGTCTTTGAGATTGAAGGACAATGACCAACCATCCAATGGCACAATAGTATTCCAGTACATTCATATAACAAGGAGCACTGGGTCTGTAATCAGGAAGACCTGAACACAAATCTAGCCTCAGACATTTATATGTGTGACCCTCAGCAAGTCATTGAACCATTTTACTTTCATTTTCTTCAAACATAAAATGGAGATAATAAATGAGCCTACAAAACAAAAGATCAAATGAAATAAGATTTGGTAAGTGCTTAGAACAGTTGCTGGCACTTAGTAGGTACACAGGGAATGTTTGTTCCCTTCTCTTCCCTTCCCCCAATTTCACTCTTCTACCATTATTTCTAATAGCGCTGGTTCTATCAAGAACACTACCATCCTTCCTGTGTCTGTGATACTGAGCCATCAACTCTGGCCTCTTCCACTCCAGATATTCAGACAGCAGCCCAATCTGTGGACTCTCCCCAAACATTTCTTACATCCATAACCTTCTCTGTACTTATGTGGCCACAACTGTGGGGAGGGCCTTATCACAGCTCACCTGTTCTATTGAAACAGTTTCCTAACTAGTGTCCACATCGCCAGCCTTTGCCAATCTCTGTATACAACTAACTCTCACTTATTTTTTCTTGTATATAATATTCCATTTTCTTCTTGTTGGTCAATCTTGTCCAAATCTTTGTGACCCCATTTGGGGTTTTCTTGCAAAGATACTGGAGTGATTTGCCATGTCTTTCACAAGCTCATTTTATAGAGTAGGAAGCTGAGGCAAGCAGGGTTAAGTGACTTGCCCAGGATCACGCAGCTAGGAATTGTCTGAGGTCAGATTTGAACTCAGGAAGATGAGCCTTCCTGACTCCAGGCAGGGTGTTCTATGCACTATGGTGCCACCTAGCGGCGTATTCTCTTTTTACTGCACAATGTTGGGCTGCTTTCTCCTGTCTCCTTTGCCTCTCAGCTGAAATGTTACTTCTTAGACTAGCATTTTCCTCATCCCCCATTTATTAATATTCTCATTCCCCCCAAATTATTTGCTCATATTTTATAATTATCTGTCTACATATTGTTTTTCTACCCAATAGGTTGTAAGCTCCTTAAGCTGTTTGAGTTTTGCTTTTGTTTCCTACCACCCAGCCCAGTGCCTAGTGTACAGTAAGTATCTAATTATTGTTGAGTTGAATTAAATTGCTGAACTGAACTGAATATTGACTAGGTTCAATGCAGCCTCGTGCATACCATCTTTCTTGCTTCTCCTTCCTTGTTGTTAGCATTACCTCTAGGATTACTTTGCATTCTCCCTCTCTTCCTGTGCTGATTCCCCCTCCTCAGAAGGATGAGAGTTTCTTGAGTGAGGCCCCCTTTCATTCCTATCTTTAGGTCTTCATTGCCTAGCACAGTGCCTTGTATACAATAGTTTCTCCATTTATGCTCTTTGCATTGATTGGAATTGAGAGCCTCTGCTCCACCTCTGGAGCAGGCCCAGTCATTAGGCAAAAGGACTGTCCAGTGAGAGACTGAGTTTGGGCCAGAGACTATTCAATCTCAAAGGGATGTCAAGGGCCATCTTGTCCTCACTTTGTAGATGAGGACACCAAAAAGTTGAAGGAAGCTCTTCAATATTGTACAGGGTGAGGGAACCATTCCAGGCTTTTAATTTAAGTTATTTGACTCCAAAGCCAATACAATTTTTCTTGTATCACATTGAATTCCTGGTCAGGTGGAACAGACTAGGGTGCCTGCTTTGCCTAGGGGGAGGAGGATGCAATGAAGACTTTGTCTCCATTATCATTTCTTCTTCCAGTCTCCATAATTTTATTTCTGGCATGGATAATTTAGCTAGTCACTCCACATGATGTTATTTACAAGGCCACATAGTACGCCAATCAACCAGTCAATGCTTATTTATAAACTACCTACTATGTGCCAAGTACTGTATTAGGCATTGGAGATATAAGGGCAAAGAAGTTAAATGATCCCTATTGGTGATAACATGATGCCTGGGTAAACAGAAGATGATAAGACACTGGTCTGTTTTTCCAAGTTGGCATTATGCCAACTCCCTTTCAAGAACACACCAGAAAGGGCCCATTTGCAACCCAAACACTACTCACTTAATAAAATTTGCCCAGGACAATAATAGTGACTCTGTTTGAGAAGACTCCTATGCTGGAACTTTGGGTCCCAGAATGAGTTCCTGGGCATGCTGCCTTCCGGGGGTTGGCCTCTTTTGTTTATTCTTTGTTCCCTGTGAACTGCTCAATACAAGTTCTTCAGGATCTCCCCACCCTGAAGAGCTAGTTGGACTCTCCTGGTTCCCAGTGATTGTTTGCAATGCAAATGGCCAGGCTGTGAGCATCGGGTGCCATAACCATGGTAACGAGAGGAAGACAAGTTGGCCTGACTTCCTTGGTGAAGGGTAAGCCCTGCCTGCCTTTGCTTCTGCGAGCAGGTCAACCTGCATTAAAGGAACAGGCAAGTCTTCTTAGAAATCATATGATTGGAACCTCAGTTCTCCACCCACCTTTTCTTGGAGGTCAGGATTCTCTGGGCTTGGGGCATATTTTTTTTCTTTTTCAGTTCCTTTCATTGGTTATTTCAATGGTTACTTCCTTTTCTGGGATGGAAAGGAAAATAAATATCCATTTTCCCCATAAGCTGGAAGGCTACTGCCTAGCAAGTGGATTCCCTTGGCCCTACATGGCCGTTGTCTAGATGAGGCTAGAAGCCGCAGAGAACTGAAGTGTTTACAACCTGAACTTCTCATCTTTAATTCAGAGAGACACCAGACAAAGGCAGGAGCTTCCAGCCAACCTGTGATCCCTTTTGGATGAAGGTGAGTGCCAATAGCACAGGCCAGATCTCAGTATAGTGAAACTCAATTGGTTTTATTTTCCTTTCTTAGAAAGATGGCAATCTTGTTTGTTCTTAGGACTATAGACATAGCTGGAAAGGATCTCAGGGGCCATCTAATCCAAGCCCCTCATTTTATAGTTGAAGAAACTGAGGCCTGGACATGATAAATGGCTTGCTCATTTTCAGGTTTGGTTTACTGCTCTGGGATCAGTCATGGGCTTCTTCTCAAACTGGGAGGTATTTAACCCGGGACAAGAGTGAATGTTGGCAGTAGGGAAAAGGAATCTGATTATAAGAATTGTTTCCTAGACAGAGTATGATCCTCCAAGGTCTGTCTGAACAGCTGCTACTGACATGGCAGCAGGTGAGAAGACAATTTCCCTTTAATGCAATGCACACCTTAGTCAAGGTTCTGAGTGACTCCAATATTCTGTTGAGAGGGTCAAGCAACACTTTTGATGTTGGAGGCAGAAAGTGTGTCCTTCCCTTTCTTTGGAAGGTATCTGTTATTTCTCACAAGTCCAGTGTTGTTTGGACCTGTTGTCAAGGATGTGAAATCCAAGGCAAGTCACATGTCATCACGGAGTTGTCACTAATTTATATCCATGGACCCCAGGGAATCAAATTACTATGAAGGGGGCAGCTGGGTGGCACAGTGAATAAAGCACTGGCCCTGAGTCAGGAGAACCTGAGTTCAAATCCAGCCTCAGACACTTGACACACTTACTAGCCATTTGACCTTGGGCAAGTCACGTTGCCACAATTGCCCTACCTTCCCCCCTCCAAAAAGCAAAACAAAAAAATTAAAAATAAATTTAAAAATTAAATTACTATGAAGTAAGAATGAGCTTAGGATTGGGAGGAAAGGCAGGTCTTCTGGATGGTTGCAGAGTTCCTTATCACCATAAGGCTAGAAGGGAACTCAGGGCCATGGGTCCAACCACTTAATTTTGCAGATAAGAAAACTGAGGTTTATTGAGGTAAATTGCTATAGAATCACAAGAAGACCTTTGTAGTTCAAATTGCCATACAAGGGGGAAAAATGAGAAATAAATAAGGATGTAATTTAAGAAGATACACACATTCAGCTCATGACCCCTTTTGTTATCAGCTTTTCACTATCACACCTACAAAGGAAAAACTTAATTATGACACTGTTCATTTGGCTGCATGTTGGGGAAGGGACTTTATTCATGGAGGGAACTCCTGGTATGAAAACATCCTCTACCAAAGAAAACATTGAATTGGTTCTTAGTATATTGTCTTAACTGAGTTACCCAGGCACTGAGAGGTTTAATGACTTGCCCAGTGCTTCTATGTGTCAGAGAAGGGACCTGAGTTCTCCAAGGAAAGCTTTCTGTCCAGCATGAAGCACCATTTCTTTTTTCTTATTTGATTAAAATGGAAGAGATACATTGACAGAGAGAAAGAAAAATAACTATACAGTCATATTATAGAATATCTTGTTTCCTAATGAGAGGCCATTCCTTGTAATTGCATTAGACTGTAAGCTCCTTGAAGGCACGGGCTGCCTTTTGCCTCTTTTTGTATCCCCAGTACTTACCATAGTGCCTGGCAATGGTAGGCACTTGATAAACATTTATAGCCTGACTGACTGGTAATGATGTGATTGTCATAGATGATCAAGATTTGTAACAGACACAAGAGTGACAGTGGAGAGCGCTGGACTCAGAGCCAGACGTAAGATGCCGTCTCCCCCACCTCCTTCTCTGCTGTCTCTTCCTCGTGCTCCTCCACTGCTCCCCAGGCTTTCTTCACTGATCCAAGTGTACCAAATCTACCTCCCTGAAACTTCCAGGCTGCTCATTATCAGGAAACAAACCTCACAATTAGAACTCTTCAAAGTCAAATGTATTGCCTTCAAAATGATGTGGATTTCCCCTCATTGAAGACCTTCAACTAGAAGCTGACTGTTGGGCATGGTATGGAGAGGAGGGGATTATTT
>CM053599.1:13307760-13318573 GCA_028646575.1 Pseudocheirus occidentalis | reverse complement strand
GAAGGAAGGAAGGAAGGAAGGAAGGAAGGAAGGAAGGAAGGAAGGAAGGAAGGAAGGAAGGAAGGAAAATAAACAGAGTGAGGTAAGGGAAAAAAGGAAGGGAGGAAGGAAGGAAGAAGGAAATGAATGAAGAAAGATAGGAAAAAAGGAAATAAGGAAGCAAGGAAATATTGCTGAGTGACAATCACTATGGGCAATGTGCTGTGCTCAGTTCTGGGGATATAGTTAGAAAAGATAGGCCCTGCTCCCAAGGAGCTCACCTTCCAATGGTGAAAAAAACCCAAAAAGCATATTTCAGCTATAAATCAGATGGAAAAATCCTGTGGTCCTTGAGGTTTTAGTGGCAAAGTAGATGGATGGGCTGACTTCTCATTTAATGTAATTTCCACTGATAAAATATCAAGGTCACACATCCAGAACAGAATGGTTACAAAACTTGAATGTAGGTCTCCTTCACCCGGAAGCCAGGGATCTAACCACTGCGCAACACTGCCTCTCCTTTTTAAATTAAAATAAAGAAAATACAAGACTAAGCTACTTTTTACAAGTCTCTAGTGGGGAAAACTTGAAGTTATAGAACATGTGGGAGGATGTTATTTTATGGGACAGAAACATTTGATAAATAAAATGAAATTCCCTGCTTCCCATTTCAAAGAACATAAAAGAATTTATTTTGTCCCCTTCAAAATTATTCAGGAAGATGCTCTCCTCTCCCATCTTCTAAACTTCCAAACATTAGGTAAGAAAATTTAAAATATTTTTAAAAAGAATCTCACCAGTGTTTGTGGATATTTCTAAGTGACTGCCCAGTTTTCAATAGATGCATTAGTCATAAAACTTATTTTATTTAAGAGAATTCACTTGAATGTTAACTTTTTGTTATGAATCAGATTCTGGACTACATTTGGTATTATTATAATTTTGAGAAACAGTGTGGTGATCAAAGATCACTGGGTATGGAGTCAGGGAACTGGAAGTGGAGGGCAAATCCTGGCTATGTAACTGGACAAGGTGCTTTACTTACTCAAGCTCCTTCACTTTCCACATCTACAGAATGACAACCTCTAGATCACTTCCAATTCTAAATCTTTGATCTTTAAAAGTCACTTCTTGTCTCTATGCCTTAGTTTCCTTATCTGCAAAATAAAGGGGTTGAACTTAACAAAGTGCCTTCTAGTCCTAGGTCTAAGATATATGAAACCACTTCTTTGTCTGTTTCATCATGTATAAAATGAGGTAGCTGGTCCAGTATCTAAGGTGTTTTCCAGTTATGAATTTATGATCTTATGATCCTGTCAGCTATTAGGAGTCACTAAAGGATTTTGAGAAGATGAATGACCTGACCAGGTCTAGGCATTATAAAAATGAGCACATATTTTAAGTGAATATCTGTTTGATTGTAGCTTCTGTTAGATGGCATCTGGGGGCCCTTACAACTCTGAGATTCTGTGATTCTACATAATATGTCTTTTAACCCATGCAATATTAAAATGTTAACAAGATTGACCAACTATATTGTTCACAACTTTTTTCTGAATGCTTTCATTATTTCCAAAGTTTTTTTCACCCTTAAACATGTTTTCTTTATTTATAACCCAGAGTACTCATTTATGCTTTGCAAACATTGGCTATACATGCTTGGAACTCGCTGCTGGCCTCAGAGTCTGTAGAACATAAACATTTTTAGCTGAACTCTACAAAGCAGATGTCATAGCTACCCTAAAGACAGCAAAGACATCCAAATTATAAACCTGATTAGTTTTCATTAGATATTCATCCCTTAGGGAGTGTGCGCAAGTGTGTGTGTAAGGGGGACATGTAGACTTCTTGAGGATATGGGTTATTTTGTTTCATCTTTGATTCCCTAGCACCTAGCACATAATGAGACCTTAATAAATAAGCCAAGGAATGATTGGTTGTGTTTCCTCTTATAAATGGATATTTCTTTAAATTGACATGTCTTTTTGGGGGTGCATTTTGGATCATCTAAGGTTTTAAATTAGAATTTGAGCAAGGGATATAAATTCACCAGTTGCTCCTATTTAGGAGGTATAAAGGAAGTACTTCTTTGTTGTCATGAAAAAGGTATTCAGTGCATAGTTAAAAAACATGCTACCGTGAAGCAGATTATATTTTTCCATAGAAATACTGAGTCATCAGGATTTGTATTCCTTATCAAAGGTACGATATTAAAAACATAGCTACAGACAACAACAGCTCAAACTAGTAATAGTACAACAATCTCCATGTGTCTATCCTCCTTCTTCTGTGATGTTATTGGGTGTGGACACTACCTCTAATGGTACAGATTACAGCCCATGCATGCATTCCCACCCAAAGCTACTCTTCTCTATGCCATCCCATAAATCCTCCATTGATGAGCAGCGAGGTGGTACAGTGGATAGAGCGCTGGCCCTGGAGTCAAGAGGACCTGAGTTTAAAAAAATCTTCCATAGGATTCTGTGTAACACACATGTCTTTTCCTAGATTGGTCAACATTGGGCATACCAACAAAGAGCACAGCCTATTCACTGGTTACTCCTCACTTTTCCTAAGTGATTTGCTCACTTCCTGTTCTCACCTTGTGTCTCTCCAATTGTGTCATTCACATCCTAACTCCTGCTCATGTGTTCATTGGCAACGAGTTTCAGCTTGTCTGACCTATACACATTGCTCTTTGGGTCTTCAGTTTTAGTCCTTCACCAATCATGACAGTCTATGGTGTTCAGGCATGTACTATTACTGGAGGAAAATTTATGTTAGAGATACACCTTTGTTTATGGGAGAAATTTGGGGTTGTCAAACATGCTGTCCAATTTATGGAATGCTCCCCAGCCCTCTCTACTCCTCTTATTCCATTCTAGTAGTGTTTGTGGATGGTGACATTGTCCAGATATTCTGATTCTTGCATGAAACACTACTGATTTCATCAAGGACTTTAGTATAAATAACAGTATGGATTCTAGATGCAATTCAAATGGCTGAATGCAGGGTTTGTCCAAGATATGTCTAGTGCTAATTAGTTCTATGAATTCTACAATCAGCTTCATGTCACAGTATGTACAAATGGCAATCTTCATCTACTTAATTTTTCCCATATGGGGATTATATATCTTATTGGTGAGACCTTGCAGTGAATATTTCGGGGCTTGACACAACCAACATAATGTCAAATACAAATGAGAGTGTTGGAAGGACCTCACCATCCAAAGGCAACCCTTCTTCCATTTGGTTGAGTGGGAGATGCCCTGTGACATTGTAAACACCTTTGGAGGACATACTCAGTATGGCATATATCTCTGGTTTGCATCCCACTTGATATTAATAGCTAGAGAACTGTTGAACAAAGTTGTCTCTATTGCTACAACTTTTAAGGAATCGTATATGTTTTTGACATACACCTGAGAGATACCTTGCTGTAGGAGAGCCTTTATGGTAGCATTCTGTCCCACCAAATCAACATTAAACCGCCCCCCCCCCAACTCATCAGTAAGCAGTGAGGGAAATGAACTCTTGTCTTTTCTGTAACCTTTAGTCAATTTTGTGTCTCTAAAATATACTTTGAGGTAAGACATGAGTCTTGTGGAATAGAGAAAAGGAATCACAGAGACCTCAGTTTGAATCCCACATTAGACACTTGCTAGCTTGGTGCTAATAGGCAAATCCATCTCTCTGGGTCTCAGTTTCCTAATCTGTAAAATAAAGAGGTGGAACTCAATGTCCTTCGAGGGTTCTTCCAGTTCTAAATCTATGATCCTATTACCACATGTGGGAAGCCTTTCTATCTCCCTCCCACACCTTCATCCAGGATGCCTGTCATATGAGTATAGATTTTAAAGGTATGGAAAAATAAGTCCCTAGGTTGGTAATCATTCTTATTTTCTCATTAATCTACCCCCCCATTTGCCTGCTTCTCTCTGTGTCCGCCCCATTAGAAGCCCCCCTCTCTCTTTCTCCTGTAGAGAAGGGTCCTTGATTTTGCCTAGGTGCTTGGTATGCTCATTTCATTTAGATACCTTGAGGGCCAATCCCATAAGGCCTCCAACCTTCTTTCACTTCAAAGTACAGCCCTCCTTTGTGTATATTTGGACTAGAGCAGCTGCTAAACTCTGATAACACATCTAAAAGTATTCCATACAACAAATATAAATATACAGTCCATATGCATCACCCTAGGGCTCCCAGTGAATTGTCCACTCCAGGTGCAAAGGTTCATTGGTTCAGAAACCTAAAATTCAGAGAGACTTCAGAGGACACCTTGTCCAATCCTTTCATTTTGCACATGGAGAAACCAGGCAAGATTCACCCCAAATCACATAAGTAATGAGTCAGAAGTTAGGGCTTAACCCAGGTCTTGTGATTCCAAAGCTAGTGCTAATTATAAACCTAATAACTCAGTGGAAAAACTGACCCCAAAGCATTCTCTTAGCTATAATAAGTACAATGGAATAGTTAATAGCAATCACTATCAAAATATTTTGTTACTAAGTAACAAAAATTGAATAAAACAATAATAAATAAAATATTTTGTCATAAAGTGCAATTAAAATAGAGAAAGATTATAGTGTTAAGGCTGCCATAGACCACATAGGCTGCTTACCAGTGCCTTCATTTTGCAGATGTGGAAATTGAGGACCAAGTAAGTTAATTGTATGAAAAGCCATGACATACTCTGTGTTTTGGGCACGAGCCTGTCAAAAATAATTTTTAATAATTTAGGTTAGACCCTAAAAAATTTCTGCTTAGAGGTCTAAAGATGGACAAAGTTATACCATGCATTTGAAAATCTTTCCTACATAAACCATTTCATTATTATAGTTTATAATATCCTCAAATATTAAACACAATTTTACACTCAAGATAGATCAACATTTCAAAGTTAACAGTTTTAGAAAAATAGTATCTTAAAATGTTGGCACACTTAGAGAACCATTTTTCTAAAACCAGTCAATTTCTCTTTGACCATTTCCTCTAAGGAAGGATTTGCCTTTCCATAGGATTAAAGGTGAACTCAAGAGATACTGACATTAGGTGAAGAATTTTCTCTTTTTTTCTGATCATTAACCTGGTTAGGTCAAGTTCTGGGAAAGGATTAGGGAGGAACCACTCTTAACTACATAAATCAAGGCCTCCTTGCCCTTTTCCCCAATCCCATCTTCAGAGAAATGAATGAGAAAATGACCCTGAGATTTTTCTCAGTTTCCTCAAAGAAAATGGTTAGGTGTTTGGCAAGGGAGAAACCAGATTTCATTCAGGGAATTGTTTTGACATTGTAAATTAACAAGAAGCTAACAGGGACAGTAGTCAATGGCCCCCGTCAGTCCTCCTACTCCCTTCTTCTGGACTTCTTTCTGCTGTCTTCAAAGCAACAAGGACCGCTGCTCAGAATCATGCAACCAGATTGCCAAGAAAAATTAATCCAGGCTGGTAGGCCAGTCCTTCTTACCTCCTGGGCACTTTATGGCTACGTCCTATTGGAATGCAAGCTCCTTCAAGTAAGGGTCTATTTGTACATCTCTATATCTCCAGTTTTTACCCAATGTCTAACACACAAAGAGCCAATTAATTGCTTGTTGATTGGCTGATACCAGGCTGCTTTAAAGTTCCATTGAAAAGTCACAAGAGCCAAGACCAAGAAATTATTTCAATTATCAAATGAGGAGCTTCCGAACACTGCTCATGCAATGGTAAAGACAGGCATAAGACAGTGTCTTATAGTGCTGACTTTGTGAGCTTATTACAGGAATAGAGACAAAGGCAGTGGGGGGGAGGGGGAAGAACACAGAGACTAAGGTAAGGGCATTAAGTAGGTGGCATAAAACGAACCAGTCCATAAAGTTCAATGCAGCAAAAGGTAGAAACTGCTATGAGTATGCTTCATGTGAAATAATCCTAGTATTTCTCTTGCTGCCTTGATTGTGACAAGATTCATTCAAATACCTCCAGCCTCCTTCATGGTACAGTGGGATGAGTACTACTTCTGTCCAAGGACCTGGGTTCAAATGTCACCTTCATGTGTGGCCTTAGGCAAGTCATTTAATCTCCCTGGGCCTGAATGTCTTCATTTGTAGGAGAAAGTTGGATCACATGACCTCTGAGATCCTTTCCCCCTCCACATCTAGGATCCTTTTATAATTTGCTCATGTGGACTCACTGTAACACTCAGTCAGGGAGCTAAGGTTGGCACCCAGCCCTGCTCATACACTGACTTCTTGGACACTGCATAATACTCTGGAATTGATCCATGTAGACCTGTGGTATCTGACTATTTGGAATCATGATCCAGTCCCCTTTGAGCCAACCTTGTACCATGGCTATCCATCTGACAACTAGACCAGATGTTGTCCACCATTAATAAAACTGTTTGACAGGACTAATACGGAAATTTGTTCTCCACATATATAACCTATGGCAAATTACTTGCCATCTCAGGGAGGAGAGTTGGGAGGGAGGGAGGGAGAGAGAAAATTTGGAATGCAAAATTCTACTTAAGAAATTAATGTTACAAATTGTCTTTATGTGCATTTGGAAAAAATAAAACACTATTTAAAAGGGAAAAATATCAAATGGTTTATGTAATTTACCCAAAATGGAATTTTTGATAAAACAAAAAGACCTCCAGACAAATAAATTTTAGCATGAGAATCCCCATCATGTTCACTCTACTGCCTGAAACAGAGATTTTCAGCCTGCTCTGTGGTAGGATTGTAAACGGCTTGAGGACAATTCTTTATCTGCATTCTAATATTCATTCCAAGTATAGCAATTAATTAGCAATTATTTATTAAGCACCTATGATACACTGGGAACTGTGTTAGGTGCTGTGGATAAAAAGACAAAAATAAAATAATCCCTACCTTCAAAAAAAGATTATTCTGCTGAAGGAGGTAATAAATACACACACAAGCAGATAAAAAAGTATTAAAATAATGCATGCAAATAATCTATGTAATGTAGATAATGTATGCAAAGTGCTTTGAAAACTTTCAAATGTTTTATAAATGCAAGTCATTTTTTATTGAATACATGGTTATCTGGGGAGAGAAAGACACTAGCATCTGGGGGGATTAAATGCAGAAGGAGATATTTGAACCAAGCCTTGAAGGAAATTAAGGATTCTAAGAGGCGGAGGTGGGGAGAGGGGGCATTCCAGGCAAAGGCCCATAAAGCCAAGATGTGGTGTTATGTGAAAGGAACAAAAAGAAAAAGGGTCAAAGAGTGAGTGAATGAACTTAACATACACTCAGACTAGAAAGGTATGTTAGAGTTGCCTTGGGTTATTGGGGAAGTTTGCATTTGATCCCAGTAAGTAGGAGCCATTGGAGTTTACTGAGCAGGGTCAGATTTATGTTTTGGGACTCTTACTAGAGCAGAGTACTCTAGCATCAATGAATCCGGACATTATGAGCTCCAACCAAGGAAACCAAAAATTCGGAGTAGTATGGGCTTTGATCATGGCAGTTGCCAGATTCTGACAGCCCTGAATGGCAGTGAAGGGAGACACACAGAGATTCTGGAAAGAAAATTATATTTCTGTTTTGTGAGTTACACTGTTATGTGCCTGCTATCATAGAAATCACATGGTGAGAATCTTTCTCTGATAATAGCTTCAAGTCTAAGGCAGGGCAAATGAGCAATGGCATGGAAAATGGTCGGAAAGATGGTGAACAGATCTGGCTACAACCCTCAGGATGGGTCAGCAAGAGGAAGGAGCAAAAACTATTGGCATTTTTTCACATCCAAGTTCATATAGCACCTGCAATCTCAGACTGAATGTTAAGAACCCCTTTTCAAAGCTAGTTTATGTTTACTTACTGGGAAAGTGAGTAGCTGACATAGTAGACAGAGTGTTAGACTTGGAGTCAGGAAGACCTGAGTTCAAATTCTATTTCATAATACTTCTTAGCTGTGTGATTCTGGACAAGTCACTTAAATTTCTTAAAATCTTGGTTTCTTTTTCTGTAAATCGGGGATAATAACAGCACCAAATTCCTAGGGTTATTGAGTGGATCAAAGGAGATATCATCTATGAAACACTATATATTTCAACTAACCAGCTATAGATTTCCCCTTTCCAGCCTCTGTTAGTGTTAGTTCAGTAAAAATATCTAGGTAGAGCAGGGGTCACTTTTGTGGGCAGAAATTTGTCTGTTTGTTTGTTATTGCTTTTTTTGAGGGCAGTTGGGGTTAAGTGACTTGCCCTAGGTCACACAGGTAGTTTTTCATGTTTACTGTCTGAGGCCATATTTGAACTCAGGTACTCCTGACTCCAGGGCCGGTGCTCCATTCACTGCACCACCTCACCACCCCCAGAAATATTTTCTATTTACCATAAGCCTCAGGAGAAGTAATATGGTGAAGGAAAAGCTTTGCATTTGAAGTCCAAAGATGTGGGTTCAAATCCTAGCCCTTTCTCTTATTACCTGTGTGACTTTGGACAAATTACAAATGAGCTCTCCAGGCCCGAGATTTACCATCTAGAAAATGAAGACATTTACTAAATGCTTATTGATTGAACTGATTGCCTTGAACATCATTTTTAGAGCTACCCCTGACTATCTGAGCTATGATGGAGCCCATAAGTATGAAAAATAAGAAGCTGCTTATTTTCAAATGTCAGGTGCTTTGTGAACCTTAAAACTCACTATCCATTCTATTATCTATTATTATTTTGTTTGTTTGTTGGAAGCTAGGTGGCCCAGTGGATAAAGTGTTGGACCTGGAGTCAGGAAAACTCTTCTTCCTGAGTTCAAATCCGGGCTCATACACTAGCTTGTGACCCTAGGCAAGTCACATACAGTTTGCCTCAGTTTCCTTACCTGTAAAATGAGATAGAGAAGGATACGGCAAACCACTCTAGTATATTTGCCAAGAATAGGGTCACGAAGAGTCAGTGAAAATCAAACAACAATTATTGTATTTTCGAATTCCAGATTTAGAGTTGGAAATGAACTTAGAAGCCACATAATACATCTTTTCCCTTTTACAGAGTGGTAAACTGAGACCCATGGAAGTGACTCACAAAACACTAGCAGCGCACACATATTGGGACTCCAAACTTTATTTCTCTGATTGCAGCAATAAATGATAGGGAGGGAGCGCGACATTGGAGAAATGGAATTGACTGCGGAGGCCGTAGACTTGGGGACCCATCTGGGACCTTAGAACCTTGGCCAAGGGACCTATCCTTCTCAGTGTGACATGAGGGGGTAGGCTGGGTGACCACTAAGTCCCTTCCCAGTCTCAGTCTGAGAGTCTATCACACGCTAGTGGCTAACATTTAGAGGGAGCTTTAAGGCTTGCAAAGCCCTTTACATATATGATCTCATCTGCTCCTCTTCACACCCACCCTGGGAGGGAAAGGCCCTGCTCTTCCCACTAATCCACATTAGAAGAGAAGAATGGAAAGGGATTTTAAAGTTGGAAGAGACTTTGGAGGGAATGGAGTCCAAGCCCAAGCTTTTGTAGATTCCCAAACTAAGGCTGAAAGCATTGGAAAGCCAGAATGGTGTGAGAGCTTCAGTGCTGGACTGAGAGTCAAGAAAACCTGGGTTCATTTCTTTAGGTTTGCTTTAAGCAGGAAGACATTGAACAGCCCAGCTGGCTTGCTGGAGGACTGCCCATCTAAGGGAAGATATTGATGTGCTCGGGCATCTTCTGCACTTTATTATCAATCAAGTAGGGTGTAGTGGGGGAGAGAACAAGGGGTTATGGTTCTTTCTACGTATAGATTTCTAATTCTACCAGGAGTGGGCAAGAGAGGATGAAGACAGTGCTGCCTGGAGGAGAGCAATGAATACTAATGATGTTTACCTCTATTAATAATCTAGTCAAGGAGGAAGTAGCCTCAAGAGCATATGAGCATGAGTGAGCTTGAACCTTGATCTCTTCTCATTAAGGCAGATTTTTCCTCTCCCTCATTCCTAGCTTCCAGAGGTGGAGGGGGGAAAGAGGGGCTTTTATCTTTCAATAAATTAAGATCTATACTATCCTAGAGGATAAAAATATGGTACTCATTTCATTTTATCATGAGATATTTTCAGAGTCCCCTAGAACATGACACCCCGAACCACCTAGAACATGACACCATGAGTCACCTAGAACACGACACCATGGCACTGAGAGGCTCATGTTGACTTTTACTAAGAGCACTTGTCTGACCCTTGATAAGGAATGTAAATGAAAGTGGATATCCTGCAAGCCAAGTAAATATTTCCTCCTAACACATGGCCACCTGCTTGGATAATTAGTGATTGACCACTGGCAGTTGTGTACTGGTACTGGTACTGCTGATAGCAGCACTGGGGGCAGATTCAAGGTGGAACCTCTTATCTTAGTTAGGATTCCCATGTTATACTTCATTAGTATCCCATTGGGACTATATGTGGATCACCATGGCAAGACAGGAAATTAGGACTGGGGGAGATGAAGCAAAACTGGGAAAATAAAGAGGGGGCCAACCACAGCCCCAGGGAGTTCCCATTATCTGGAAGACAGAGTGGGTTCAAAAATAAGCAAGGATACACACACTCGTGCACATGCACATGAGTGATCATGTGTGTGTGTGTAATACATTCTTTGTTATAATGGAGAGTTCCCCAGAAGGGAGAAAGGGGGAGCTTAAAGGGAGAAATCTAGGCAATATCTAAACAAATGATACCAATAAACATCTATTTTTTTAAATTTATTTTAAATTTGTTTTCTTGTTTACATTATTCATTTTCATTACATTTTTGAATTACAAATTTTCTCCCCATCTTGCCCCTGTCCCAACCCTAAAACCAATCCCACTGTAAAGCCCCTCCCCTGCTCT
>CM053599.1:13266256-13307260 GCA_028646575.1 Pseudocheirus occidentalis | reverse complement strand
GGGGGATGGGGAGGAAGGGGAGAAAAATCTATAACTGAAGTGACTATGGAACAGAATCTTGTAACCTAAAAGTAAACAAACAAGTCAATAAAAAAAAATAAACGTAAAGGATTTTGGAGCAGTGGCACAGCAATGACTCCTGGGAATCAGGAAAGTCAGAAAGTGGCCAATACCCCTTGAACTGCCCTTGAAGAAAACTAAGGGTCCCAAGAAGCAGGAGTGAGGGAGAGAGGAGATATAGTCAACAAAATCATAGAGAAGCAGGATCCCTGAGAAATTATAACTTTTGTTCTTGTTCAGTCGTGTCAGTCATATCCAACTCTCCATGACCCCATTTGGAGTTTCTTGGCAAAGATACTGGACTGGTTTTCTGTTTACTTCTCCAGCTCATTTTACTGGAGAGGAAACTGAGGCAAAGAAGGTTAAGTGACTTGCCCAGGGTCACACATCAGTAAGTGTCTGAAGCCAGATTTGAAATCAGCAAGATGAGTCACCCTGACTCCAGTACACTAGACAATGTGCCACCTAGCTGCCCCTTGAGATCATAGCTAACCCCCTCATTTCCCAGATTATGAAACAGAGGCCAGGTAGTGGGCCTTAGACTAAACTGAATAGCCAGTTGAGGCACAGTTTGGTGTAGGCTTCCCTTCCAGCTCTGTGTTCCTTCTCAGATACCTGTGTCTTCATCACATTTTGGATACCTAGGAGGTTTTGGTAGTGAGATGTGCCCATAGCTGCTGTAATATAGTATGGGATCAAGGAAAGAGGAATCTAGAAGTGTAGACAATCACTTCCAGTCTCTAGAGTTGACCCTGACATGCTGATTTTGATCTTGCCAAAAGCTTTCAATGGTCAGAGCATCATAGATTTGGAGCTGGAAAAGGATTTTAGAGATGGTTAAATCCAATCCCCTTATAATCTTTTTTTAAATAAACTTAATCACTGCTCAATGTTTTCCCTCCAAGTCATTTCTATAAACATAGATACTACCCCTTTGATATGAAATCATCCCTTGTAAACAAGAAAAACACTTAAGAGAAAACATTCTCATGGTTGTGACCTTTTGGAATATGCAATGTTCTGCTCTGGTCACCCTCTACTCTGATAAGTCAGTCTCCCTATTTTACAGAGAAGATTACATTTGTTCAAGGTCATATAACTAATAAATAATGGCACTGGGATTTGAACATGGGTCCTATAACTAGAAATTCAGCAGTCTTTTTGGTATACCATGTTCAGCCCATCTAAACATCTCCCATATTGCTCAAGCTCATTCTGATCCCAACCAAATCATCTCCACTTCCTCAGCTGCTGAAATTAGGCCAAACTTCACCTTTAGTGAGGGGCGGCTAGATGGCGCAGTGAATAGAGCACCAGCCCTGGAGTCAGGAGTACCTGAGTTCAAATCCGGCCTCAGACACTTAACACACACACACACACACACACACACACACACACACACACACACACCTAGCCATGTGACCTTGGGCAAGTCACTTAACCCCAACTGCCCTCCAAAAAAAGCAAAAAAAAAAAAACTTCACCTTTAGTGAAAAAAAAATACATGGTTCTTGGCACATAGTAGGTGCTTTATGAATTGAATTGAATCAAACCCCAACATGGATTAAACCCAGCACAGAGGAATTAGAAGCCAGCCTGAGGTAGTCCATCTGAGGTGGGAGATTCTTGCAACTCTGGCTCCGAGTTCTGTGATATGACTTAAGGGACAAGTTTTTCTGAACTCAATTTAATTTGCCAAACACTTGGAACCTATTGTGCCAAGCAATGTACTGGGCACTAGCAGCTGAAGCAGCCAGGCCCATGGTGATTAGAGAGCTAAACAGAATCCTAGAAAACCAGAGTTTAAGACCTGATGCAGACACTCACTGTGTGGCCTCTTAATCTCTCTTGGTCTTGGTTTTCCCATCTGTAAGATAGGGACAATAGGAGCACCTATTAAATTGAGTTCAGAAAAACTTGTCCCTTAAGTTTGCTGTAAGGATAAAAAAGGAAATACTGGCTGTGAAGCATTTTGTAAACCTGAAAGCATTACATAAATGCATCCATGATTTTTGCTACTATTACTATCATCATCATCATCATCATCATCATCATTGTAATACAATCTCTGGAATCAAGCAAGTTGAATGTTGGGATTTTTTTTCATCTCACCTGAGATGCCTTATGTATCTCTGGAATGGACTAGACAGCACCTCCGTGACTTGGCAGCCAACAGCAAAGCTACACCAGGCTCTGGAGGCACAGCTCCACTCACAATACAAAATCTTTGCTATAAGAGACAGAGCTTGAGAGATGAGACTGTGAGCTGAACATCCAAGGAGGGAAGTAGGAAATGAGAAGAGGCTTCTCTGTTGCTTTACTAAGGTCTCAGATATCAGTCTTTTGGGGGTCTCATACTGTCTTCAATAAACTTATCCTGCGTCGAAGGTCTTGCTAGTCTGGATGCTTGCAGGATAACCAAAAGCCCTGAGAGAGATACAAGACACATTCTGGCACTGCCATGAGAGGCCCCAAGGGAGTATAAACCCCTGAAGTCATCAGAGAGAGACTCCCAAGATTAAGTTCAATTTATTATGCCAGAGGTTGAGGTCTGGCACTCAGGTTACATTTTTATCTGGAATAAGTGAGTTTATTACCTTAAGGCTAGGAAAGAATAGAATCCTTATAGAATCAATCAAGAGGCATTTGTTAAGTACTTACTGTCTACCACTCTGTGTTATGTGATGGAGATACTGATACATGGAGCTTATACTCTGACCAGGACAGACAACAGGTATAGTGGAGCTGGAAAGGAGTAAAAGGAAAAGAACCCAAATGGGAGAAAGAGTCACAGGGAAAGAGTTGCAGTGAGAATGAAAAGAAGCATAACTGAGGTCCTTAAAATATGGCCTTGGAAGAAAGTCAGCAGTAAAGAAAGGAAGGCCCCAGAATGGAGTGTTGCAATTCAGAGAGAGTTGAATGCAGTGATTGCTGTTTCCTTTTCTAGATGTTCACAGACCATCCTTTTAATAATACATTCCAGAATTTTATCAAGATCTGATGTAAAATTTACCAGCCTTTTTATCTTTTTTGAAAACTGAGCAATATTCACCTATCTTCCCTTATTTGTCACAGATTTTCAGAGGTCACTGACTGTGCAGAGGTGAGAGCATTTCAGGCATGAGTGCCAGCCAATGCAAAGGAATAGACACAGGATATAGAATGTTATGGTAAAGGACTATAAAATAGATCTGCTTAGCTTGACTATGAAGCATATGAAGGGGAATAGTAAAGGGTATAATTGGAAAGGTCCATCAGAACCAGGTTCTGAAGAGCTCTAACTGACAATTAGAGGAATAGATATTTGACACTCAAGCCAATGGAGTTCCTTGAGCACGAGAGTGATCAAGTCAGGCCTGTGCTCTAGGACAATCACTTTGGGAACTACCTGGATAAAGAATAGAATCACGGAGTAATTTAAAGCAAGGAAACCAATGAGACAGCTATTGTGAAAGTCCAAGTCAGTGCTAAAGAAGGCCAGATGTAGATTGAAAGTCATGGGTGGGGGAATGAAAAAAGTATCATGGTGGTAGGATTGACAAAACTTGGAAACTAATCAAGATAACATGGAATGAGGGAGAAGAGGATGGCTCTGAGACTGTGACCCAGAATGGCTGGAAGGTTGTTGGTACTCAGAGACAAATGGGGAATTTCAGAAGAGGGATAGATTTTGGGGGGCAAATAGAGTTCAGTTTGGAACATGTTGAGTTTAATATACTAATGGGACCTTGGTTCTTAAAAGTCAAATTGGATGCTACTGATGCAAGACTGGAACTTAGAACTCTCCATATCTCTTCTATAATACAGCAACAACAATTACAATGTTAATGACAACAATAATAACCAACATTCAGATTTTGCTTTTAAGATTTGCAATATGCTTTATAAATATCTTGTTTTAATCCCACAACCATCCTGGAAAATTATTGTCATCCCCATTTTACAGACAAGGAAAACAAAGTAGAGGCAAGTTAAGTAATTTGCCCAAGGCCATATAGCTTATAAGTGAGACTGGATTTAAACTCAGATCTTAGAGACTCCCAGTGCAGTATAACATGTGTGTGATACAGTTGCCAATTCTGGGTTCAAATTCATCATCTGTCTGCGATGTTTCCCAAATATATGTACTGATATTCTAACTCAAAAGGCTGTCCAATCAACGATGATTCATAGTCTGGACAATATTTTTTTCATCCATTTAGTCTTTTGATCAATTGATCTGCTGGCCAATATCTTTGAATGATGCTGGATCTCATTGAGGCTGACCTGTGATATTGTTCAATCAACACAAGACTATTAGCAGCACAAGTTTCTCACCCACAAATAGGGACATCTGGAAAACTTCAGCAATTGCAGGGATGCCCTCTTTCATTTAGACCCTGTTGGGGACATTCTCTATCTTTGTGGGCAGCACTTTCAATTAGGAGAGAATAGACAATGGAGTCCAGGTCCTTTGACTACAAACCTCATGCTCTTTCTAATATACCTGCAATTTAATTATGTGCGAGGTGTCAAACTGACCGGGATCCAAAAGCAGTCTGATAAGTCTCCTAACTGTATCTCTCTTTCACACACACACACATCCACACACACACATCCACATGCTTTCTCATATAAGTCAATGGATAAAACCAATTACTACTTTAAAATTTTGTTTTCTGGAAGAACATTTTTATTCACGTACCAAAGATTAAACTGAATTAGCTGTAAGTCAACGCTCTTCTAAAAATATAACCAGTCGTCCTTTCTTGGATAACTCCATTAAAATTCAGGAGATGAAGCATCGAGTTGTGTTAATTCTGACACATTTAGAACCCTTAGCTCTTCACATATTGGGACTCCTTTCCATGTCACCAGCCTAATCCGTCAACCCTAGGTTACAAATCTCTGGCTGAGTTTTCCATTTGTTTTGTTGTGGGTTTCTTCCCCCTCTTGTTTTGTGTCTTTACTGAATGGACAGCTGCTAGCTGCTGATACAGACATTTTCTGACAGGCCTGTCCTGTGGATTTCCAAGCATCTATGGGTCATCAAGCAGCCCATATCCTAGTCTAAAGACAAAAATAAACAAATGAAATAGGTGGCAAGCGTGGGCACATTCCAATCAAACAAAACTACAGGAAAGGAGGCTGCCATGTCTCCAATTCTCTGTTTCACAAAGCTATGTTTCATGGCCAATTTACATTATAGGATCCCAGAGCTAAAGCCAGAAGGAACCTTGGAGGTCATCTGGTCCATCCCCCTGTTTGCCAAATGAGGACCCTGAGCTGCAGAAAGCACAGTGACTTGGCCAACACTCCATGGCTAGCAGATCATTTTATTCCAAATCATAACTATGATACTTGCCCATGGGAACCATATGAGGATGGTCTCATTCAGATTCCTTTCCAATGTTTTCTAAGCATTTCATTTTCAATGTGTTCCTCTCTACTGAGCCTCCTAGATTCACCATGGTTGCTCCAGCACTTCTGAAGTTCCAGTCTAGGTTTTGGTCTCCTTTCCTTTCACACAATCCACCTGTCTCCCACTGAGTCACTCCCATGGCAAAGTAATCAACCCACTATTTTGTTTTTCTCTTGCATTCAGAGAATAGTCTCTATTGACCTTGCCTTTAAAATTCACAATTCCTCTGACTTTCCTTGTCCCTGTCTTTCTACTCACCCTTCAGAGTGTAATGTGTAACTGATCAATTTTGAATACCTACTGACTGATGGAAGACCCCACAAAGACTTTAGAGCATGCATGAGGGTTTTATGGCTTTCAGAAGCAAAGAAGGACATTTTATTGGCTGCTGAACTATAGCAAGGTATGAATACAGAGGTATTACCCTGACCAGATCAATCTCTTTGTGTCTTCTGGTTGCATTTGAGTGAGGAGGATGCTATGAACCTCTGGAGGAGGTGGGAGGGAGAGACATGGTCTTTTCTTCCTGGAGTCCTCATGAAGCTGGCTAACACCATGGCTTTTATGCTAGACTTGGGGTCAGCTACTGTTCGTGTCTGCTGTTTTTTGTTAATGGGTTTTACTACATGTAGGAGGAGCAGAGGTCCAGGAACAGGAGTCTCTGCTAGAGTTGGCTGGGACCCAAGTCTAATGAGGTATGACCTGCTTGACCCCATGTAGCAATGGATTGACAGTTAATAGGACCCATGTTTTACAGAATGATGGTGACTTGTTCAGCATCAATGTAACTTTAAGATGAAAACTTCATAGGGTGAATGTTTTGTAGTAGCTGCATTAAGTTTGAGCTCACTCTCCAAAGTGCTGAAGGAAAGCATGTGTCCCTGGGGTTGAAAGAAATGCTATGTAAATTCTGTTCTCTCTGTTTTTGGTGTTCATAAAACATCACAATGCTAACTAGTTAGATTGATGGTGGATGCTAATCAATGGTGTTTATTATACCATTCATCTGACCTGGGATCAAATGATAACGGAAAAACCATACCAAAGTGGGAGCTCCAGCTGATGATATTCAAATAAAACCCATAACCTTTTAGGGTTAATCCTAGAAGATATAGCTAACTCTTGGGGGATCTGACTTGACAGTACACATGAGAGTTGAGATAAGGAGCCTCAGAATCTCTCTACTTTATGTGTGAGGCCTTGTCTGGGATTTTTGAAATAATGAACCTTTTGAATTTGGGAAGTTTGGGATATTTCTCCATCTTTGGTTTCAGTTTTTGGTTTTCCTAGTTTTTTTGGTGGAGGGTTGCTCCCTGTTGTAGGACAAGGGCCCTAACTACCATCAATCCTCTGTGGCATTGGGTCAAGCAAGTCAGTCCTCCCTGGCATCAGCTGTTACCACACTCTGGCATAGACCTGAGTCACTAGACCTCTGTTTTCAAAGTGTTTCAAAGTCTGACCTTTCAAAGTCTCAAGAGACCCTGTACCAAAGGTAAGAGGACACAAGCAGGAACAGACCCCTATCCCAAACCCAGGCAACCCCAAGAGGCTATGATGCCCCCAGGAGAGGAAGTGCCCCAAATCTCACCCCAGCCCAGAGGCCAGTGAATTAATATCTTTTTTATGTGTACTCAGTTCTCTTTGCTACATGGTCATAAAATATCTGGGCATACTCCAAAGTCCTTGTCAGGTATCATATCAGCCAGACCATGCACAAATTGACTGGGATCTCCATAGCCATTACAAGAGAGTCATAGAATCTCAGAACTACAGGGTACTTCAGAAGCTTACTAGTTCAGTCTCTACCAAAACAGAGGCAGCAGGTGGTAGAGTAAGTAGAACACCAGACTTCAAGTCATAAGCAACCTGAGTTCAAGTTTTGTCTAAGCCACATGACTGAGACAGGTAACTTCATCTCTGTAAGCCTCAGTTTACCCAGCTGTGAAAGCAGAGGTTTTGTCGTTGGTGTCCTCAGGGGACCAGTCTTTCTACAGCAGCCTCAACAAATGCCATCCAGTTTTTACTTGCAGACCCCGAGGGGGAGAAAGGTTTTTACTTCTTGAAGCAGCTCATTCCCTCTTTGAGAAACTCTCATCATGAGTAAGATTTTCCTTGCAATGAACTGAAATTTGCCTCTGTGTAATTTCAGCACTTACTCCTTGGTCTTCCCTCTGGAGACAAGGAGAACAAGTCTAGTCTGTCTTTTATGTGAAAGAGAGGAGGGAGTGCAGGGGGAGACTGAGAAAGGTTTCCTGTACAATGTCAGGTTTGAGCTCAGACTGGAAGGGGAGCCAAGGAAGCTGGGAAGCAGGACAAGGAGAATGATTATTCCTGTTTTATTCATAGAGAAGTGATGTAGTATGGTGGACAGAAAACCAGCCTTGGAGTCAGGAAAACCTACTGGCAGTGAGGCCCTGGGCAAGTCATTCATGTGCTCTGGGCAACTCCCTGTGACAAGTTACAGAGAAGGTGCCAACCAGCACTGATTGAAGAAGTCTCCTCATCCCAGAGTTCCCAAGAACAATGACAGCACATTCGATATATTTCACATAAGAAAACTGTGGATCAGAGATATTAAATAATTGGTCCATGATAACAAAGCATAATTCTTCAGTGCAGTTCTGTGAAGGCAGGAATGAATGCGGAATATCAAAGAATATTACCACCCCCTGTTATCCTCATAAGTCACGGAATGAAGACTTCCCAGGATCTGCCTGGGGGACTATCTCAATAAGAACATTATACAAAGGAAGGAAGGAAGGAAGGAAGGAAGGAAGGAAGGAAGGAAGGAAGGAAGGAAGGAAGGAAGGAAGGAAGGAAGGAAGGAAGGAAGGAAGGGCAAGAGGGAGGTAAGGAGGAAGGGAGGGAGGGAGGAAGGAAGGAAACATTTATTAAGTACCTACTATGTACTAGGTACTTTGCTAAGTGTTTTACAAATACTATCTCATTTGACTTTCACAAAAGCTCTGTGGGTTGGTGCTGTTATTACCCTGATTTTACAGCTGAAATGGAGGTGAATTGTTTCTGACTTGCCCAGGATTGCAGTCAGTGTCTGTGGCTCTCCTCAAACTCAGGTCTCCCTGACTCCAGGCCCAGGCTCCAGCTACTGCACCATGTAGGTGCTTTAGTTGATCTTCATGTAGCTTTAGGGTTGTAAAGTGCTTTCCCCACAGTAGCCCAGGGAGTGAAGTGTGGTTTAGTGATAAAGACAGCCTCCCTTTTTCACTCTAGAAAATGAGGTAGCAATCAAATAAGTCTGCTTTCCCAATAGCTTAAATAAACCAACAGTCATTGGTTTTCATTTTTAAAAGCATTTGTAAAGAGATTAAAAAAATAATAGGCAGCGTTTGTTTTCCTGGTAGACAATGTTAAGCATATTCAAACTAGTCTGTGATGATTCTCCATCATTTTTATCAAAAGTATTACATTGTATAATAATATGACGCTTACCATACAGAAATCAATCAATAAGCATTTTGAACTGCTGAGTTCAAACTGACCTCAACCACTTCTTAGATGTGTGAGACTCTGGGCAAGTCATTTGATCCTGTTTGCCTCAGTTTTCTCAACTGTAAAATGACCAGAAGAAAATGGTAAACTACTCTAATATCTTTGTCAAGAAAAACCCAAAGGATCAGACATAATTGAAATGACAGGACAACAATAAAGTGCCTACTATGTGCTAGTCATTATGCTGGGTGTCAGGGTTACAATGACAAAAAGGATATAGGTCCTACCCTCAAGGACTTGTATTTTATTGAAAGAACCAATATTTACACAGGTAAATATTCACAATGTTAAGAAAAGGGCAATTCGAGGCTTCACTAGCAGCCAGTCCGGGGAGATCAGAAGACCCTTATGTCCAAAGTAATGTCAATGATCTATGCTTTAAAGGAAAGTGGGGGTTCTCTAGATATAAGGAGGAAGTACATTCCAAGCTTAGTGGACAGTCAGTGCAAAGTCATGGAGAAGAGGAATGGTGTGCTATGTGTGAGGGAAAGCAAGAAGACGAGTTTGGCTGAACCACCAAGTGAAATGGCCATCCCATCTAGAAGGTTCTCCACAGCTCCATAATGCTGTCATTAGGATACTACCTCATGTTTGCCTGCCATCTTTCATTACCAAGGGGGCATCTCTGCTCTGAAATTCTCTATTCTGCCCCCGTTGACTAGAGTGCTATTTCTATCTTGCTGTCACCTTGTAAATCACAGATAAATTTTATAAGACTTTCAATGAAAGAAGGAAGCAATAGGCTCTGAATGAGGGCCAAGAATGTGAATTTCCCTGTTCTATGATAGTCAGCATGCTCAAAGCCTACAGGGTTGTATTCTCCAGGACTGATTTTCTGATCCTCCAGCTAGGCAAACATACCTGGATTGCTGGTTTTAATCCAATGAAATATTAGGAAAATTGAGTTGTGGCTTTTAGAGACAGGATTTTGGAGAGAGTGTCATGGTTGCCCCTGAAATCAGAACAACTTTATGTAGTGACTTCCCGAACATTCCAGAAGGTAACTAAAGGTGAGAGTAAGGAGAATGCCCCTGGATGTGAAAGAAATCTTGAAAACATATTGTCTGTCCCTGAGCTAGACAAAAATAAATTGAATTTTTAATTTAATCATTAATCAGGAAAAAATATGAAAGGTAAAATTGCAGCTTTAAGTATCTGAAAATGGGAGAGGACTTCTCAATAATATTTCACTGACCTTTTATAGGTACCTGTTGGAATAGCTCCAAATGTGGAAAAGTTGACTTTTATGGTTCATTTGTGCATGTGGCCACAGGTGTATGAGTCTGGACATTAATGACATGTGCTGAAATTCTAGCAAGATGGCAAAGTGAAAAGTCTTCAGCCTAGCTCCTCAATCCACCTGGCCATTATTAGATGAATAAGCAGCTATGAAGCACAGTGAATAGTGCTCCGGATCTAGAGTCAGGAAGACATGAGTTCAAATCTAGCCTCAGACTTTTGAAAGTGATATGACACCAGACGAGTCATTTAACCTCTTTCTGCCTCAGTTTACTCATATGTAAAATGGGGATAAATGGGGATACTAATAGCACTAGTTCACAGGGTTGTTGTGAGGATAAAATTATATTTTACTGTAAAGCACTTTGCAAACTTTAAAATACCATATAAAGGCTTAGTGTTGCTACTGTTATATCCACCAATATATAGAGAAAGTGATGAGACAAAGGAAGTAGAACAAGAAAACTCCAAAGAGAATAACTTTTCAGGTAGAGAAAAGGAAAGGTAAAGGAAATGAGAAAATACTAAGAAAAACATTCCAACACAGTGAGCAAAATTTATGGATTTACAGCTCCCAGAAAGAAGCCATCTAAAACAAAACAAACAAATATGTTTCAAATTTCTTGAATCCAAGAAATAAAGACTCATTAGACTCAATAAATTGAATAATAGGTACATTAAAGGAAAAGGAAGGGTCATAAATTTGGAAGGAACATGAGAGGTCATCTAATTTAATCCTTCATTTTAGAGATGAAGAAACTGAGGCCTGAATAATATAGGTAGTATGTAGCAGAAGCAACATTTGAAACCATGTCACCTGACTATAAATTCAGAGCTGTTCACCCCATACAGCCACTTTTTGGAGAATGTGGCATTGAATTGAAAAGATTTGACCATTATAATGAGAGTTCTACTATCAGGAGCAACAGATTCAGTGAAATTCCAGGACAAATAAAACTTAACTATATGGAAGAAATGGTGAAAAGTTTGAATGGAAGACTGTAATCAATAGGAAATTAAAATGTTCAGGCTGAAGAGTAGCAGAAATAGCTAGAAGAGTGAAATGATCAAATCTGAACTTTTAGAAAATCACTTTAGCAGATGCAAGAAGGGTGGATTTGGAGTGGGGAGATATTTGATAGAGAAAATCTAATGAGAAGTAGTCTAGGAAGTGAACAGAACCTGAGTGAGCATGGTGGCTGTGTGCATGGAGAAAAAAAGATGTTTGAAGGATGTTACAAACAGATCTCTAAAATTCACTGATTCAATTCACCCAAATATATTGTCATTAAGCTCTATAAACTGTATGGGAAAGATAATTTACAAGTGGATAAGAAGGAAAGTATCATTTAACAAGGTCCCGCAATTTGTATTCACAGGATTAATCACTCGTCATGAGAAAATACAGAAAAAACAGGAATATAATATATAGCCAATCAAGGGATATTGATTTTATCCCTGAATTTTCTGCTTAGTTTCCCTAGAAACAATACTCGAAAATGAAAATATATTTTTGATTCCCTACATTTTCAAGTGTTTCTGCAAGGAAATGAAGTCTTTGACATGCAAATATCAAAGGAAGAAATAGGGAACCAACCTCCAGGTAAAAAATATTTGTTGCTGAATAATTTATTTTTGTACATTTACATAGGAGACCAAAGTGTATAGGAACCCTGCTTTCAGATGGGTGGTTTTCATGCCATCATTTCTGTTTTATTAATCAAAGTTCTCTTACAGGTATAATTTTGTCCAACATGGGTTGGTAGATTGAAAAATAAAATAGAATAAACTAGGTTTTGCTATTCTTTTAAGTAAACTTTCTAGCATTTGGGAATTAAAGTGATTCTCAATGTCATGTCAGATGAATTATCTTTGATAATGAAGGGAAATGCCACTTGAAACGATTTTTTCTGTTGTGATCTGCAGGGAGTATCTGTACACCATATTACATCAAACTGGGGAACATAGGCATGGAGTATTTCATCTTATAACTGAACACTTAGATCCAGAATGCAGTGGGATTTATTGAGGAAATTTCTTGGTGACACACTCACTTCCCATGGATCTGGTAGATTTCATCCTCTAACAGCCTTGTTGAAGTAAGAATGGTGGAAACCCTCAAGAGGCCTAAGGGTGAGGTGAGATTTCAAAAGTTTGCATAACTGATCTATTTTTTCAGATGCTAAATGCAATGGTACTTTTATGATGGACAGGGTATAAAGTAGACAATTGTTGAATAACTGAATTAATAAATGGTTAATATAGACACCTCCTGTGATGATTGATTTTGATAGACTTAGCCCTACTCAGCAACGTGAGGGCCTAAAACAATTCCAAAGGACTCCAAATGTAAAATGCCATCCACATCCACAGAAAGAACTATGGAGTCTGAATGCAGAGTGAAGCAGACAATTTTCCTTTCTTTGTTTGTTTTGTTTCACTTTGTTTTTCTTTCTCACCATTTCTCCCGCTCATTATAATTCTTCTATAGAACATGACTAACGTGAAAATATATTTAATAGGAATGTATATAGAGAGAGTCTATATCAGATTACATGCCGTCTCAGGGAGGGAAGAGGAGGAGAGAAGGGGAGAAAATTTAAAACTTAGGGAAGTGAATGTTGAAAACTAAAAATAAATAAATTAACTTAAAAATAAATGGTTAATAAAGGAGGAGAGGTTAAACACCAGATGGAATTAATCAGTGTCCTGACAATATTTATGAAGGTAGAAACATCAAACTTGAGATCTTCAGTTATTGTATCCAATGGATATGAGCTCATGGTTTAAAATTTGTGCCTTTGTACTGCCAGCATCCAGCATAACTTTACAGGCAGCAGACATATAAGACATGCTATTAGAGTGGATTGGATTTTAAATGTTAAAAAAAGGAAAAGAATCCTTCCAAGCATTCAAACAAAACACTCCAAATCCTCCCCAGTAATTCAACCCATATCATAAGTTGGTAGAATTAAATACTTAAAGCTGGAAGGGACTTTAGAGACCATCTAATCCATTTCCTTCTTGCAGATAAGGAAATTAAGTCCTAAGGATGGAAATTGACCTGCTCAAGGTCACAAGTGATCTTGTGTGACCTTAAGTGACACGGGTAGAATTTGAACCAAGGGCATCTTCTTGCTTCTAGAGCCAGTATTGTTTCTATTACCTCGTCTTGAGGGGTTCAAATCCTATTCCCATCTTTCATAATTAACCTCACAGAGCCTGAATTGCTTCATCCATGATGTTTGTTTACCATGATCTAGAGCTATGGTTTCATTCAGTGTATGGAACTCCCACTGTGGAAATCCTTCCACTAATGCCAATCACCAATTCCTCTTCCAGTCTCAGAGAATTACTTGGGGGCAAACAGATTTGCCTGACTTACCCAGGGACACAACCAGTAGCAGAGGCAGTATTTGAACCCAGGTCTTTCTGACTCTCATACTGCCTTTCCATATGAAAAATAGAAGCAAATAAAATAGTGTTCTCAAGATACCCTCCAATTAGCATATCTCTTGTCAACTCAAGGTAAACCAGCTCTCCTTTCATGTATTTGAATGGAAAAATAGAAGGAAGAGTGGGGAAAGGGCATTGGATTTGGAATCAGATGACAAGGTTAAAATCTTGGCTCTGATTCTTTGAAGAAAGGAATGTGGAGATGACAAAAGCTTATTTGCTTCACTCTTTTCCTCCTCAGTGCTTTCATTCTTTCAATACACACATTGAAGTGCTTGCTATGTGCATGCCATAGTGGGCTAAAATTTATTGAGTAGGGAAACGACACTGTCAGATTCTTGCTTTAGAAAAATCACCTTGACGGCTGGGTGTAAGATGGATTTGAGAGAAGAATTGGATTACCTTAGGTCTTGGTTTTCTCATGTGGAAAATGAGGGAAGTGAAAGCCAGGTTGAGGTGCCTTGAAGACCAAATGCAATAATATATAGAAAGCAAGTTGCTAACCTTGAAGCACTATATAAAGGTAAGCTCTGATTTTGGGCTATGACCCCTAAGGACCTTCTACCTCTAAATCTATGACCCTGTAAATGCAAAGCAAACTAAATAACTCACTAATCACCCAAAGAGGAACTTGGGGAAAGGAATCTGTGCCTTCCTTTGCATGACCTAGACAGATCTCCATCAAAATCTCAGCCCCATCCCCTGGTTTTCTGGGACTCCATTGGGGGACTCCGTTCTGGCAGTGGCACTCAGGTAGTTAAAGCTGCACCATTTGCTTTTTGAGGCTCTGATTCTGCTGACTTTATTTCAAGCAATCAAAAATCTCTAATTTGCATTCCCATTCCCATTAGTGGCCCATATGTTAGCCCTGTTTAAAAGCTATAGGCTGCATTCATTATGAGAGACTTGGCTTTCCTGCCTTATCCTTCCCCCTTTGAAATGATGGAAGCTTATATTTAGCAAATGCACAGTTAGTCATTGGGTCATGTGTTCTCATTTGTACCTGTATAACAGTGGCCAGGAGAGGCTTGGATTTCTCATATTAGAGTACCATTCCTGACCATCTTCAAGAGAGGAAATTGTTCTCTCTCCAGGTACTGCATATGGGACAGACAGCCGGTGCCCACTTCCTACCCAAGGCTTCATTCAAATATTAGCCTCTCACTAGGCTTGTGCACATGATTTCCCAGCCTACACTGAGCCCTAATAACCAGGCCCCACTGGAGACTGGCAAAGAAAAATCCACAAGGCTTCCTGGTGAGGCTGGTGATGGGCTGGATGAGTCAATCATCTCTCTTCAGTGTCTGTTCACAAGGTGAAGGAGAGAAGAGCAAATCAATTTGGCTAAAGAGAGGCACTGCCTTTCCCTTTGTTCCAGGCATTTTTAATGTTTTCCGAGCCTGGAAATGACATGCAAAAGACAAAAAATGTAGTACAGGCAGAGAAGTTTCTTTTCTGTGCTCTTTTCCACCTATGGTTCATTTATTTCTTCACCATGTTTAATAAGTGTCTGTTATGTGTATAGTGTCATAGAAAGAAAAGCAACCCTGGGGTCAGAAAACCAGGGTTAATATCCCACCTTTGACACTATCTGTTTGACATTGGGAAAGTTTCAAAATCTCCATGAGCCTCAGTTTCCCCATCTGTAGGAAGATGTCAGACTTGATGCCTCTGAGTTACCTTGAGCTCTAGATTTGTGATCCTATAAATTATTAGGAAATTTTTCCTAACGTTATCTTTAAATCTGCCTCTTTGGAACTCCTGCCTACTCCATTTCTTCTAGTTCTGACCCTGATGCTAAGCAGAATAATTCTCTATGATAGCCCTTTAAATACTAAAAGACAGCTCTCATGCCTCCCTCCCTCTCCCAATCCCAAATTTTCCCTTTTCAAGGATGGATATTCCCACATCCTTTAGCTGAAAGGACAAAGTGTATTATTTCTCTCGCCTACTTCTCAGGAAAGATCACCTTCATTGTAATCCAGTGGACTGAGATAAAGCCAGCGATTCATGCTTTAGCCATAGCACAATCACTACAGGTCTAGGCACTGGACATATGATGTCAAAAGTGAAATAATTCCTGCCCTCAGAGAATTTGTCTTATCACAAAATGGATAACTCTGCTGACAAATTCTTGTGTTGAGCCTCAGCTCTCTCCCCTTCTCTTCCCAGTCGGATTCTGGTACGTTGGCAGTAGAATGAATTATGCAATCAAGAAGCACTTATGAAACATATACTGTATACCAAGTATTGTGCGAAGTGCAGGGATACAGAGAGAGAAGGGATGCAAAGGGAGAAGGGATGCAGAGAGACAAAATAACAACTGTTTGTGCCATCAAAGATTCTATATTTTAATAAAGACATGTCCAAAAGACAATCCACATAAGAGACATACATAGCACAAGGGAAGGCTCTAACACATGCAGAAGAATACCTGATATTCATAGAACCATGGATAGATTTCAGTAAAAATATATCATTATTTCAACATAATTTTTTTCCTTTGTAAACCCTATGTATTTTCTTTTGTGCATTAGAACCATTACTCTGAGAAGTGCTCCATAGTCTTCATGAGACCATCAAAGGGATCCATGACACATGCAATAAGTTCTATTTGAGCTGACTTTTAAAAGAAACCAAGAAATCCAAGCTCTGGAGGTTAGGGAAAAGGATATTTGTAATGGGGCACCATTACAAAGGAGCAGAGATGGGAAATGAAGCATTCACCAAATGAAGAGATGGGAAATAAAGATGGGAAATGTGAGCAAGAGCAAGTAAAGCTATATGGCTAAACCATAGCATACATAGAGATGACGTGTGAGGAGGCCACTAAGATAGGAAGGGGCTGGAACTTTAAATGCCAAATTGAAGACTTTCTTTTGGACACTGGAGGTAATAGGGAGCCATGGACATTTATTGTGACCAGGCAGATGAACATTTTAAGAAAATCACTTCGGCAGTTGTGTAGAGAACTGAGTGGATTAAGGAGAGACTTGAGGCACAGAAACCAAGTAAAAAGCCATCATCCAGATGAGGAGATTAAGAACCTCAGCTTGGGCAATGGTAGTATGAGTGGAGATAGGGAACATATGCAAAGTATTCTGAGAGAAAAGAGTGATACTATCTGGCTACTAGTTGATTACTATGTGAGGTGAAGGAGAGTGAAGAGTCTCCACCTTGACTTGGTACCACAATAGGAATAGGGAGGCTTGGAGGATCTGGGAGAAAGATGCTGTTTTCTTTTAGATGTATACTCACATCTCAGCATTTTCACTGGCTGTCCCACATAACTAGGATGTTTTCCCTACTCATTTTTATCTCCTGACTTCCCTGGCTTCCTTCAAGTCTCAGCTAAAATCCCACCTTCCGCAAAAACCCTCTGCCAATCCCTCTTACTGCTTAATGACTTCCCTCTAACATTAGCCTCAATTTATCTGTGTATCTTGTTTGTACATAGTTGTTTGTGTGTTAGCTCCCCCATTAGACTGAGATCATTAAGAGCAGAGGCTGCCTTTTGTCTTTCTTTATACCCCCAGGGTATAATACAATGCATGCCACATGGTAGGCACTTCCTAAATGCTTTTTGATTTAACATGTTGAATTGGAACTGAATATCAGACATCTAGTTCAAAATGTTCAATAGGCAACTGGTCATGTACAACCAGATTTCAGGAAAAAGACTGAAGCTAGATATATAAATCTGGGAATTATATTCGTAGAAATGATAGTCGGACCACAGAGGTCAACAACTGAGATAGGACAGAGGAAGGAGAGAAGAGAACCCAGGACAGAGCCTTGGGGGGAATCCATGGTTATTGGGAAAGACCTGGATGGAGATCAGTAAAGAAGACTGAGAAGAGCTGGTCAGAGAGGTGGAAGAAGAACCAGAAGAGATCAGGGAGTGTTCAGGAGAAGGTGGTCAAGAATGGTAGTAATGCTACAGAGAGGCCAAGAGCAAGGCAAGTGAAAGTCAAAGAGCTGAATCCAGAGGAGTTCTGGGTCTTGGTGCATGCTGCTGTGTACATGGGGGTGACTCTATCCAATAACATGCAAATGATTTTTTTATTACCCATTATTTTGTACTCTCCATGCTTTACTAAAAACCTTTGATACCTTACTGGAAAGGGGGAGGAGAACCATGTCTAGGGCTATGAGATTGCTCCTAGCTGGATTGAGGAAGGCCTTAGGATCCTACTTGCACAGGATGCCAGGGGGAGACATTTGGTACGTGGTCGGTCTTACTGTGAGAGGGGCAGCCCATTCTCTATAGAGTATAACCCATGCCTCCACAGTAAAGCCAACATCTCCAAGACATAATTAGAATGGTGAAGAATGACAGAATAGTAGTCACTTCCCTCTTCCCCACATTGTGTAAATATGCAGATAGGACCAGAGAAAGGACCAGAGACAGGTATCCCACAGGTGTTGGAGATTGTATTTTGGAGCTAAAAGAGCACCACAAGGCACAAGACCAGTGAGCCTGAGAGCTAAAAGGAGCAGTCTGTGAACTGCAAAAGCATCAGGCAAGAAGTATATTGCTTTGAATGTCAGTAGCCTGTGGCAAAACCCTGATTGCCTTGTCCTGGTTATAGTGCTTATTGTAGGGATTATACGAGGGTCTGTGTGCCTGTTGCCTAAAGACAAACCCAGTTAAGTTTAGAGAAGCTCAGAACTAGACTGGTCATGGGGAAAGAATGGGATAATATTTTTGTCTGTGGTTACTTACAAATAATGTGTCTTAAGCCTCTAAGAGGTTTCAGTCTGTGATGGCCAAGAGAAGTTCCAACACAGAGAAAATTAAATAGTGAAACATCTACTATATGTTATTCATGCCTTCTCCATCAAGGTCTGAATTATCCATTGTAGGCATCTGTATCTATCAGATTAATGGGATAATCACCCTAATGGACTGCTCCTACAGATCCAGAATGTTGTATCATTTCATCTTTGGTCCCCTCTGGCTAATTAACTTGATCCTCAAGGGTATCACAAAACCCAAGTCTGAAGAAAGGGCAACCCTCTCTGGGAAGAAGTGTTTTATAGAACAGTGATCACAGGGCAGGAAACATGAGAAAAGTCAAAGATTGAGAGCAGGAAGGAACAGAGATGGCAGAGACAATTAATTCTAATCCTCCCATTTTGTGGAGAAGGAAATTGAAGCTCAGAAAGCAAAAAGCAGTTTAACAAAGTAACTGGAGGCCTATGTATCAAAGGCAGGATTCGAACCCAGAATCTTTGATTCCATAGCCAGGGTGCTTTTTACTACATTATGCTGCCTCATAAACTTGGGTCTCAGACCAAAAATACATTTAAAAAGAGAAAAACCAGTTTTTGAGAGACAGCCCAGCACAGTGAATGAAGCCTCAGAGTCAGGATGACCTGGGTCCAAGCTCTCAGTATCCCAATCAATACTCAAAGACCTTAAATTGCACAAAGATGGTGGATTAGAGAGAGCAACCCAGTTGAAGTCTCTCAAAATTCCCCTCCAACCAATTTTAAAATAACACCCTAAATTAAATTTTGGAATGGTAAAGCCAACAAAAGATCAGGATGAGACATTTTTTCAGCCGAAGAAAACTTGGGTCAGCAGGAGGTCTGTGACAGCAAGGTGGGGTGCCAGTCTGTAATTCAAACACTGGTAACACCAGTGGTCAGCCTTAGAGGAGGCAGAAGCACCAATAGCAGATCTTGGAGGTCAAAGCAACAGAAGCTTCAGTATGTTTCAGCCCACAGATAATAAGGGGGAAAGACAAAGGTCAAAGAGAGAGTAAAAGAGATCCTTTTCTGGCACTGGTTCCAACTGGCACTAATTGGCAACTGCATTGCTCACATGCAGTTTCAGACCACAGGGCAGAGAGGAGCACTTGCCATTTCAAGGAAACAGGGACCCTACTGACATTTCTGAGACCCAAGTTAGTACTAGTGCTTATGACTTCAGGAAAGCAGGAGCCCTGCCTAGGTGAAAACCAGAGTGTGGACCAGGAAAAGTAATGACCATGCCTCTCCCCACATCACACCACCTTGGAAACAATGAAAACTTATAGACCACCCCCCATTACTAGCTCTGAAAACAGCAGCAAGAAAAAGCCTGAAGCCTTGGATAGGACCTCCCCACCTGGATGAGCAGAGCCCACCTTTAAAATAAAGTTGAAAATCAAGAAATAGGCTGAAACATGAGCAAACAACAAACAAACAAACAAAAAGAGAACTTGACCATAAACATCTACTACAGTGGCAAGGAAGACCAAGTCACAAATTAAGAAGACAAAAATGTGAAAACACCTACAACCAAAGGCTCAAAGAAAAATGCTAACTGTGAACAACCCCAGGAATAATTCCTGGAAGAATTAAAGAAAGCAATAAGAGTGGTAGAAGAAAATTTAGGAAAAGAAATGAAAGTGATGCCAGAAAATTTTGAAAAAAATTAATAGCTTAGTAAAAGAGACACAAAAATAATACTGAAGAAAATAATACCTTAAAAAACAGAATTAGTCTAATGGTAAAAGAGGCACAAAAATTTTAGTGAAGAACTAAAAAAATTAAAGTTGGACAAGTGGAAGCTAATGACTCCATGAGACATTAAGGAAAAATTTTTTAAAGTAAAAAGAATAAAAAAGTAAGAAAATGTGTAATGTTTTGTGGGGAAAACAACTGACCTGGAAAATAGATTGAAGTGAGATTTAGGAATTATTGGATTACCTAAAAGCTGTGATAAAAAAAAAGAGGCTACACACTATATTTCAGGAAATTATACAGGAAAACTACTCTGATGTCTTAGAATCAGAAGGTAAAATGCAAATTGAAAGACTCCACTGATCACCTATTGAAAGAGATCTCAAAATAAAATCTCCTATGAATATAATATCCAAATTCCAGAGCTCCCAGGTCAAGGACAAAATATTGCAAGCAGCCAGAAAGAAATGGTTCAAAGATTATGGAGCTACAGTTAAGATCACACAAGATTTATTAGCTTCCATCTTAAAGGAGTGGAGAACTTGGAATATGATGTGTGAAAGGCAAAAGAGCTGGGATCACAAACAAGAATATCCACCTAGCAAAACTGAGTATACTTCTTCTAAGGAAAAAAATGGATATTTAATGAAACTGAAGATTCTTAAGCATTTTTGATGAAAAGATCAGAAGTGAAGAGAAAATTTTATACTCTAACTCAAGACTCAGAGAAGCATAACAAAGGTAAACATGAAAGATCAATCATAAGGGATTCAATAAAGTTAAACTGTGTACATTCTTATATGGGAAATTGATTCATGTAAATCCTAAGAACTTATCATTTTTAGAGCTGTTAGAAGGGGTCTACATAAAGAATAAAGAATGGGTGTGAGTCAATTATGTGGGATGATCTCCAAAATAAAAGGGGGAGAAAGGAATACATTGGGAGAAGGGGAGAGAGAGGGAGCACAGGGAAATTCTTCTCACATTAAAGAGGCACACAAGGAAGAGCTTTTACAAAGGAGAAAAATGGGGTGGGGGAAGTGCTTGAACCTTACTCTTATCAGAATTGGTTCAGAGAGGGAAGAATAAATATACATGCTCAGTTACTATGCAGAAATAGTAGAAATCTATCCTATCAAACAGAGAAACAGGAAGGGAAAGAGATAAGAGAAAGAGGAGAAAAGAGGGAGGGTAGATTTCAGGATACAATGATCAGAAGGAAAAACAGACTTTGGAGGAGAGACAGGATAAAAAAAGAGAAGAAACAAAAGAAAATGGGATGGAGGGAAGTACACAGTGATCATAACTGTGAATGTGAATAGGATGAGTTCACCCATAAAACTGATGCAGATAGCAGAATGAATTAGAAACCAGAATCCAACAATATGTTGTATGTAAGAGAAATAATGGAAACAGAAAGACACAAAAAGAGGTAAAATAAAGGGCTGTGGCAGAATCTAATATTTTTCAGCTAAACTTTAAAAAGGCAGGGGTAGAAATCATAATCTCAGAAAAGGCAAAATACCAACATACCCAATTATAAATAATGATCAAGGAAACTATATCTTGCTTAAAAGGCATTGTACACAATGAAATACCATTTCAAAAAATGATCATAGTGCCTATGTTTAGTGAGCACTTCAATGAAAGTTTCATTCATTGACAGAGGGTGATTCTAATCAGGAGTTCTATGCCCCAATTAAATCACCAGTCTGATCCCTCCCTCCCAAAGTGCCATGACTTCCCTTTACTCTCTACCCACCAAGATCTTGCCTCCACCCAGGAGAGAATATCCATTAAACGGGAAAGCAGAACTCTCCCCAGCTGCCAAGGTGTCCAGCTTTCCCCACTCCCCGGTATTCTGTATTTTTTCACACTGAGCAGAAGACGTGAACACACATCCAGGGTAGCTTCCGAAAAAGCTTATGGCTTTCTGAAAAGTAGGGGAACTCCAGGCAGGAAATATCCTGACTCATGTCCTTCCCACCTGAAGTTTTCTCCTCTACCTGACTTGCTCTATCCTGGCAGGCTCCTCACATTATAACTGAGGTGGCCCCTTCTGTATCTCTCTACCACTGCCATATGGCTTTAGCTGGCCCTCAAGTTTCTCCAATTCTCTCACTTTCTTATTTTAAATGTGACCTCTCCTTCCCCTTAGGGCAAACAAAGTAAAGATGGCTTTTACTGGCATTTGAGGGAATAAAAGTCAAATCAAATGAACTCAGAAATTACAGAATGTCCGATTTGCTGAGGATGGAGAGTTCAAGGGTCAATATCCCCCAAAAGACAAACCAATCTTCTGAGCCAACCAACCCCTTGGCTTTGCCAACCACCATGCCACCTCCAAAGCAGACCACATTTATGGCTTCATCCCGGCTTCCCTTCACCCAAGTCCCATTTCCTCTTCTTTCTCAGAGCTCCTACCCTCCAGGCCCTTCAAGCAAGACAAACCCCACATAGACTAGGGATTTTCCAATCATTTACAACCCTGTTGCTCACTTTTCCAAATAGGATAATCTTCCCCAGCAAGACCTCTGCTTTTTCAATCAATCAACAGATTGAGAGCAAGAAGAGCCCATACAGGCCATCTAACCTAACCCCTTATGTTAGGGATGAGGAAACAGAGGCACAGGAAGTATATGGGACTATCTAGGGTCACACAGCTAAGAATCATCTGAAGGAGCATTCAGATTCAGGCCTTTGTGACTCCATATTCAAGCCTCCATTACCTGTACCTCCTGGAAAGAAAGCACATTTCTTTCCACCTCCTTCCACAGCAAATGCAGTAGTTCTGCATCATGGATGTAAACCCCAGGAGTCATCTTCTCTAACCCCTTCATTTTATAGAAGAAGAAACAGGTCCAGACAAGTGACTTGACCAAGGTCACGCAGGAAGTGAATAGCAAAAGTTAGGTATTAGCATTTCTTCATTTCTTCTTAACAAGGACAAAGCATCAGATATTTAGGGACATAAGATACATTAACAATGGTCAAATCCAGTCTCCTGGAGGCACAGAAAGGTTAACTAGCTTTCACAGAGACACAGCAAGTATCTCTGGCAGGATTTGAAACCCAGTTTCTATATTAAGAAACACAAAAGCAGCAAAGATAAATTAATTAGCATACATTTATTAAGTATCTACTGTATAACAAGCACTTAGCTCAACTGAAAATAAAAGAACAAAGAATGAAAGAATCTCTAGTCACAATGAGCTTGCATTCTAATAAGATAATATGTGACAATTAAAAAATACAAAGCATAAATGCAAAGCAATCAAATGCAAATATATACAACAGCCAAATAAAGACTGTGCAAAAGATGGTTCTTGAGTGACATCTTCAAGAGAGAGGACTCTGGGAGGTTTAGGTGAAGAGGGACAGTATTCCAGGCAGGGGACCAGTCAGTGCAAAGGCTTGGAGATGGGAGATGAGTGTTCTCTGTGAGGAATAAAGAAGGCTATTTTGGTTGATTTGCATTTGGGGAAGTGGAGAGATATCCAGTGAAAATGACAGGATAGATGGGCCAGGTCAGGAAGGGCTTTAAAAACCAACCAGCAGAGTTGACATTTTATCCTTGGGATGATAGGAAACTAGATTCGATTGAGTAGGGGAATCACAAGTCAGGTCTGCCTTTAAGCTGCCCATGAAGGCAGTGTGCAGAGGATTATTGGAGTACAGAGAGACCAGTTAGGAAGTTGTTGAAAAAATCCAAGCAAGAGGTCATGAGGCCCTGAGCTCCAGTGGCTGCTGTGTGAGGGAGAGTAGCAATCAGATGTTAGAGATGCAATGGAAGAATAAGCATCATGATCTGAAAATGAATTGGGTTCATAGACTGAGGGAGTGTGAGAAACTGGGGATAATGCTGAGGTTACAAACCTAGGAGACTGAGGCAGGTAAGTTTATGAGAGCAGAAATATTCTCTTGGTTTTCATTAAGCAGGTGAACCAACCTGCCAACAAGAGCCTTATTGGAAAGGCTGATAATTTTGTCTTCACTGAAGGATACATTCTTCTTTCAGTTTGCACATGGAAACTCCCACCGGATAAAAGGGTTTATAACCCCAGGTTGGAAAAAATGTAAAGCAGATTTCTAAGGTAACGTGTGTTCCTCCTAGGCTTACTGGCAGAGGGAAGGGAAGTCCCTGCCTCACCTGATGGCAGGATCACCTCATGGGGAAAATAAATGCACATGTATTAAGAGCGAAGGAAATACAGGAACAACTGAATGTGCATGAGAGACATCTTCACAGAAAAGCAGAATGAGAACTGGGAGGAAATGATGGCAAATTGACATGCAAATGAGATGATAACATACTTTATGTTCCTGCCAAACTAGCCTACTCACTATTCCCCCTGAAACAGCCTTCCATTTCCCACCTCCATGCTTTTGCACAAGCTGTCCCCCGAGCCTGGAATGCCCTCTGTCCTCACTTGCAAGCCTTGGAATCTCTAGTTTCCTTCAGTCACCATCTTCCACATGAAGCCTTTCCCCATCACTCCATTTGTTATTGCGTTCTTGGTCCCCCACCCCATATTCCTCTGGTTTAAACTTTTAAAAGTGACATGGATGGAAAGGTGACAGGTCTGACCCACACGTTAGCAAAAACACTTTGTGAGCTGAGGGCAGGATGGTTTGAGTAGGAAGAGAAGGGGCAAAGAAAAAGGATATAGAGATAGCTCCGCTGAGAGGAGACATGGGCTCGAGTTTGAGTTGAGTTGTGCGTAGAGAGAAAAGGTGATGTCTTTGAGAAGTGGTGAATGTAGAAACAAGAAGTCTTAACAATGGATGGACCAAGTGGGGTGAGAGACACTGGAGAGTCAAGGATGGCACCCCAGTAACCATCCTGGGTAACTGGGGGAATGGTAGTAGAAATTTTGGAAGAAGAACTGGTGGGTGGGGAGGGAGGAAGGGGAGAAGATAATTTCTGTTTGGTCAGCAGGAAATGTCTCTGCTCTTATTCTTTGTAAGCACAGCTGCTCTCCAGGAGAGTCAGGGTAAGGCCAAGTGGGAAGAGCAGAGAACAAGGACTGAGGCAGAGGCTATGGTTGGTCCTACCTACCAGCCTTTCAATGCCTCTCCATCCCTAGACAGGAGGAAACAAATCCTACAAATCTGTCTGCCACTCCCTTTCTGGTTTCCCTTCTGATCTGGTGGGATGAGGCCTGTGAGGCTGGGAGTGGAGAAGGAAAACTTTTTATTCCTTTCTCAACTAAGTGCCAAGTTCAGTATTTGGACAGCTTAATTCCTCAAAATGTGTGCTTTCATTAGACAGTGAGAGCTGGGGCTTTTTTTGCAGGGGGTGGTATGGTGGTGGTTTTTTATATCCCTAACACTTAGCACGATGCTTGGCATAGAGGGACAGCTAGGTGGGACAGTGGCAGCTAGGTGGGACAGAGTTAGCAAGACCTGAGTTCAAATGTGAGACTTACTAGCTGTGTGATCCTAGGCAAGTCACTTAACTTTGTTTGCCTCGGTTTTCTTATCTGCAAAATGTGCTAGAAAAGAAAATGGCAAATTGCTCCAATATCTTACACACACACACACACACACACACATACACACACACACACAGGCAATCAATCACAAAGAGCTGGATACAACAGAAACAACCAAAAAATGACTGGCACATAATGGTACCTTAATAAATGCTTGTTAATTTGAACATAGAGGGGGCAGAGACAAGATGGTAGAGTAGAAGCAGAAAATACCATGAGCTCCCACCACAACCACCTCTAGTACCCATAAAATATGATGCTAAACAAATTTTAGAGCTACAGAACCCACAAAGTGACAGAGAGGAACAAATCTCTCGCTGAAGGCACCCCAGCAGGCCCAAGCACAGTTATGCATGAACCCTGCTGGCCTAGATCCAGGGCAGCCCAGACTCGCCAGAGCAGACTTCGGGAGAGTGAATCACTAGCAGCTGTGGTGGTTTCCAGACTTCTCAACTCATAAACAACGAAGAGAAAGTAAAAGGTCAGTGGGTAACTGTTGAAACTGGGTGACTAAAGAGCAGACTGGCCCCTGGACCCAGGATGAGAGGTGGCAGAGTCACAGGAGCTGTAGCTGCTGCCCCATGGCTGCCTCTGGAGCTCCTGGTCTGCAGACTCTTGGGGGACTAAGCGACCATTCAGAGGGTCATTGTCTTGCTTTGACCTGCTAGTATCTGGGTCACAGGCGTAGGTGGTGGTCCTGCAGTGAGAAATATCAGTGTACTAGAGCTTGTGGTGACTGTAGAGAGGGACCATTATTGACCCAACCATCTCAGCTTTGGATGCAAGTAGGTCCTACTGATTAGCTTTCAAATTAAGTTGTATTTTGAAGCACCCCAACCTGAGTTAACTATCCATGTAGTAAGCCTACTTGTTTGGCCTGTAAGAACATAGCTGCAGCATGACCCCCTTTCACGTGAGAGGGGGAGAAAATAACTTTAAATAGTACCTACTATGTGCCGAGCACTGTACTAAGCACTTTACAGAGACCTTCTCATTTGATCCTCAAAACAAGCCTAAGAGATAGGTTCTATCATGATGCTCATCATACAGTTGAGGAAACTGACTCAGACAAAGGTCAAGTGCCTTGCCTAGGATTACACAGTTAAGACATATCTGGTGTTAGATTTGGACTCAGATCTTCTTGACTCTGGGTCCAGGACTCTATTGCTCCACTTAGTTGCTGTGATACCTGAATGTCAGAATACATGGGAAGAAAAATCAGCTCCCTGGAATGCTATATCACAATGTAACCCAACAAACATGTATTAAACACATGATGTACACCATTTTCTGTAGTGAACACTGAAGATATGAAGATGAAAACCAGACAGAGTTCCTGCCATCATTGGGCTTACATTCTGTTGGGTAGAAAGGAAAATGAATCATAGAATCATAGCTTTAGGTCTAGAAGGGAGCCCAAAGTCCATAAAGTCCAACCCCTCCATTTTACTGATGAAGAAATGAAGGCCCAGAGAAGGTAATGACAAGTGGCAAAGCTCATATTTAAGCTCAGGTCCTCTTTCTCTAAATTTTATACACCATTCACTGCACCAAGGCCTAACTACCACTATACAAGAGCACAGGGATTTCATTAATTCCCAGAAACTAGAATAAAATTTTTCTGGGCTATCAAGGTAATAACCATGGGGGGATCTGCAGCATACACAGGCACAGAGATCATGGACTGGGTGGGCCCACTTAAAAAAGGGAATGATCCTGTACAGTCTGTTGCCATATTTAGCCCATTCTCTCACCATGCGATGAGCTGGAGTACTCTCATTTTCACTTTGTACCCCAAATCCCAGGCTGTATTCTCATGGGTTCAGAGATTTGGAGCTGGAATGGACCTTAGAAGTCACTAAGTCTGACTACCTTCCTTTGCAGATGAGAAAACTATGACTCAGAGAAATGCTAATAAGTATCTTAGGTGGAATTCGAATCCTGATCTCCCTGGATCCAAATTCAGCACTCTATCCATGGCCTCATGCTGTCTTTCCTTTAGTGACCTAAAGTTCAAGGGATTCATAAACCCAATAAAGGTAGGCAAAGTGTTAGTGCCCCTAGGTAGGTACGTGGGTGGGGGTGGGCTTGTACCTCTATTCACATACCAACCAAATTCAAAGATGAATGGAAAGGTGAGCCAAAACCAGATCTTCCACCCCTGGTCCTAGACAAAGAGGGTGAGGTCTCTTGGATTAAACAAAATTTTAAACTAAATGAGACCTCATCTACTCCAATCTGCTCATTTTCAAAGTGAAGAAAATAAGAGGCAACCAAAGGAGTCCAATAGGTTGTCCAGAGCACCCCTTCTCTCCACAGGTAGCTCATGACAAAATCAGGATTAGAACCCAGGTTTACTGTTCTCCCTCCATCTTCATTTCCTGTCACATTATTTATTTCATCTTTCCTATACTTTTAACTGCCAGGAGCTTCCGTTCAGATAGGAATCATTTTAACACCCTGACATGCAGGGAGCTAATTATGCTCATGCTCCAGTCTATATCCACAAAGTTGTGTTTCAAAACTACTCACATTAGAGTGGAAACTTGAACTGTGTGTGTTTTAAAATTCCTATATTCTGTGCTGTCATTGGGGACTGCCTTGGATCTAGGAGAGACTGGGAGCATACAATTACATGACGCGGTAGAAATTCTATTAGGTCTTCTCATTTCTTTTATTAATTCAATACAAGAAGCAGAATAATTGCATAATTGTTTGTCTGATTTGGTGGTGAATTAACTCCATTATACCAAGGCCATGTGATTAGGGCTCAATGAATTATAGAAGATTAAGAGAAGAGAATGGGTTTTCCAGCAGTTGGAGGGCTCAAGAACAATTCTAATTGAGTAAAGCCATACTACCTATTACCTATAGACTAAGGAGATGACATGGCCACTCAGGGAAAAGTGGAACTGGGGACCAAAGAACTTCCAGTATCTAAGAATCATAAAGAGCTTAGCACTATCCTGACACTTCCACTCCCTGAGGAGGAACATGTAAGCCCCAGAGTGACTTCCAAGGTCCGGGTCCTTTTGGTGAATAGGATCAGGTTAGTGGGTAGCAGTGCCACCTAGTGATTAAAATTATAATTCCACAGGTGTGTATAGTATTTTATGTTTCGAAGAACTTTCAAATCCACTATTTCATTTGATCCTTCTCTAATGCATGGTACCTGGGCACCTGCCCTCCCTGGTTAAGCTACTATTCATTTTTTAAAATTTACTTACTTATTTTTAGTTTTCAACATTCATTTCTACAAGATTTTGAGTTATAAATTTTCTCCCTGTTTTCCCCTAGACCCCACCCCAAGACAGTGAACCTACTGAATAACCCTTCCCCAGTCCGTTCTCTCTTCTATTTTCCCCCATCTCCTCCAACTTTCTAGTATGGCAAGATGGATTTCTATAACACAGAGCCTATATATCTTACTTTCCAGCTGCATGCAATTTTTAACATTTGTTATTAAAACTTTGATTTGCAAATTTTTCCCTTTTCCCCTCCTCACCCACTCCCACTGAGAAGATAAGCAACTGAATACAGGTTGTACATGTGTAGTTACACAAAACATTTCCACAGTAGTTATATTGTGAAAGACTGACTATATGTCCCTCCATCCTATCCTGCCCCCCCTACTTATTCTATTTTCTTTTTTGACCCTGTCTCTTTTCAAGTGTTTACTTCTAATTAACCTCTCCCCCAATCTACCCTCCCTTCCATTATCCTCCCTCTTATCCCCTTCTCCCATACTTTCTTGTAGGCTAAGATGCCCAATTGATGTGTTCATGTTATTTCCTTCTTAAACCAAATTCAATGAGAGTAAGGTTGACCCATTCCCTTTCACCTTCCTGCTCTTCCCCTCCATTGTAACAGTTTTCTGTTTCCTCTTTTATAGGAGATAATTTACCCTATTCTACCTCTCTCTTTCTTCTTCTCCCAATATATTCCTTTCTCACCTCTTAATTTTATTTTTTAGTTATAATACCTTCATATTCAACTCATTCTGTTCCCTCTATGTATACATGTACATACATATACACACTCACATATATATTTATACACACATACACACACACACATACACACACACACATACATTCCCTTCAACTTATCCTCATACTGAGAAAAGTCTCATGAGGTACAATAATAATTTTCCATGTAATAATGTAAATAGTTTAACTTTAATAAGTACTTTATGATTTTTTTCCTGTTTACCTTCTCATGCTTCTCTTGCTCCTTGTATTTGAAAGTCAAATTTCTATTCAACTCTGGTTTTTTCATCAAGAATACTTGAAAGTCCTCTATTTCACTGAATGACCATATTTCCCCCTGAAGCATTATACTCAGTTTTGCTGGCTTGGTGATTCTTGGTTTTAATCCTAGCTCCTTTAACCTTTGGAATATCATATTCCAAGCCCTTTGATCCCCTAATATAGAAGCTACTAGATCTTGTGTTATCATGATTATGTTTCTACAATACTCAAATTGTCTCTTCTTGGCTACTTGTAATATTTTCTCCTTGGCCTGGAAACTCTGGAATTTAGTCATGATATTCCTAGGAGTTTTCTTTTTGGGATCTTTTTCAAGAGGCAACTGGTGAATTCTTTCAATTTCTATTTTGCCCTCTGGTTCTGGAATATCAGGGCAATTTTCTTTAGAATTTCTTGAAGGATGATTTCTAAGCTCTTTTTTTTATCATGGCTCTCAGGTAGTCCAATAATTTTTAAATGATCTCTCCTGGATCTATTTTCCAGGTCAGTGGTTTTTCCAATGTGATATTTCACATTGCTTTCTATTTTTTTCATTTGTTTGGATCTGTTTTATAGCATCTTGATTTCTCATAAACTCATTAGCTTCCATTTGCTCCAATCTAATTTTGAAAGAATTGTTCTCTTCAGTGAGTTTTTAAAATTTCTTTTCCATCTGGCAAATCAGCTGTTTAAGGGATTTTTCTCCTCATTGGCTTTTTGGACCTCTTTTGCCATTTTAGTGAGTGTATTTTTAAGGTGTTATTTCTTCTGTCAGGCTGTTGACTTGTTTTTCATGATTTTCTTGCATCATTCTCATTTCTCTCCCCAATTTTTCCTCCACTTCTCTTACTTGATTTTCAAAATCCTTCTTGAGCTCCTCCATGGCCTATGACCATTTCATATTTTTCTTGGAATCTTTTGATACAGGAGTTTTGACTTTGTTGTCTTCTTCTGGTTCTGTGTTTTGATCCTTTTTATCCCCTACAAAGATTCTATGGTCTGATTTCACTTCTTTTGTTTGCTTATCTTGTCAGCCAAGTACTTCATTTTTCAGCTCTTTGCCATGGTAGAACTCTGCTACAAGAGCGGGGAGAGCTGTGTCCCAAATTTCTGGGGGTTTTGTAGTTGTTATCAGAACTGTTGTCAGAGGTATGAGGAGGGCACTCTCTCTACAGCCACCACAGGCTCTGACACACTAGCATTCCTCACCCCAGGATTACCACCCGAGACTGTGACCCAGAACCAAGCAGGTCAAAGCAAGGCAATTACCCTCTGAATGGTCACTTGGTTCCCCTATAATCTTCAGGCCAGGAGCTCTTGGAGGAAGCCATGCAGTAGCAGCTGCAGCCATAGTGCCACCACAGCCTCTCACCCCAGGGGCAGGAGTCAGACTACATTCTTCTCTCAGCCACTTCCAACAGCGTTCCCTACTGACATTTTAATTTCTCTGTGGCATTTATGGGTTGAGAAGTGTGGAAACCATCACAGCTACTAGTGATTCACTCTCCTGAAGTCTGCTTTCGCCAGTTAGGGCTTCCCTGGATGTAGGCCAGTGTGGCTCATGCAGGAGTGTGCTCAGCTCACAGCCCAGTGCAAAAGACCCTTCCTGTCAGCCTTCTAGTTGCCTTCAGCAAGAGATTTATTTCTCTCTGTTACTTTGTGGATTCTGTGCCTCTAAAATGTGTTTAGAGTCATATTTTTTACAGGTATTGGTTCAGCAGGAGCTCAAGAAAGTTCCTGCTTTTACTCTGTCATCTTGGCTCCACTCTTACTATACATTATTTTTAATGCTCAGGATCTCCACCACTACCCAGTCCAAGCCTGACTCTGGTCTGCCCCATAAGCTAATCATGCTTGTATTACCACCAAATTCTCTCTCCCTGAAGTCCAATTCCCACTCCACTCCCCAACACAAATATTGAAACTTGCCCAGAATTTAAGGTAAAACCAATTTTAAGTAATATACTAGACCAGGTCAATTGCTAGCTCTCAGTGGCCCTCCTTTCAAGTCGGACAAAGTTATCATCGTACTGATCTTCTGGAGACAATGTTTTTTTCCTTTGTCTTTTAACCTAAAGGTTTACTGGTAGGACTCTTAGTACAGAAAATGAACAATATCACAGATCTATGGGAGAGGGGGACATTTTGAGGGAGTAGGGGAACTCCCCAAATTATAATGAAGTATATCAATAGGCAGCTGTCTAACATTTGGGTGCAACTTCTGAAAATAATGCTCATTAGAAGGTAACAGTAGAAAAGGCCATGGCAAATCTTTCATGGATATAGTCAAAGTATATGCTGGTTATTTTTCCAGCCCAGTCCCTGCTGGGAATAGGGGGTGAATCATTAGAGTTGTCATCTGCAACCATTGTAGCCTGGGCAGCTAGAGGGCATGTGCCGAAGAGGACTCAGAAATCACATGCTATGTGCATTCCCTATGTGTGGAGAATCTTATGGGGCCATAGGGTTAGAGTTGAAAACTCTCGTAGAGCTCATATAAGTAAAACCCTTCATTTTATTTTTATTCTTAATTAACAAGTACTTATTTTCTTTCCCTCTCCTCTCCTTCCCCTGCAATGAAAAAAAATTAACAACAAAAACCTTGTAATAAATATACATAATTAAGGAAAACAAATTCCCACATTGGCAGGGTCTAAGAATGTGTGTCATCATTGTACATGTATCCTATGTAGAACAGGAATGCTTCATTGTGAGTCTCGTGGAACTGGGTCTGGTCATTGTATTGATCAGAGTTCTTATGTATTTCAAAATTGTTTGTCTTAACAAAATTATTATTGTATGAATTGTCCTGCCTCTGCTCAATTCTTTCTGCATCTGATCATACATATCTTCCCAAATTTCTTTGAAACCATCCCCTTAATTTCTTACAGCATGGTAATATTCCATCATATTCATATGCCATATTTTGTCCAGATATGCCTTAATTTATGGACACTCTTTAGATTCCAGTTCTTTGTTACCACAAAAAGGTGCTACAAATATTTTTATGCGTATGCATCTAAGAGAGTGATTTGTTCAAGGTAGTAAGGGGAAGAAACTGGACTGAAACCCAGGACTTCATGTCAAATTCATAACTCTTTTCTTTGGACTCCACTGACTCCAATTTGTGCTTGGATGAGACTAAGGAAGTGACACCATTTGGAAATTCACTGTGGCCTGGTGGACATGATCATAGGATATTTGCTCACCCTTATACCTGATATCAGATTGCGCTTTGTCCAATGCACCCAAGTCTCCATGGTTTAAAAGGAAAACCTGAGAGTTGGCATCATGTCTCCTATACTAACATTGTTCCCAATCATCCCAAGATGCTGGAAGTCTGGGACTCTGTTCAGATGACTCTCATTTATCCTACAACCAGCAGATTTCTTCTTCTTAGTCCCTTTATTTCAGTGACAGAAATTCAGAGTCTGAGAGAGTTATTGCTGACTAGGTTTGGGAAATAAAAGCAAAAATTTGGACCAAAGGATTGAGGTCAAGGTTAACGGCCCCATGATGCTCTACCTGGCTTGTTTGGTTCTTTGCTCATCTCCTTTTCCTAGACATGAAAATACAGCCAATCACAGTAGCTGTTGGACAGCAAGCCCCAAGTCATTTTCCCTTCCTTCTCACATGCTCTCAGCTTAGATCTTCCTCTTCTCTCAAATTCTTTATCTTGTATCAGAAGACTTTAATATCAACACAGATTCTCCCAAACTCAACATCTCAATCCCTCCACCTCCATAAATTTCATGCTCTATTCCTTCATTCTGTCTCTGTCACAAACTATTTGTCACCATTACCCGTAACAGGACCACTACCTTGTCTGAACCTTGGTCAGTCCCCTATCCTACATAACCTTCTATCAACCCATGTCTCTCTAGGCCTCACTTCTACACTTATTCTTCACCTTTGTCAAATTTCCAATCCCTTCATCCCTCAGCACTCTTAGTCTTCAACCTAAGCCCTGACTTTCTTTCTTCCCCTTCCAACTCTGACACTATAATTACTTATTTAACTATGCCCTGTCCTCTGCTATGTAATTCTGTCCATCCTTTCCTTTTACTGCTTTTTCTCTCGTCAAACTTCAGCCCTTAACTACAGCTCCTCTGCTCTGCTCCTACTCACAAGCTGTTGAACTGACCTGGAAGAAGTATCAAAGTCATCCTGATTTGGTGCATTAGAAATGCATGTTTTTTGGCTTTAATTGGGCCACCACTGCAGCAAGGCCATCTCTTAATTGTTCTCTAATTGGTTACCTATATAACCCCACTGAAGCAATTCCAAACCTTCTCTGTTGTTCTCTACAGTATTTCTCTCCCCCACCCCACTGCCCCTGACATATTCCCTCTCACTCTTGGCTGAGGGAGCATGGTAATATTCCATTATATTCCTTAAAGAAGAAGGAAAGCCATTCAATGGAAACTCTCCCTCTTCTCTGACTCTCTTGCTCTCAAAACACCTTCACATCATTCCTCATTCTCTTCCCCTTTTCCCAGTCCCTGACAAAGAGATGACTCTTTTCCTTGCCAAGACCAACCCCTCTCAGCGTTCACTTAATTCTATCCCTTCCTATGGTCTCTGGAAGATTGCATACTCTAGCATCCTCTTGAAACAAACTTCACCATCCTAACTGGTTCCTTTCCTACTGCCTCCAAACATACCCAAACTCTACCCTTAAAAACTCTCCTCTAAACCCTATTATTGCCTCAACCATAGTCTTTTACATTTCCTCCCTCTTAAGCCACTGTTGTTCAGTTGTTTTCAATTGTGTGTGACTCTGCATGACCCCATTTGGGGTTTTCTTTGCCATTTCCTCCTCCAGTCCATTTTACAGATGAGGAAACTGAGGCAAATGGGATTAGATGACTGTCTTGGGTCACACAGCAATAAGTATCTGCAGCCAGACTTGAACTCAAGATTAGACTTCTGGACTCCAGGCCTAAAATTCTGTGCACTATGGTGTTTACCTAGACTTTTCAAGACATGCTCTGGGTAAAAACTTTCTATGCTTACTGCCTTCTTTTCCTTTCTTTTCGATCACTTCTTAGCTTTTTGTAATCTGACTTCCATCTTCATCACTCAAATGAAACTGCCCCCCAAAGCTACCAACAATTTCTTTATTGTTGAAATGCATTGTCTTTTCTCAGATCTCCCCTTTCTCAATCTATCCTTTACTTTTGACACTTTTGACTATTCTGTCCTCCTGGGGAAGCTCTCTTCTCTGGGTTTTCATGATACTGTTCTCCCCCGATTTCCTTCCTTCCTGTCCAAGTATTCCCTCTCAGTCTCCAGGATGGTTCGTGATCCACAAAGTCCCCCACAACTGTTGGTGTTCCCCAGAGTTCTCTCCTAGGCCCTCCTCTCCTAAACTACACCATCACTCTTGGTGACCCCTGAGGTCTTATGGATTTAACTATCATCTCTCTGAAGACAGTTTCTGCACTGAGGCCCAGTCTCCATTGTGACCTGCAGTTTTGAATTGCTAATGTACGTATTGGACATCTCAAACTAGATGTGCTAGAGATATCTCAGTGTCAACATGCTCAAAACTGAATTCATCATTCTTCCCCCAAACCTCAGCTCTTCTCAGTTTCCGCTTCTGCTGAGGATACCACCCTTCTGTCCATCTCCATGGCTGTAATCTCAGCCTGTTTTCCACTCCTCGCGCTCCTCATCCTGGTCAGTTGTCACATTTTGCCATTTCAACCCTCACAAAATCCCATACAATTGGTCCCTTCTCCCTGCTCACACAAGGCCACTCTGGGCAGGCCCTCATCAGCTCTCACCTAGAGTTTTACAACAGTCTCCAAGTTGGCCTTTGTGCCTCAAATTTCTTCTCATTCCAGTCCATTTTACACACTGGTGCCAAAGTCATTTTCATTAAGTATAGATCTAACCATGTGACTCCCCTATTCAATTAACTCCAATGGCTTCCTATTGCTTCTAGGATAAAGTTTAAACTCCTTCATTTAGCTTTTAAAGTCATTCACAACCTGACTCCAACCCACCCTTCCAGGTTCATTGGACATTATTCCCCCTCCCACACTTTGACTCAGTCAAATTGGCTTCTCTCTGTTCCTCACACAGGACACTCAATCTCTTATCTCCATGCCTTTGCGTTGGTTGTCCAGGCCTAGAATGCACACCTTCCAAAGTCACCCCTTATAGAGGGTCTCCCTCTTATTAAGACACAGCTCAAGCCCCACTTTCTCCACGAAGGTTTTCCTGATCTTCACAACTGCTAGACCCATCCCTCCAAACTGTATCCTATACATGACTTTGTATATATTTGCATTTATTCATTTTATTTCTATGGTGTTCGTCCATATATACTTATGTCCGTGTGTGTGTACACATCACTATATATATATCTGAATTGTTATATGGGAATGGCATATATATATGTGTGTGTATATATGTCCACATATACACACATATATAATATCTGTGTATGTGTGCATATACAAACACACACAGAGAACAGTGAAGCTGTGTTGCATAGGGAAAGGGAAAGAATGTAGAAGCTAGGAAGACCTGGGTTCCAGTCCTGCCTCTAACACATACTGTCTGAGTGATCTCAAATCTCCTTGAGCCTCTTAGTTCTCTAGTCTGCTCTCTCTCTCTCTCTCTCTCTCTCTCTCTCTTTCTCTCTGTCTCTCTCGCTTTCTCTCTCTCTCTTTTGCTTTTTGGAGGGGGAAGGCAGGGCATTTGGGGTTGAGTGACTTGCCCAAGGTCACATGACTAGTAAGTGTTAAGTGTCTGAGGCTGGATTTGAACTCGGGTACCTCCTGACTCCAGGACCAGTGCTCTATTCACTGAGCCACCAGCAGCCCCTAAAGATTGCCCTGTATCCCATCTAATATGCTCTCTTAAGACCCCATGCTGAGTAGGAATGGTTTCATTCTTCGTGTTTCTATCTTCAGCAATTAGCAGGGCACCTTTTAAACAGCAGGCACTTAATAAACGTTAACTGATTAACTAATCACAGAATTTTGGGGGTATTGAGGAAAATTCAAAGCACCCCAGATCCAGATACTTTCATTGATTAGTTGAAAGGCAATTTCTAAAAATGATTTTGAGGTGGTACCTCAAAATGAAATTATTTGGGGTTCTATTTAGTTGTCCGATTCTGTTTCAAGAGGGTTTGGCCCTTGGAGGAAGGTTCCTTCTTCTGGAGAGAGACGTCATACACAGCAAAGACTCTGGGAGTATACAGATTCCTCAACAAACATTTACTTATTGCCTACTGTTTTCCAGACACTCTGTTTGAGAAAACAACTGAGAATTCCCCTTAGTCTGATGATTGATTATGAGAAGTGCCTGCCACCCTCACTGAAAGAATTTAAATTTCATTCAATGTGGAAAGAGAGATTAGCAGAGTCCACTCTTCCTTTTATGGGGAAGAAATGGACCCTCAGCTGAGGACTGTAGTTGAAAGCCACAGACCCACAGTCATATCCTCCACAAAGTGTCAACTGGTTGTGATCATGAAACCAGCAGAGTCCTGCCCAGAGAAGGGCTCATGACCCACCTAGCAGGAAGGAGGATCAGTAGTAATGTAGTGATAGCAGCACCAGGAGACACCCCTGACCCTGAACTATGTTCCCCATATGTGTGTTCTTTCACATGCATCCCCTAGTCACATTGGGGGTAAATGGTACATTCAAGAACTAGCACCTCTTGTATGAAAGCTTGCTGAGCCCTTTTCAAGGCCATTCATCCACCTTCGGTGTCTACCTGCCTCTCAGCTCCCACCTGTGCCTCCAAGAAGCTGTAGCCTTGCAATGGTCACACCCTAGTAAAACACCTTGGCAGTCAGGATAAACCAAATAGGAGGTAACCATGGGCCTCAAACCTGCTGGTGAGGTAGGAGGCTGTCTCCCAAGGCATGTGAAGACTCCCCCTGGTGGAATGGTCAGGTAGGAACAATTTGTTCCAGTGGCCATGGAGGCAGCTGAAGCAGGTGATGTGGAGGTCATAGAGTTTGGTTAGACACCGAGGTTATTCACTGCATCCCAGGCCATCACCAGTCATCATTTTGTCTTGCCATTGAACTTCATTTTCTCAGGAAGAGAGAATGAGACTGACGACTTTGTGCAATCCTGCCTCGCTTAAATCCAATTCACACAAAAGTCAAGACATAGCCCATGATGTCATTGATTCTCTTCAAGAAAGAAGGACAAACAACATCCTAGCCAGATATGTTCCCCAATTGCGTCCATTTTTCCTAGTGCTAGGGTGCAAATTTGTGGAATTATATGCCCTGGGCTTATGATTAAAGTGCTGTATTGTTACTTTTTAATTATGTTAGTTGCCAAATGCCTTTTATTTGACCTAATTTTGTCCTCTTGTTGAAAGTGATTTTTGTCTCTGGTTGATTAATTAAAGTCAACACATCAATGCAGCATCATACACTATGTGCTTTTGGTTTGGGGGAGGGGTGGATAGAGACCTTCATAAAATCCATAGATAAGGAAGAAGTTCCCATGGGACACATGGAAAAGACCAGAAAGATGAGTTACTGGAAAGTTTCATTCAAAGGAATCAAGTTAAGAGTTAAAAAAGGTTAAAAGAAAAGAATGTTTCAGTTTTAGGTGAATTTAGTTCTAGTTACTATCCAGGAGGAAATATCTAATAGGCAGCTAGAAAAATAGAACTAGCAATAAAGGGAGAGGCTGTGGGTGAAGACATAGGCTTGGGAGTTATCTGGTAGAGGTGACATTGGAAATATTTGAAATGAATTAAATCTCCAATGAACAAAGTCTAGAAAGAGAGACATCATAAATGGAGGACTAGAAGAGATCTCGAAGCCATCTGGTTCAGCCCCTTCATTTTGGAGGAGAAAAAACTGAGATCCAGAAAGACTAAGTGCCTCCAGCTTATACAAACTGATGCTAAGTGAGAAGAGCAAAACCAGGAGAAATTTGCACAGAATCACAGACACATCATATGTGTGATGACCAGCTTTGATAAATTGCACTCTTCCCAGCAACACAAAGTTCTAAATCAACTCTAAAAGTCTCAGGATGGAAGGAGACACCTACACTCAGAGAAAGATCTAGAAGGAACAGAGTTTAACTGGAGACTGAAGCAAACTGCATGCTCTTTCTTTTCCACATTTGGTTTTTTTTCCTCTTTCTCATTGTTCATTCCATCAGTTACAATCCTTCTATACAACCAGACTAATGTCAAATGTGAAAGTATTTTCAGATCCTATACTTGATGGCAAGGCACCATGGGGGGAGGGGGGCGGAGGGGAGAAAATTTGAAACTCAAGGGATTATGGAACTGAATCTTATAAACTAAAAGTAAATAAACAAATCTATTTTTATTTAAAATTAAACAAAAGAATAAGTGCCATGAGGTCCCATTGGGTAGTGGCAATGGTGGGATTTGAACCCATTGCCTCAGAATCCAAATTGATTGATCTTTCCATGATACTAATCTGCCTTTTTTAAAAGAGGACATAAAGGCCTGCAAGAGAACCTTATGGAAAACCCATATCAGCACAGCAGGAGAGTATAAGGACCAGCCAAGGAGTGCTCCAAAAGGTAAGCGGAGAGCCACAAGCATGCAGGATCATGGGATGGAAAGGAGACAGGGTCAAAGGGCTGTGTTCCACAAACTGAATGCCACAAAGTAGTCAAGGATGATGACAATAGAAAAAGGTCATTGAGTTTGAAATCAAGAGATCTCCTTGGGAGGGGCTGTTTCAGTAAAGTGTTAATGGCAGAAGTCAAACCACACGGACTTAAGGAGTGAGTGGGTAGTGAGAAAACATATTCATTGAGGGTAGATGACCCTCTAGGGTAGCTGGCCATGTAGAGAAGAGTTTAGCATGATAGCTAGAGGGTGCGGTAATGTCTCAGGAAGGCTGTGTTTAGGCTGGTGTATAACTAAGCAGACCTAGAGGCCCTTCCTTTTGGGGGAAAGGAAAGGAGGCAGTAAAGTGAATCAGTTTGAAGACTTCTGACTCATGGGCATATCAGAGTCAAAAAAGCATTTAGTTTCTAGCTTGTCCAACCTGTGCCATAGCAAGAATCCACTCACTAATGTACCTAGTAAATGATCATCAGCCTTCATTGGAAGATCTTCAATGGGGAGTAGGGGCAGAGGAGGAATATCTCACTGCTTCCTGGGCAACCCATTCCACTTTTAAGTATTATTTTTATTATAAAGTTCCTAAATTTGCCTCTCCTCTGCTTCCCAATGTTTCTCCCATTTCTGCTATCCAGAGTGATATTTCTGTTAATGAAGTATGTGTCTTTTATTGTATAAATGAGCATTGAATTCTAATCCCATGAAAAACAGGAATCTTCCCCTTTAACCTGCAAAAGACCCTCTTCAACTTTTTTTTTTGCTATGTCATGTCTGAATGAGCAAGTGTTAGCTGATGAAATGATATCAGGATGCTGGTACACCTTCTATACCTTCATACCTTCTCTGTCAACTTTTCCTTTCTTATATCCATTCCAGAACTCCTGTGTATAGAAAAAACTTCCCCTGCTGGGCAAAGAATGGTATCCTTTCGGAAATTTATAATCCAGAAATGGTATAATTGCAAAATGTCTCAGTTGGGCCCATGATACTGTATCAGCAATGCAGTATTCACAATGCCTACAGTAACTATAAGTATGCTGATATGGTTATTAATCACAAAATGTAACAGGGTCTCTACAGGAGAAATATAGTAACAGCATTTTTTTTCAAGTACCAGAAGACAGTCCCAAAACCAGAAAGTCAGAGCCAACACAGTAGTTATGAAGTTGGCACATGTAGTTAAAGTAGTAAATACCCACATTCTCAAGCCTTCAAAACAGGACAGGTGACCTCAGGCAAAGGTCCTCCTCTCCTCACTCATGACAACTGCTCAGCATTCAGGCAGCCAGTCCAGTCCAGCAGCTCTGGTCCCTCCACAGTTCTCTTCCCTGGCAGTCCTCAGCAAGAGTCCTTAGCAGAGATTCTGACTGGCTCAAAGAAAAAGGAGTTCTCACTGCTGCCACTGCCTCCAGTCACCAGCATGGATGGTAGCTTGGTTCCAGCGTTCTCTTGCTCCACCCCTTCCTGCTACATCAGCAAGTTCAAGGGGCATGGAAGATCTTTAAATCTCAGTATCATTACATTCGGGTGGAATGTAATG
>CM053599.1:13234876-13265756 GCA_028646575.1 Pseudocheirus occidentalis | reverse complement strand
CATTTTGACAGGAGCCTTCTTCTTCAGACCATAGTTTGCTACTGATTGGACAGTTTGTTATCCTGTCAGGACAGCTAGCTCTCAGTAGTAGCCAGGAGAACAATTGCTTCTCAGATCCTCCTTTTCCTTCATCCCCTAAATCACCTTCTATGTGGAGGACAGGTGAAGTTCAGTACTATCTCCCACTGCTGTGAGAGGTACCCTCCAGTCTTAGAGAGGTTGACCCACATACGCCCAAACCATCCTCTAGCCCTCACCCTTGAACCCCTGTGCATATTTTCAGGATTGTTTCCTCAATGCATAGAATGGTCCTCTGCATGTCTGAGGTCAGGAGGAGAGTAAAGAGAAGTTCAGGTTTATTCTTGGTGAATTCTGAACATGCATTTCCTTCCTCTCCCACTGCTTAGTGTCTCAGCATTCCACTAAGATAATCACCAAAAGAGGAAAAGTAAATGAGCTGGGATGTTTTGGAGGATATGAAATACTTCACAATTAAATAAGGTATAGCTAAGCACTGGGCTCATCACCGGTGATGGGTGGGTTTCTGCTAAGCTGCAAATGAATTCAACGCAGGACAGCATTCCAAATAGCTCTTACAAGCTTTTCCTTTATTATTTTTATTTGGTTATGCTCTGACTCTCGTCCAGAATCGTACTTAATGCCCTCGTCTGAAGTTGTGGAAATGGCCCCCCATGGCATAGTGTGGCAGTCAAAGGATATTGCCTTTGGAAGCTGCTAATGGCCCATGAAGAGGAAACAGCAGCAAATGGGAGAACAGGCTTCCAAAAGAATCCGGGCAGAAACACTCACGCCTTCCCTTTTATCATCTGTCCACCGGGACTGAGTCGTGAGCAGGCTGAATGGAGCATACCAGGAAGGGGGAGGGGAGCACAGCTTCTCGAAGAAGTGACTCCAGAAATACTGCCTGTATCTAGATTCTTTTTTTCCCCTGTAGCTCTTAATTAAAAGACAAGATTTACTTTGAAAAGTGTAATTAGTCTTCATGTTCTCAATGCATAGAAGAAAGAGTTGAAACCATAAACGAATGGTTAAGGGATTGGGGTCACAAGTGAAACTAATCAATTCCATCTGAAGGGACAAAATCTAGCTTTTGTCAATGAAGTGGAAATAATAAGGGGTCCCTTCTCCATTCAACACTCAGAATATAGAGATAGGACCTGGCTCTGCAATTTCAATGGTTTAAGGAACTCTTAACAGAGGAAGAAACCTCTACCTATGCAGGTCAACATTTCTGCAAACTAACATCTTTCAGAGTTGTCTGGATTACTGAGAGGGTACGTGATTTGACTATGACTGGGAAGCCACTATGTACCACATGCAAGATTTGAACACAGGTCTTTGGGACCAGTTCACTGTACAACAATGCCTTTTTCCAAATAGTTTGGCCGTTGATTTCCTGGGTCAGGAGGTGAGGGAAATGCTTTTTCAAATCTATTCCCACACCTATTCTTCTCTTTCTCAATATTTGTCCCTTGGGTTCATATTCTGCCAGGAAAGAAAGAAAAATATTTGGCAATCACATTCTTGTTTCTGGAAGATAAACAAGATACAGTAACTCTCCCTCTATCCAGAATTTATGCTATTCTGAAGTCCCACCTAGAATTCAGCTATCTAGAAACCTCAGCCATCCATAACTCAGCTGAGAATTAGAAAAATTAACCACAAAAAAGATATCTGAGCAGCCAAAACAGATGTCAGAAAGCACATGCATGAAATTCCTAGGAGAGCTCTCCCTGGTTCTAAGAACCCAAGCATTTGCATTTTATACACAATTCTAGCAAGTGTGGGTTCTAGTTAGTTTCCAAGTTCACAAGAGAATTTTTTAGCAGCAGTTTAGAGATGAGGCAAGGGACCAATGATAGTGAAAACTGACAAACTGATGGGACAGCAAGGTGGGAGATTAGAAAAATGAGGAAAAGTGTGAAAGAGAACTCCCAAAGGTGAGCATCCTGGTGCCATTCAGTGCAATGACAGCACAAAGCCCCAGGAGATGTGCAGAGGAAGATTTCCAAATCATAAAGAAAAAAATGACGTTGATTCATTGTGTTCCATTAGTATCACAGAAAAATACATAAGCAAGATGCTCTATAGACTTTAAGGTAAGAATCACTTCCTTCTTATCCTCATTTGCAATGACCTTGTCAGTAAGCCTCCTGGGCCTCAGTTGCCTCAGTTTTAAAGGGGATTGGACTAGATGGTTCTTGAGGTTCTTCTCAGCTCCAAAGCTAGACTTCTATGAGCCCAAGTGCTTATCAAAGTACCTTGAATTTTGTAGCAAGTATAGCAACACCCAATATTTATGCAACCCTAGAAAGATAACATTTCCTAATGGAGGGAGAGAGAGGACTTGGATTAAAACCCAAGTTTTGTCACATCAGACTATGTGACCTTGGATAAGTCACTTAACATCTAGGTTCTCCAAGTAGCTCTTGAAGGCTGTCAGTTGAAGGAAAACTGATGAGCTGTGTTGCCAGAGGAAGGTCCTCATTGCAAAGTCTCTATGCCAATAAAATCTCAGATCCAAATGATTTTTAAACATAACACTTTAAGATCTGCACTGTACTTTAAATACAGTATCTCATTTGAATCTCTTAAAGACCCTGGGAAGTGATCACTAGTGGTATTATTTCTCACATTTTACAAGTAAAAAAATCCAGGCCCAGAGAGATAAAGTCACTTGTCCAAGGTCCCACAACTATTCAGATTCAGAGGCAGGATTTTAACTAAGAGCTCTTGACTCCAGGATTGTCAAGATATCTTTCAACTATTTATTTATTTACTTAGTAAGGACCAGTTTAATATAGCGGAAAGAGTGAGGACCTGGGGTCTGAATCATCTCAAGCACTGATAGTTGTGGTCAGAACTAGATTGGTCAAAATCTGGTAGGTTGGCATACAGTTGGTGCTTAATAAATGTTTGTTGGTTGACTGTTACTTACCTAAGGTCATACAAATAGTAAGTAACAGTCATGGGACTTGAGTCCAGGCTCTCTAACTCCAGAGTCAGTATCCTTTTTGCTGTGACCCAGTAGCTCACACCTTTGTAGCTTTAACCTGGAGTCTGTGAATTTTTTTAATAAATTGATTATTAATCAAATTTTAATAAAAGGAGCTTATATTCTAATGGGGATGCAATGCACAAACAAATACAAAGCAAGTTGTATACAGGATAAATAGAAATAACTAACAGGGGGAGGCACTGAAATTAAGTGGGTTTAGGAAACACTTCCTATAGAAGGTGGGGTTTTAGCTAAGACTGGAAGGAAGCCAGTCAATAGTTGGAGCATAGAAAGAAGAGTGTTCCAGGCAGGGGGGACAACCAAAGAGAATTCCTGGAGCTGAGAGATGAAAGCTTTTATTTAAGGAACAATCGGACAAGAAGAAGAATTCTCCATAATTTATGTCCAAAGTGATCACTTAAGTCTTCACATGAGGGATTCCCACCATCTCCCAACGAAGTTCCTTCCACTTTTGGACACCTCCAACAGGTAGGATTCCTACTATCCAGCCACAGTGATCTCCTCTGAAGCTTTTTCCTATTGTTCCTGCTCCTTGGAACCTAGCAGGATGTCTGTCCAGTTCTTCATCATCTTAACATTTCAGATACTTGAAGACTGCTATCAATTCTGCTTAACACAATTCCTTGCACCAAGTCTTCACAATTCTCAGGTAAAACCCCCTAGCTATCCTCAATATATCCTTGTATGGTGCCTTCTCTGGCTGCTTCTATATCTATTCTGCTCTGAGGTCTCTCAGCTTCTCAATGTGCTCCCTAAAACATAATGTCCAGAACTGAACATAAGATCATTTGGAGGTGCTCTGACCAGTGCTGGTCTCCCTGTCTCAGATCTTTTCTCACTCCAGTCCATTCTTCAGTCAGCTGACAAAGAGATCTTCCTAAGGGGAAAGGCTGCCCCTAACCCCATTTACTCAAATCCTAGTTTCTGGAGCAAATGGAAAATCCTCTTGTTCTGTGTCATAAAGAGACCTTTATAACCTGGCCCATTTCTGGCACTTTTCTAGTCTGTTTATACTTTCCTCCCTTCCATATCATACATAGTCAGCCTTTTTCCTGTTCCTCATGAACTCTTCTCAATCTCCTGACCCAGTCACTGCCTTTATACTGTCTGTCATCCATTATCCATTAGGTTAACATTATATTTTGTTCTATTGCATTAACGTTTTTAACATCATCTTCCTGACTTCCTTCAAGACTCAGTAACAAGGTGACAAAGTGCATAGAATGCTGGACCTGGAGTCAGGAAGATCCAAGTTCAGTTCTGCTTCAGACACATATTAGCTGTGAGAACTTGGTTTGTGTAGCACTTAAACTCTGTTTACCTCAGTTTTGCCATGGAAAATGGAGATAACAATCACACCTGCTTCACAGGGTTATGGTGAGGACCAAATGAGATGAGATTTGTGAAGTGCTTTACAAGCCTGAAAGTATTATATAAATTAACTATCATTACTATTACTTTTGCTGTTGTTATCTCCCAATTACACTGTACATGGCTTGTGTATGCTGTGGGAATTCAGTGAACCAAAATGACTCCATTTTGTGACAGTTCTGGATCTATCTCAGGTCCTTTTATGTTCCATTAGGGGTCTAGTCCATCTTCTATCTTGTGAGAAAACTTTATTCAATTATGAGAATTGTGGGGGAAATTTATTGCATTGTTTGAACTATACCCTACAGATGGGAAAGCTGAACCACCTTTACTTGTTGCTTAGAGACCTTAACTAAAGACCTAGGTTATGTTGAACACAAACCAGTCAGATCCAAAGACTGAAGCAAGGAATTTGCTCATAATTACAAATCTCAAACAATCCATGTGTCTTATGTGTAAACTGGCCCCATAGCAAGCAATCAGTTGTTTTATCCACGTTCTTTTGATTGAATACACACACTTGGAGTGAGACACCTCTCATTTCAGAGACTTGTACCTATTTGTTTTCCCCCTCCTTCCTTGGAAAATCTCTAGTCTTTCTTTCCTCCAATTAGAAATAAGATCACCCAATTTTGTGTCCTGATTGTTTTCTTTTAATTAATAGGTCTTATTTGGCTAATTATTTTAATATGTAAAAATCTGTCTCACTGTATTTGGGGTCTTTGGACTGACTAGGGAGTTCATTGACCAATTTATTATGCCTGTTTTGCTAATAAATCATACAACTTGAATTGTTCCCTCAGGTATTATTAATTATCCATCACAGTATGTGATGGATATTTGCATGTTATTTTCCCAATTAAAATGTTAGCTCCTTGAGGGCAAGAACCAGGTTTTATTTTGCTTTTCTTTGAATCTCTAGCATATAGCACAGTGCCTGGCACAACAATAATCATGTAATACACGCTTGCTGACTATTACATCCCTTGTGATTGATATTATTTGCTGAGCACGTCATGCTCCATGATACTAGTGATCACCTATGAGGTTTGAAATCTCATTGGCCATTGACGCTTGATGTCTCATTGAACAAAGTTATGTTTCTGGCTGTGCCTAGCACAGGATCTCATGTGACCTCACCATATGTGGAAAGGGGAACTACTGTATTTGCCCTCACTTAATTCTTATATAGAGAGGAGTTCAGTTCTAGGAGCCATAATTCATGAAGGATATGGATAAACTAGAAAGTATTCAGAAGACGGAGACCAGGATTGTGATGTGACTTCAGTCTCCACTGCATTGGGGATTATTTTGAGGGAGCTGGGGATGTTGTGTGAATCTGTCCATCTGGCTCCAGAAGGTAGGATCAGGAGCAATGGGGAGAAATGGTGAAAAACAAAAGGAAAATTTAGAGATCTTGCCAGGAAAAAAAATCACTAAGAATAAGAGTCATTCCAAAGTGGGTGTGTCTAGGTGGCACAGTGAATAGAGCTCTGGACCTGGAGTCAGGAGGACCTGAGTTCAAATCCAGCCTCAAACACTTAACACTTCCTACTTGTGTGACCTTGGGCAAATCACTTAACCCCAACTGCCCTCCAAAAAGAAATATGTATGTATGTATGTATGTATGTATATGTGTGTGTGTGCACACACACACATATATACACACACACACATATATGTGTGTGTATATGTATATGTAAAACAAACTTAGCTAACCAGCCTCTGAGGAAGGAAGCCTTTTCTTGGAGGTCTGTCTTCCAGTGCAGACTGTATGGGCAACTATGTCAGGATGGCTCATAGATGGCATTCTCTTCATGAATCCGTTGGGCTAGAGGACCACTGACATCCCATCCAACTATCCCACTTCTATGATTCTGTAACCTTGATGTAGATTCTTTAACATTATATTTTGTTCTATTGCATTAACGTTTTTAAAAATCAACCAACAAGATACACAGAATTTTCTTTCTCTTTTCTACAGAGCTAGTCAAATAATTGTATGAATATAAAGACATAATTAGTTGAAATAACTTATCCTCAGAAACCTGCCCACCCCCTACTTACAACTATATTCCCAAATGCTCTTTCACTTGGGTGTTGGGCTACAAGTTAAACAAATAAGAACATGTTTCTCTAAGAGTCTTTGCCCATTAATCACATGGCAGCCAACATGGGGTAAGCAAGCATGTTGCACAGTCACATTCTGCAAAAAAGGAGGACTATTTTCCAGAAAAACATCACTCTACCCCACCTCTACCCCATTGCATAGAGTCATTTGTTAAATACATTTTTCCAGCTTGCTTTGATACACGATTGTGGATTCCCAATTCAGTGATCCTCATTGGGATCTGCTGTGTGGGATCATATCCACTCAACATATGTTGGTTTAACAGAAAACTAAATAACTTTGAGTATTTCACAACCCCCCAAGTTTAGATCACCTATAAACATTCAACTATTTAGGTTCTGGAGAAATCAATTACGTTTAAGAAATGTGCACTTTCAATTCAGAAGGATAGAAATGCAAATTTTTTGAAAAATATCAGTCTATGAATATCGGTAAATATTTTTTAAAAATCACTTTGCAAATTAAATCTAAATGTAACTCTACAGACTCAGTTTGTACATCCTTTGGAGAGCAATGCAGAGGGAATCATTTTGTAACTGTCGAGATTATGTGTTGCCTCAAAATAAAGGATTTAATTTTCCCATGTAACCATAACTTTGTGGCTTACAGCCATGAATATTTTTCATCTTCTCTTCCTCCCCAAACAACGACAATAATAATAAAATAATAATAATAAAATTTAGTAGGAAAAAAATATTACCCTGAGACAGTCGTGTTTACTGTGTAGTGATTTCCCAACAGAAATTAACTCAAAACAAATTTACATTCTACATTTAAAGAAGCTATAAATAATTCATATTTTCATATCATCATCACTGTGCCTTCCTTACACCAGGGCACCTGTAATTTTTTGCGTTGATCTGTTCTAAATTGTGACTCTGTAGCTCATTATCACATTTTTGGTGCTTGTACTCTAGAGTGGTAATTTAATAGTCTTCAATAGAATTATGTTCAATTAAAATGTATTCAGTTTTACCATTTAAAACCTTTTTAGATTTTAATTTACTTGCTGTAGGTTTCCTTTTTATGTACCATTGACATATCCTATTTACTCTGGGCACAAAAATGTTAAATACTACAATAGTAAACACTAAACAAATAGAACTCTTGACTGTGGGGCACGACTAAGGCTATGTGTTGACTGCCTTCCTATAGTGTGGCCATTTTTATGCCAGTAAGACAGAAATTATTGAATTAGCAGAATTCTGGATCTGTCTTCCTCACATGGCAGTTTGGAAGATGGGGGGTAGGGACAGATAATACTTCATATCTTCCCAGTGGGCTATATGGTGTGGAAATGAGAATTGCTTGGGGGTAGAGGGGGGTTACCAGTTCCATTTGATTTTTAAAAGAGCATATAATCTATTTTTATCCCACTGCTGAGTTCAGCACAAGCCTAAATATCACACATTCATTCATTCACCCATTGAGATAGACATATGGGCTAGAGAATAAGAAATTCCAAGTAGTCAAATAGGAAATCCAAAAGTGTTTCTATTCAAAACACTATCACAGATTTGCCTGATCATTCTGGAAAGCCATTTGAAATTATGCCAAGAAAGTGACTAAAATGTCCATACTTTCTGCCCCAGAAATCCAGCTGCTGCCTCTGGAGGAGGAAAGGCCCTAAAGACATCAAATTATTGATAGCAGTTCTTTTTCTAGAAACCAAGAATTGGATACTGAGTAGACACCCAATGATTGGCAAATTGCTGAACAAGTTGTGTGTACATGAGCCAAGGGCTATTATTGCACCACTAAGAATAGATGAATACCAAAAGATTCAGAGAAGCATGAGAAGATTTACATTAACTATTGCAAAGCCAAGTGATCAGAATTGGTATCGTGGGATAGGCTTCATTCCAGCTGGTTGAGTGCTTCAAGTTTGCAACTGGAATGAATGATGCTCATACATAGATCATTCAACAGGAAACAAAAGGAAGTTCACTTAATCTTAGCTCAGAAAAATATATTCAGCGAGGACAATGTATAGCATTGATTCAGTCTGACAAAGCTCCCCAGTCTCTGCATTGGCTATACTGACCCTCCACTAAGAATACTGCCTCCTCCTGGACTGGCTTATTCACGTAGACCATTGTGAGCCAACACCCATAGCCTGAGCCTTAGCCACCTGAATCTGTTATATTTCAAGGGTTGTCTCAATACCTTTAAGGGGAGAAAAAAAAACTGATCTCAGATATATGGCCTCTATTACCACTACCACAATAGGTCAAACAATATACGAAATAACAACAAAATCATAAATGGCAAAAAATAGAAATAATCATTTAAGTGAAATAATAATAAAATAACTGTCTGCTCCAGAAGATGAGAGGTGAAAACATACTTCCTTCTCTTCTTTGTGGAAGTAAGGAATTACAGAGGTGCAACTTTACAAATACTATCAGATTTGGGTGACATATTGGTTTTGTTGAACTCTGGGTTTTTTTCTGTATCTCTCTTTTAAAAAAAATTCTTCATTATAAGAAATAACTCTTTTGGCAGGACAGAGATATATTTGGAAATGAAGATGATGTTAAAAATGGAACAATAACATTTAGAAACAAATCTATAGTAATAGGATCAAAGAACTAAAGAGGTGGAAGAAGCTTGAGGTGCTGCATGGCTCCATTGTTGCTAGAGTGCTGAATCTGGAATAAAGATGTCTCAGATTCAAATCCTGCCTTAGGCTTTGCTAGATGGGTCATTTCTGGAAGTGTCAAATGGAGTAAATAATCACACTTACCTCCCAGAATTGCCCTGAGTCTAATATTAAATAATATGTGCAAAGTTCTTTGCAAACCTCAAAGAACAATATAAATATCCATATAGCACAGTCATTCTCAACCTTCCTAATGCTGCAACCCTTTAATACTTGTATGTGGGCATATCTGCATGTGGGTGGACCCACCTAGAGACAGATAGAGGAGTGGTGTCTTGTGTCTCGGTTCCTAAGACCATTGGAATTATGTGTTTTCTAATGGTCTTGGGTCACCCCTGTGACCCCTGTGAAAGGGTCATTAGACCCCCAAAGGGGCTGAATATAACTGATATAGAAGGTGGCCATAGACTCTCCAATTGAATACCTCAAATAGTGAGAAGCCCACTACCAGGTAATATTGCCCTTTCCAGTCTTGGGCAGCTCTAAGTGTTATAACGTTCTCCCTTCTCCACCAACTGACCTCAGTTTGACTCTTTGAAACCTGTACCCCAATTTGTAATTCAACCCAATAAGCGTATAGGGAGCACAGCTGCTATTTGTAAGGCATTGAGCCAGGTGCTGAAGATAAAAGGGCGCAAACAAGTAAGAAGCTTCTATTCTCTTGGGGAGGGGAGATAGAAAACAACATAGAAATAAATAAATAAATAAATACCAAGTCAATTCAAAGTAATTTCAAGGACCTGGACTAGATAGCACTAACCAGCTAGGGAGTGAAAAAAGCTTCCTGTTTTCAGTCATTTTTCAGATGCAGTGGCTCTTTGTGACTCTTGCCGTTTTCTTGGTAGAGATGCTACAGTGTGTCCCTAAAGTCTGGATACATAGGAAATCTCATTAACTATTCATATTTTCAAGAAATGAAATGAGTGGGGAGACAGAGCCAAGACAGCAGAGTAGAAGCAGGAAATTTTGTGAGCTCCCCCCACAACCACCTCTAATACCTGTAAAATATGGCTCTAAACACATTTTGGAGCTACAAAACCCACAAAGTAACAGAGAGAAACAAATCTCCTGCTGAAGACAGCCTGGCAGACTGACAGGAAAGGTCTGTATCAGTACTCTGTGAGCCAAGCACAATCCCAGGGAGCCTTATGGTTCCAGCCCCAGGGCACCCCAACCAGCATTGGCCTGAGCAGATTTCAAGAGAATGAATCACCAGCAACTGTAGTCATTTCCAGATCTTTCAACCCATAAATGCTAAAGAGAAAGTAAAAGGTCAGTGGAGAACTCTGTTGGAACCAGGTGACCTAAAAGCATGGTACAGCCCATGCCCCTGGGGCAGAGGTGGCAGAGGCTCCATGGCTTCAGCTGCTGCAGTAGGTCTGCCTCTGGAGCTCCTGACCTGCAAATTGTAGGAGGACCAAGCAGCCATTCAGAGGGTAACCACTCTTGCTTTATGCTGCTTGGATCTGGTTTGCTGTCTTGGGTGGTGGTCCAGGGGCAAGAAATGCCAGTGTACGACTGTAATGTCTGTAGAGAAGGCACCCTCCTCAGATCTCTGACAACATTTATGAAAATCCCAGGGATTTGGGACAAAGTTCTCTCCAGTCTGGAAGCAAAGTTCTACTGTGGCAAAGAGCTCAAAAGTCTAGTAATTGGCTGGCAAGATGAGCAAGCAGAGGAAGCACTATAAGACCATAAAATCCTTTTTTGGGGGACAAAAAGGATGAAAGCATGGAATGGGAAGAAGATAACGAAGTCAGAACTCCCACATCAAAAGCTTCCAAGAAAAATATGAGCTGGTTGCAGGCCATGGAGGAGCTCAAGAAGGACTTTGAAAATCAAGTAAGAGAATTGGAGGAAAAATTGGAAAGAGAAAGGAGAATGATGAAAGAAAATCATGAAAAGCAAGTCAACAGCCTGCTAAATAAAGGAGAACCAAAAAATACTGAAGAAAATAACACTTTAAAAAAATAGACTAACTGAAATGGCAAAAGAGGCCCAAAAAGCAAATGAGGAGAAGAATGCCTTAAAAAGTCAAATTGCTCAGATGGAAAAGGAATTTAAAAACTCACTGAAGAGAATAATTCCTTCAAAATTAGATTAGAGCAAATGGAAGTTAATGAATTTATGAGAAATCAAGATACTATAAAACAGATACGAATAACTGAAAAAAAATAGAAGGCAATGTGAAATATCCCATTGGAAAAAATACTGACCTGGAAAATAGATCCAGGAGAGATCATTTAAAAATTATTGGACTACCTGAAAGACATGGTCAAAAAAAGAAAAGCCTAGAAATCATCCTTCAAGAAATTCTCAAGGAAAATTGCCCTGGTCTTCTAGACCCAGACGGCAAAATAGAAATTGAAAGAATTCACCAATTGCCTCTTGAAAAAGATCTCAAAAAGAAAAATCCTAGGAATATTGTCACCAAATTCCAGAGTTCCCAGGTCAAGGAGAAAATATTACAAGCAGCCAGGAAGAAACAATTTGAGTATTGTGGAAACACAATCAGGATAACACAAGATCTAGCAGCATCTACATTAAGCGATTGAAGGACTGGAAGTCAAAGGAGCTAGGATGAAAACCAAGAATCAGCTACCCAGCAAAACTGAGTATAATGTTTCAGGGGAAAATATGGACATTCAATGAAATAGAGAACTTTCAAACATTCTTGATGAAAAAACCAAAGCTGAACAGAAAATTTGACTTTCAAATATAAGAAGCAAGAGAAGCATAAGAAGGTAAACAGAAAAAAGAAATCACAATGAACTTATTAGAGTTGAAGTATTTCTATTCCTATATGGAAAAATGATCATTGTACCTCATGAGAATATGTGTGTATGTATATATACATACATTTATATATTTATATAGGAGGGTGTATGTGTGCATAAATACATGTGTGAATGTGTGTGTATATATGTGTACATGTATACATAGACAGAAGGCACAGGATTAGTTTAACAGAAAGGGATGATATCTAAAAAATAAAATTAAGAGGTGAGAGAGGGATATAATGGGAGAAAGAAAAAAGGAAGGATAGAATAGGGTAAATCATCTCATATAAAAGAAACAAGAAAAAACTGTTACAATGGAGGGGAAGGAATGGAAGGCAAAAGGGAATGGATCAACCTTACTCTCATTAAATTTGGCTTAAGGAGTGAATAACATACACACTCATTTGGGTATCTTACCCTGTAGGAGGGGGAGGGGATAAGAGTGGGGATGATAAAATGGAGGGCAGAATGGAGTGGGGAAGGGTAGTTAGAAGCACACACATTTTGAAAAGGGACAGTGTCAAAGTAGAAAATAGAATGTGTGGGGCTGGGATAGGATGGAGGGAAATATAGTCTTTCACAATATATGTACTATGGAAATGTTTTGCCTAACTACACATGTGTAACCTATATTGAATCACTGATTTTCCCAGTAGGTGTAAGTGAAAAGGGAAGAAGGGAAAGAATCTGGACATCAAAGTTTTCAAAACAAATGTTATTTTAAAAATTGCTTTTTTACGTGCAATTAGGAAATAAGATGTACAGGAACTGGGTATAGAAATCCATCTTGCCCTACTAGAAAGTCAGACAAGGTATGGGGGAGGATGTAAGAGAGAGCAGATTTGGGAAAGGGGTACTCAGTAGGATAGCCATTTTTGGGTGCAGGGTAGGGGAAAGATGGGGAGAAAAATTGTAACTTAAAATCTTATGGAAATGAATGTTGAAAACTAAAAATAAACAAATTTAAATTTTAAAAAAAGAAAATAAAGAGTAAAATTGTCTATGAATAGCATTTGAAAAAAGAAATGAAATGAAGGAAATTTTCAGCATTTTATTTAATTAGCATAAAAGAGATTTCATAGGAAGACATAGGCAATATGTAGGAAATCTCATTAATTAATTTAATTAATTTCATTAATATGGAAAATAGTCATCAGTAACTTATGAATACTTTTATTCCATATGAAATTGTCATGGCTAAAATTTATGCAACAGAAGTTTTGATTTGACCCTTGATGAAAGTAGTCACTGGAGCGTTGTGAACAGAATTACATGGTCACCCCTCTATGTTGGGAGCATTAATTTGGCAAATATGTGAAGGACAGCCTAGAGGGAGGCTGAAGCAGCGATATAAGTGTTGTGATCCCTGTAATAGATAATGAGGGCTGAGCCTAGGCTGGCAACCATGTGAGTGGTGAGATGTGGAAAGTATGTGAGGTATATACTATGGAGGAGAAATTGGCATGTCCTGGCAAGTATTTGCATAGGAGTAGTGATGAATCAAGGAGGATCTTGTGAAACTGAGGACTAGGAAGAGAGGCGCTTCACTAACGTGAAATAAAAATATTGGAAACAGGTGGGGTTGGAAACAGGTGGGGTTGGAAACATTTGGGATTGGAAACAGGTGGGTTTGGAGGGACTAATTACTGATGAGTTTTGTTTTGGACATGCTAAGTTTGAGATGTCTATTGGACATTAATGTGGAGATGCCCAGTAGGCAGTTGGGTTTGTGAGACCGGAGTTCAGAAGAGAGATGAGGGCTAGATATACAGAATTGGGAAACGTTTGCATAGAGATGAAAATGGAGCTGATGGGAGACAATGAGGTTGGCAAGTGAGGGAAAAGAAAGAGAAGAGGGCCCAGAACCGAATCTTGGAGAATGCCCGCAGTGAGTGGATGATGATACAGTAAAGGAGATGAAAAAGAATCAATACACATAGTGGAGGGAACATCCAGGAAGAGAAATGAATCACAAGTTTCAATACTGAAGAAAGATCAAGATTAAATTTGATGAGAGATAAAGGACCGAGCACATGGAGGGTTATGAGTCTGGATAAATGCTAAAGTTCATATGTATGTCTATGTGTCATTCTGTTCCAATGACATACAAATGTAACTCGGATCTTCTTAACTCAAGGTCAGTGTTCTAACATGCCACCTTGTTATTGACTCGTTAAATTATGTATGTATATACAAATATATGTGTATATATAGTTAGTCATAGAGATATATAGTTATATCTGTCTATATGCACCAGAGATAGAAATGATAAACCACTCCAGTGTCTTCATCAAGAAAACCCTCAATGGGGTAATGAAGAATTGGACATGACAGTAATGACTGAACAACAACAAAATCTATACACATGCATACACACACACACACACACACACACACACACACACACACATATATATATATATATACATCTAAAATTTGTTCCCCAAAACTTCCCTCCTTTATCTTATCAGAAACACCAACATTAAATGATCACTTATTCCAAAGGTTCCCTGTATTTGTATTTTGGCAGTCAGATTTCCCTCATTGGGCCAATAAGCCCCAGAATTACCATTTTCTCCTTGTGGACTCTTCTACCTTTTGAAGAACTATCAAGAACTATCCACTTCTCTACTTTTAGCAAAGCTGGAATTCTAGAAATACCCAGATCATTCAAGTTGCCAACTGTAACTCCTATTTGTGCTCCATATTAGCAACCTATCATCCATGTTCTCCTTCTGGAAAGGATGCCTGTAGTACACCTTTATAGCCTCCATGGTTTCTTGCACATATGTTATCCACCATGTGTCCTTCTTTCTGCTTCTAAATTTCCTCATGAGTAGATCTTCCTGATAGACAGTATCTACAATATCTCCATTTAATCTTTTGTTTTTGAATAAGATATGTTTACATTGCAGTAAACTAGACAAGTCAGTTTCCACCAGTGATGCCCCTTTAGTGGGCTTGGAATTCTCTAATAATTCCAAAGTTTTTTTAATTCAAAAAGGAAAATGGCTGTAATTAGGCTGAGAGCTGTCTGCCAAGTTTCAGCCTGAAAGGATTATTTTGGCCAAGATATAAACCCCTGAGAATTGAGGCTTATAATGGAAGCATCAAATCATACTTAACTATGGCAGAACAAGTAGTTGTTTTGTAATACAATCAGTCAGTGATAATTTCTTGTGTTAGCATTTTAATTAAAATAAAGAATACTCTCTCTGTTTCCCTGCTACAGTCTTCTCTTCAGTGCTGTTAGCGCACACAACACTTGGACTAGCAAGAGCTCTGTGGAGGCAATGGGAGAATTAAGAACGTCTGTAGATCTTCAAACCTTTCATTATTCTGACAGAGAGAGGTCAGCTGCTGGCCCATTGCTGCTACCATCCAGCAGTATTTCATGGATCTGTGATTCCATCAGCATCTTCTAACACAGGACCAAAGCCTGCTTATTTTCTGGGCTTTCTTAAGTAGTCTTCAAGAATTTCCTAGACTACAAAAAATATCCCTGTTTTGGTGATAAACATCTTATGGTGAACCATGGAGTCCTTCCCTTTGGATCTGTGAACTTAAAAAAAGATAAGTAGATAGATGATGATGATGATGATGGTGATGATGATGAGAGAGAGAGAGAGACTGATTGATTAATTTGAACTATCTTTCAATACCATTGGCTTCCTTTGCAATCTTATATATTTTATTTTATGCATTTAAAGCTTTATTTGGATAAGGGGTTCATAGGGGTTCATGCTTCCAAAGGGGTCTATGACAGAAACAAAGATAAGAACCCCTCTTCTAGAGAAAGCTTGCTTTTGTGGGGAAATGGTTGGACTTGGAATCACGAGCTAATACTTCCTAACTATGTAAACATGGCCAAGTCACTTGACTCCTCCAAGGTTCAGTTTCCCTGTCTATAAACATGGTAATTATAAACATTGTGCCTACCTGACAGGGTCACTTTGAGGATCTAGTGAGATAATCTATGTAAAATCATGCAAATGCAAAGGTGGTCTGAGAATGACAGTCATTTTAATAAAATGTCAACCCAGAGAATAGATAGAGAGGTCATTCTGAGGTCAATGATTGAGCATTCCCTGCCTTCTAACACCTGGCAGAGTTTATTGGCAGAGGCTTTTGAAGGAATTATACAATAAACTTTTATTTTAATGAAACATCAACAAGTATGACACCACAAAAATCCCAAGGTTGTGGGGAGGGGGTGTGGGGGGGTGTGGGTGTGGGTGTGTGGGTGTGTGGGTGTGGGTGTAATTTCCTCATGTAAGTTCATTATCTCCCTTAACCAAGAGAAAAAAAACTTCAGTTTGGGCACAAGAAATGCCTTCGAGTATCTAAAGGGCTATCAGATGGAGGAATGATGAGCCTTACCCTGCTTCATCCAAGAGGACAGAACCAGGAGTCCTGTGTAGAAGTTCCAAAGAAGCCAATGGAGGCTCTATGTCAAAAGTACTTCCTAATAATTTGAGCTATTCTGAAGCAAAGTGTTCTACCCTGGGAGGAGGTAGGTTCCTCCATCCTGGAAAGGAGAAGAGGGATCTTTGAACAAAGTCTGTATGACTGACTACTTGATGGGAAAGTTGTAGAGGGGATTTCTGTTCATTGATAGGTTGGGCTGGATGAGGATCCTTCCAAATATAAGATTCTGAGAGTTGGTCATTCTGGGACTGCAGAAATTAGTGAGATGTGCATTAATTTCTCAGCATACTTGAACAGTGTTTAATTAATTTTTGCTTCTGCGGTTGGAAAGAAAGTACAACAACAACGTCATTGTAAGAATTAAAATTGTAATGGAAACAAAAGGGAAAAATTAAAGGGAAGTCATTCTAAATAAAGATGGAAGCCAAATTTCAATCTGATGAGATCATCCCCACTAACCCCTAGACAAACAGAATGTAAACTCCCAGAAGTAGGGGCTATTTTTTGCTTTTCATTGTAATCCCAAATCTTGCTTAATAGTAAGCACATAATAAATTCTTGTTGATTGATTGGGTGGCTGATTGGCTGCCAAACCAGGGGAAACTAACACTGTGAACAAAAGGGTGTAGCTGAAGAGTAAGTGGAAGTCAAATTGTTTAAAGTTAAAGAGGAGGAACCTTGGTGGTTACCCTCAGAGTGACCTCCAGTGTTGGACAATGTCCATAACAGGAGCTCTCAGTAATTGCTTGACAACAGGAATCTGGTTTAGATTTCAGAATTGATCTAGGTCCTGGTCACATTGTCTCAGTGTGCCATATTAGAGAACTGTATGTTCTGCCTTCCCTGAGATTTGTAGTCAGAGGATCTGGCTTTGAACCCCAGGTCTCATGCTTGACCCAAGTCACTCTCCCAGGGCCAGGTAGTCTACATCTCTTCTCAAAGTTTTAAGACATCTTGAGGAGTGTGTGTGTGTGTGTGTGTGTGTGTGTGTGTTGGGGGAGGGAGTTTCTTCTCTACTGTCATTGGCTTGAGGCCATACCAACTCTCTTCCCCCAATCATTAGGCAGAAGCAGTAACTGTCTCCTCAGTTTCATTGGACCACTAAACATTGAGTTTACTTTTACAGAGGTGCAGTTATCTCAAATATAAAATAACAAGAAACAAATATTTTATCTCAGTGCATCGATGGCATACATTCCTCTACATTACCTTGGCTCTGGGGGAAGTAGCTCAGTTCTTACATAGTCCTACCTAGTTCATGTCCAAAGGCAACATCTCTACTGGATAAGCCCTTGTTTCAGCTACCACTGGGTTGCAGTCCCACAGGTGGTTCCTTACTCCTTGCATCATCAAGGCTACACTGACTTTGGAACCAGAACACTGGAACATCCTTTCTGACTTTTTAAACTCACAAGGTCATAGGTTCCTTCTTCAGAACTTCCTTCACTTAAAGGGGAAAATAACAATGTGAGCAAGGGCTGAAGCCTATTTCTCAAGACAATAGGTCCACAGGGCAGAGAAGATTTCATGGCTCCACCCCTTATAGTATTATCTCTCATCAGATATTGTAAGAAAAGAAGTCACCAGATTGGCCTACAAAGCCAATCAATGACTTTCTTCCTCAATCTATGGTTATCTACCTGGTATCAATTAATGAATGTCCATACAGGTTTCACAGTTTTGCCAAGGCACTCACCTGCTTCATCATCATGACATATTACACATGTGACTTCACAAGTCACTGTGTTTTTCTGGGTCTGTTTCTTTGTTTGTAAAATGAAAGGTTTGGACTTAAGATTATGACCTTTCTAAATCTATGATTGTATAGACTTGTAAGCCTATATTTGGTGCAGATAGAAGGGTTCCTAATAGTAATGCCTCATACACTTAGGATTCAACAATTATTAAATACCTGTTTCCTTCAGGGAACTATGGGGGTAGCCTTAATCTTGGTGCCCTCAAGGAAGGCCTTTATTTACCTGGCAATCTCACATTGCCCTTTGTTCTCTCATATGCAGACACTTCAATCCATGCTCCCTTACCAGCAGTTACTGGGAAATTAGTCATTATTAGGCATCCTTCACTCTTCCTCTTCCCTTTCTCCTCTATTTACTCTTTTTTTACTTTTGCCTTTTCCCTCCCTTCTTTTTCCCTATCCACTCTATTTCTTGTTTTCTTTATCCTTCCTTTCTTGTACCATCTAGAATACGGTGTGTAAATTTGGGGTTTTGCAGACATAAGGCCAATTTGAGAAGTTCGAAGGGATCTAGAGTATTGGGCTTTGAGTTAAGAAGAAGCGTGTTCATGGCTCCCACCTAACTTCTTGGCACCCCCAAGTAGCCCTCTAAGATGGTCAGTTACCAGACAAGCTTCTGATCTGTTCATTAATGGGATTTTTTCATGCTGGGAATTCCATCTATTGACCACAGGTCTGGAATGAAAATATATGTAAATATTTTATTAGATTCCCATGTTCTAACAGCAGGCAATGTGTAGTAGTGTCCAGCCTATCCTTGGAGCCAGGGTTCAAGCCTTACTTCTAGCCATGTGACCCTGTGCACATCACTTAACCCCTAGGGACCCAGGCTACTCTATAAGACTCTTAGTGACAGAGTCAGTAGTCTATATAGTCATACAAAGCTTCCTCACAAGACTTTCCTGATGCCAACGAAATCCCATGTCTGGAACACACATATGCATGTACACATATACACACACACACACATATATATATATACATGCATATATTATGTTATAAATCTCACATATATGTGTACAAATCTGTGTGCGCTACATGTATTTGTATGCATGGTATATACATAAGTACATACATGTGTATACATGTGTGACATGTGTTTCTATCTGTATATGTTGCTTCTTTCATTGAATATGAACTCCTTTAGGAAAGCAAGTGTTTCATTTCCCTCTTTCCATCCCAAGGACTGGGCACAGTACCTAGAATATGGCTAGAGAGTCCAGTCAGCCAGCCAACATGTGGACCATGCCCTGGGCTATGTTCAGGGGAAGTAAAGAAAATCAAAACCAGGCCTTGCCCTCCAGGACTTTACATTCTACTGGGAGCTATAACAAATAAGCAGGTTCATCAATATGAGATAAATTGAGGGAGAAAGTGCTAAGAACCAAAGGGGAGCATCATAGGATCAGAACCATCATGCAGGAATGAACCTCACAAGTCAACTGGTCCAACCTCTTCATTTTTTAAGTAAAGAAACTTGGTCCCAGATGGGAAGTGACTTGTTTAATGTCCCATTGAGGTGTATGAGATGATCAAGAGGACTAGCACCTCTGGGGTGAGGGCTTGCTGAGGTCTTTTCAGGGCTGCTCATCTACCTCTGGTGGTCACCTATCACCCAACTGTCAACAGTGACTCCAAAAAACTGTAGCATGTGCTGTGGTCACACTCCAATAAGCCATCTTGCAGATGGGCTAAATCAGGTTGAGGGTAATCAATAGGCCCCCAAACTGTCTGTGAGTTAAGGGGGATGTTGACCCCAAGCATGTAAAGACTTCACCTGTAGAAATGGGCAGATGAGAACAATTTGGTGCAGACACTGAAGATGCCAAAGTCATCCATTGCATTGCCTGTCACCTTGACTTTTGACTTACCACTGGACTTTGAGGAATCAGGAAGAGAGAGTAAGGCTGATGACCTTTTGCAACTCTGCCTCACATAAATCTGATTTATAGGCAAGTCAAGATATCACCCCTTATGCCATGGGTCTTTGAAAATGAAAGACAAACAATAACATTAGTGTTCTCCCGGGTGGGATTTGAATTCAGATCTTTGACTCCAGAGTCAGTGTTTATTCCAACAAGACCATGCATGAGGCAAGGGTTATTTTCATCCATTTTTTCAATAAAAATTGAGTAACCTCTGGCATTCAAAAAGTCATATTATTCTTTCCAAACAGCAAGAAGTGACCAAAGACCCATAGCCCAGTCCCTCATATACTTTTCTATTTTTCCCCATTTGCTTTATCCCCACAATTAATTATTGCACACATTACTTTTGTTTTGTTTCTGTTTTAAACCCATCAGAGTTCTGCAACAAGTCAGGTCTGCACATGAATTAGCATGCGATTTATTACCCTCTTCTTCCCACTTATTAAAAAAGGAGGCACTCTAGCAATAGACTATGGATTTCTTATTTACAGTACCGGGCCTCGCCTCTGGAGCTACTTAACATGTGGAAGGTGTACTGTGTTCCTGATGCCGTCCAGCTGCAACCCTGGAATTTGACTTGTAATTGCCTCTCTGGGATTTCAAACTGTTCTGAGTTGGGCTTTTATGTTCATTCTTGTTTTGCTCGAATCACTCTTTCAGGTCTATGAAGTACAGCTGGCTCAATAAAAGTTTGATCAATGTGGAGCTGGCACCACGTCGATTTCTTCCAGAAATGTGATGAATGCTAAGATATAAAAATTGTCATTGTCAGATAAGAATTTGCAGAATTGAAATAAGTCCTGGTCTTGCGGTCCAGAGTTGGAACTAAATTCCTCTATTATGAGTTTTTCTTCTTTGGAAAATAAGGGTTTCTTGATGTAAAGTTTCAATTACCAGAGAAGATGATTTGAGTTTTTTTATTTACTTTTAAATATTTGAATGATTTAGAATTCATCTACATTGTATGGGCATCCCTCCTTCTGCTATAGAATCTGAAGCCAATGAGGCGTTGATGGAGAGATATTTGTACTCTTCCCAAAATTAAAGTAATTAAGTATGAACAAGGATGAATGGGACAGTTAGGTGGCACAATTGATAGAGTTCTGGGCCTAGAGTGAGGAGAACTCATCTTTGTGAGTTCAAATCCAGCCTCAGACACTCCCTAGCTGTGTGACTCTGGACAAGTCACTTAATTCTGTTTCCCTCCATTTCCTCAACTGTAAAATGAGCTGGAGAAGCAAATGGAAAATCTCCAGTATCTTTGCCAAGAAAACCCAAATTGAAGTCACAATGAGTGGAACACTACTGAAACAACTGAACAACAACAAAGGATAAATGAGGGAATCTCCTTCAACATTTTGTCTTTAATTTTTTTTTTGTCTGGTTGTGTGATTTTATTAGGGGTGGGGAACAACTACTTTAGAAATTCTTTCAGATGACAGGAAACTCATTTCTAACCTAAAGCACTGGGTGATGTCTATATAATTATGTTATCTCCCACTTTAGAATGTAAACTTCTTGAAAGCAGGGGCCCTGTTTTTTACTTTTGTCTTTGTATCTCTAAGGCTTAGGTCAATTCTTGGAACATAGTTTGAACTTTTTTAGTTCTTGGTAATTGATTATTTAGTCACCTTTTATCTAAAATAGAAACTTCTTTACCACATCTCTGGTTTTTTTGTTTGTTTGGTTTTTTTTGCCCAGTAGGCTGACATTCAGTGAAATGTTAGTATGTGTACTCCTGGCACTCCACAGATCAATCGGTCCAGTGGCTGTGTCAAAAATAAAGTGAAAATGAGGCTTTTGTCATGCAATTTGTTCATAATTCATTGGGGAGATTCATAAGATCTTACTAATCACTGCCTCCATTTCTAAATGTTCATAAAACACCCCCTCCCCTTTGGTGCATTTTCAAATCTGGCTTAGTAACAACATTAAGTCCAATGACCCATAGGTTTCTAAGATCATATTCTTTCCCTCTAAAATGTTTGTTGGTTCACAGTCCTGCAGTACTTCTAAACACCACCACCTCTCTAAGAAAACCAAGATAGTTCAGCCATCACACTTCTAAGTACTTTGAGTTGCAATGGGCTGTGACAAACTCAGGCCAGACAACTTGAACTCTTTGAGGATGAATAGCAAAATCAAGTCCAACCCTCTCTTCATGTGGATTTTAATCCTCTGTTAATAATCTGAATATTATTTCCCTTGGTAGAGAAAATAGCTTCAAAAATCAAATTGGAAGGTTAGTTTTTCTCTTTAATTTTGATTATCATATTTCTCTTCTCCCCAAGCTGGTATTCTAGCCCTTCCTTCATTCAGGTCTTTAATTAAAGTATAATTGGTAAAGGGAATGGGAATGGTGTGGGGAGGGGGAGAGAAGAAGATATCACCCTTAGTACTGCTAGACTCTAAATACTCTTGTTTTCTTTCCCAAGTCCCACTGGAAAATCTCCACTTCCTCTGAGATCCAGTTCTGCTAACAAATCATTTAAATGTCATATCACTAGTAAAGGACAAGGACAATTTACTTTAAAGTAGCAACAATTGTAATATAAAGGCAATACTCCTGATACTAGTGGCCTAAGCAAACCATCTTGTATGTCTTAACTCATCCAGGATGGAAGGTCATAAGTCTAATCTCTGCCCACTCCTTGAGAGAGTTCTATTCCAAGGTAGAGGAAAATGTATCAGTCAGTGCTTCTTTAGAAACCTGCAAGTCCTTAATTGGGGATTACTCAGTTACTCCCTGCACTTTCTGGGAAAGCTTCAGAGTATGACTTGGGAGTCAGTTAGTTTCTAGAAATGTTTGCCATGGATTTGTCATCTTCAATGGAGTAACAAATGGGCATCTTTGAAATCCCAGTCTCCCTTCTTGGTTTTGAACCAATACTAGCACAGAGAAGAGGGAAGAAAGGGGGACCCTCAACATTCACAAGCTATGGTTGGAGGAGTAGGGCCAACAGGAACCTTCCCTCTTTATGCACCCCGTAGGCTCTTCACCACAGCTCTCCACTAACTTCTATTCTCCCACTTCATCTTGGCACTGGGCTTTTCTGTCACTGGCATGCCAACAAATCATCCATCTAACCAAAGCACATAGTGAATGCTGCATTACTACCAACTATGCTTGGCTTCAACTGACTTGGCATATCCTACTACAGCATGACTGGGAAAGGTAATGTGGAAACTTAAGGGCCTGTAATGGTAATGGAATTTGGAGATTCTCCTGAATTGACTTGGCTTTTGGGTTGAGTGTTAAGATCCAGAGCTTGTGAATCCTACTTGTGGGATGGACTTGTTGACATGAAGAAAGAGGGCTGAACTGGGAGGAGCCATGAATTGAGAAAGGCTCAAGTCCCAGAGAAGGCCAGAAGAAGATGGACTTTTGGGAGGAGCAGTATCCAGTATCATGTAGCCTGAGTTGCTGAGAGAGACTGCTGAGAGCCCATTGGAGCTGCCCAGGACTTTTGAGGACTGCCACCTGGAGCTGCTGAGAACTGAGGAGGCACGGCTGTGATGCCAGTATTTTGTCTGTCTGTTTTGATGTTGTTTTTTCCAGATTCACATGATTGTGGGCAGCGCTGCTGTTGTAGAGGTCCTGGAACCTGAATGTTGGTGCAGAAGCTCTGAAGAAGGATTTTCTTGTTGCATGTTCACAGAAATCCTGGAAGGGGGCCTTGCTGATACTTTCAGGGGTTCTGAGACTATTCTACAGGCAGAGTGTGACTTGATGAGGACACTGGCTATGGCTCTGTTGAGTCTTGTCTCCCTAGGAACTGAGATTGCTGAGGGCTTGCCTCAAGTGAAGATGAATGAAGGGTCTTTCCTTGGCCTTTTAATGCTAAGATGTAATCTTGACCTTGTTATAGCTTAAGGGTGGATGTCCTTTTGTGCTCTCCTGCTACCTTTTGAGAAAATGCTTGGTGTTAATGGATGGTATTGTAGTTACTTTGAGTCCAGGGGTGGGAAACCTTTAGGTCTTTTTGTGATGATTGGGAAACTGATCTCCATTTGAGAAGAGACTTTGACTGACTAAATGAATGTACTGTCTAGGGGTGGAGTAATACCTGGAATGAATTAAGAATTTACTTGCTAAATGAATGAGTTATACTGTATTTTGACTTTCTCTGTTCTGTGAATGTTTGCTGAATAAATGGGGTTTGCTATGCTGGTAATCCAAACCTTGGAAGTTGCCTTTGATTGGCATTACATGGCCACATGTAAATCCACATGCCCAACACTCAGTAAATACAAGTCAGTGTGCCATGTGAATCCACATCCTCAATTCTAAGTAAGTATAAGTCAATGTACTAGGTACCTAGGATATGAAAACAAAAACAAAACAATCCAAAAACTACATGGAAACTGATCCTGCTATTTTGAATTTACTATCCCCAGGGTAGGGCTAGACCTCCTCTAAGATAGTGAGATGTGTCCTGAAATTGTGCAGCAATTTAAAATACTACAAAGTAGTAAATTGGGCTGAGCATCTATAAAGAACTGTGAGGTGACTTCTGAGTTCTAGATTCACAAGCTTATTTTAAGCTTTAATATGGTCATTCACAAATTAAAATGATGTGTTCTATCTTCAAAATCCTTTGGAGATTGGACAACGTACTTCCTTATAAATATTTTGAAAGGAGCACAGCCGTAGGCCTGGAAGGGACCTCAAATGTCATGTGGTCCAACATCTTCCTTTTAGTATGAGAAAAATGAGGCCTGTGGAGGTGAAGTGAGTTGCCCAAAGTTGCAGAAGTAATCAACATTAGAGATGAGGGTTAGACCTAGGAGCCAGAGTCACTGCCTGTTCTGCTATACTATGCTCCTTTCCAATAGCCTGCATCCAAACTAAAGAAAAAAGAATGTGGTCATTCTAATTAGAAGTAACCAAGGTAATAAATTAGATGGAGCACTGGAGCACAAATTAGGCAGACCTGTGTTCAAATCCTGCCTCAGATATGTAATAGATGTGTGACCCCGGGCAAGTCACTTAATCATTATCTCCCTCAGTTTCATAATCTATAAAATGGAGTTAATAATATCCCTTGCCTTTCAGGATTATTGTGAGGATAAAATGAGATTTTTTTGGTATTGTGCTTTGCAAACCTTAAAGCACAATACAAATGCTACCTGTTGTTGTCATACTTTTATTATCATTATTATCAAAACTATGGAACTCAAGATAAAATGCAGAAAGCCTTTTTGATGAAATAATGATGATAATTGACAATAATGAAGAGTAATGATGATGGTGATGCTGATGATGCTGATGACACGGCTTTGGTTATGGGCTTTCTTAAGCCCATCTCAGGTTTAAAGCAAACTTGAGTTAGCATCCAACCAAAATCACAGCTCATAAGCCCCCACCCATGTTTCTTTTGCCAGACCAACCAGAAGACACACAAATTCAAAGCATAAGTCACTTAACTAAAGAACAGTATAGTGAAATAAATATTAGGGGAAACTTCCTCTCCCCTTCTTGACCTACTCCTTGCATCCAGGACTCAGTCCCACCAGTTATCATAACCCATCAGTAAAAAAGGAAACATGAGTGTCCAGGGAACACACATAATGAGGGCAAACTATGCTTCCAGTGAAGCACTCCGCCTGAAATACTTCTCTGCCTTCTACCAAAAGGTGGGAGATGTAATTCCAAGTTTGTGGCCTTAGAAAGCAGACCATGAAGTCTGATAGTGAGGGACTTTAACTGCCAAACTGAGAAGCTTTGCATTTTTTCTTAGAGACAATGGACAGCCATTGAAGATTCTTGGGGTGTAGAAGTGTGCAATGTGGTAAGACCTGTCCATTGGAAAAGTAAGGAAATAGATTTTAAGTTTGCATTTATTTATTGTTCTGATCCTTTGCTCTATTCTAGTATTGTTTGAACCATGTAATATCAAGGAAACTAAATAGACGGGCCATCAGAAGTCTTGCATTCTAGCTTTTGGGGCCACTATTTATCAAATATGAAATTTCAAGCATTGTGGCCTTATTTAAGTTTCCCATTAAATAAAATGATGGTGGTAATACCCCCTATACCTTCTTACAATATGATTCTGAGAATCAAATGACATAAGGTGCATAAAGGTGCTTTGAAATATTAAAGCATTGTTGAAGTATAAGATGAGGATGCCCTAAGCCTAGGACCTGGGTGATGCAGCTGTACTACCCTCCCCAGGGATGACCCAGCTCTTCCTACAGTTGTAAGACAAAGAATTGTATGAAGGTATAAAGCCAAATATGTGTAATGGAAAGGCCAAACGTAAAGCAGATTTTTCCTGGATCCAACTGATTGTAAATTTTATCATAGAACAAATTCCATATAGAAGCCAAAGGCTTGGAATAAACAGAGCATCTGAAGCCCCAGTTGCCAGTGGGTCACTGTGTTTAATATAAAAATAATTTTTTTAAAACCATTCACATCCTCACCAAATAATAGACAGTAAAAACAAAACAAATCAAGAAAGGGCAAAAGAAGATAATCAGAAAGTGTCGGGCACCAATATTTGCAGGGACAGCTACAAAAATCCCCTGTCAATTTGCTACAAAAGCATGGGCCCCCACCCCTTTCTAATCTACACCCAACAGCTCAAAGGTTAAAAAGACTTGGCTGAATTTGTCTTAAGATCTCTCTCTTGTTCCAATGCAGCCACATATTTGAATTTAATATTTTAAAGGACACTTCAAACAGACTGCACAAAGCCCTGGTACCATCCAGTCCACATTTAATTATTTAATATTTAACTGGGGAGATTTGTCAAAGACCCTTAAGTATTCCTGGCTGACAACCAGGTTTGCAGAGGGAACCATTCACTAACAATGAAGAAAAAGAACCCTCCCCACCCCCAACATGTGAAGAAGTTGTCAGGAGTCCTGGTAAACCAGGCTGGAATTTGGGCCAATGAGTAAGAACAAAAGAATTCTATTGCCTTTAAGGAGATATTTGCATGGTTATTAGTATGGTATAGACTTCGCAGGTCCTTATCTGAGATCCCACTCTTACTGGCAAGTAGGGAACTAAAACAAGAGTAGATGTGGATTTAGGGGTTCTCATTCCAACAACTCTCAATGGAAAGTTGAGTCCTTTGAAGATAGCTAGCTATTGACTGTGGTGGTCCTTGTACTAATTCCCAATCTCACTGGTCAGTAGTATTCTTAGAGCAAGACTCTTTTTTTCTATTTTCCCCCTCCCCCAGGGTTCTAATTGTAGCTGTGAGAGATTGGGGTATCCTTCTAATAATATTAGCTCAAGCCCCCATTCTAATATGTTCTATCCAATACCAATCATCAGTGATTAATACCTCAGTGTTATTTAAGCAACTATCATAAGTTAACTTTTTCAATGGTTATAGAGTCTAAAACTATATTAAAAAATAGAAACAGATTTCATTCTATTCTCAAACACAATCTCTCCTATACCACTTTCATCCCTAGGAATAGTGGGCTCAAACTTAGTGGCCACTGCAAAGCATTTACTCCACCAAGTTAACTTCTGAATAAATTACAGAGATAGTTGGAGTCTCTCCTTGCATGCAGAAGTCAGATTCTCAGTGCTGATTTGCTGCTTGCCTGAGTCAAGCAGGTTGCTTGTGTTTTCACTCCTCATTGGGCCCATCTGCCTACAAACTCTGGAAGGCACTCCAGTTCTAATACTGCTGGTGTTCTTTCAACCTTTTCTTTTTCTTCTTTCCCCTTTTGCTTTATTTAATTTGTTTTTAAATCAAATTAATTTTTTTTATTAATACAGATCCATTTTTCTCCATCCCACCCTCTCCCCTATTGGGAAAAAAAGGAAAACAAAAACCTCACAACAAATAAGTGTAATCAAAAAATAATCTCTGCATTGAACATAGGCAAAAACATATGTCTCAATCTGTAGTCTATACCTTTCAACCTTTTGAGGGCCCCAAGGTCACAGACTGGTCCATTCCATCTATAGTACTCTTTCACCTAAGGCAATAAAAGATAAGTGCAACAGGAACTGAAGCAACAGCAGAACCCTGAGTTCATTATTTCATGTCAACAAGAGTGGGGAAATTAAAAGGCTGTCATTGCCCCTACCTGGAGGCTTACAGCAATAATAGCCTCCTCACTTGAATGAAGTCAGGTAAGAAAGAGACTTATTTCCATGCACATTCAATTCTATTTCAGCAACCAATCATAAGAAGGCAATAAGCAGAATAGAAACGTTATAGAATGCCAGGAGAACACGACCTGAAGTAAAGAGCTAGATCCCTTTATTCCATATTATCAGTCACTTCCAGAAATAGACTCACCAAATGTTTGTGTTCCCATGACTGATCCCTTATTGGCTAATTCTCTGCTACAGAATTATTACAGATATTGAGCTGGTTGAGACAGTAAAGCTAATCAAATATAAGGAAGGGAAATGATTTCTTTAAACTCATATGGATTGGAAATGTCCAGCCTAAATTTAAACTTGAATTTGACTTGGTCTTTTTTGAAGCATTTATTTTTCCCTAGTAACATGGTATGTGGGGAACCATCTCTCAAGTCTCTTTAGTTTCTCTTTTAGGAATCCCCTCAAAGATGAGATGAGACCAAAGGTAAGAATCAAGTTGGGTCTAGAACCTCTGTTTTAAGGGGAAAAATGAGAATTTCTTAGTGCGTAAGAATTTCTTAGTGAAGAAGTTCATTATGGGGATGGACCACCACTTCATTGACATAGTTTAGCCATAGAAAGATTATTTTTAGTGCAAGGAGTTCAAGAATCTTTGAAGGGCTGTCACCCAGAAGAAGATACTCAATCCAAATCCAGAAAATGGAACTAATAGCAATGGGGGTAAATTGCAAAGAAGCATTTTTAAGTCTGATGTCAGGAAAGACTTTCTCAACATTAAAGGTGTTCCAAAGTAGAAAGGACAGCTAGGTAGCTTGATAGGGAGAGCACTGGGCTTGGAGTCAGGAGGATCTGAGTTAAAATCAAACCTTACTAGCTGTGTGATCCTGGACAAGTCACTTAGCTCTGTTTGCCTGAGTTTCTTCATCTCCAAAATGAACTGGAGAAGGAAGTGGCAAGCTAGTCCATCATCTTTGCCAAGGAAACTACAAATGTGATCATGAAAACTTGGACATGATTGAAAATGACTGAACCACAACAAAGTAGAATGGACTGCTTTGGGAAGTAAGAGGTTCCCTCTCATTACTTATCAGGTATGCTGTAGAGGGTAATTCTCGCTCAGTGACAGAGTGGATTTAGTGGGCTTCTACCTCTGAAATTCTTTCATACTGTGAATTTTCTTTTCTTTTTTAAATTGATTTGTTTATTTACTTTTAGTTTACAAGATTCAGTTCCACAATCCCTTGAGTTTCAAATTTTCTCCTCTCCCTCTCCCCCCACCTATGGCAGCATACAAGCAAGTATAGGATCTGCAAATACTTTCACATTGGACATTAGTCTGGTTGTACAGAAGGGCTGTGACCAATGGAGTGAACAATGGGAAAAAAAGAAAGAAAACCAAAAATGAAAAAGAATGATAGCATTTAGATTGCTTCAGTCTCCATTTAAATTCTGTTCTTTCTAGATCTTTCTCTGAATGTAGATATCTCCTTCCATCCTGAGACTTGTAGAGTTGTCTTATAACTAACTGTGCATTGCTGAGAAGAGTCCAGTTTATCAAAATTGGTCATCACACATAAGATGTGTCTGTGATTGTGTACAAATTTTTCCTAGTTCTTCTCTTTTCACTTAGCATCAGTTTGTATAAGCCTCTCCAGGTAAATATGAAGATGGTCTCCTCCCCATTTCTTATAGCACAATAGTATTCTGTTACTTTCATATACCACAACTTGTCTAGCCATTCCCCAATTGATGGGCATCCCTTTAATTTCCAGTTTTTTGCCACCACAAAGAGAGCTGCAAAAAATATTTTTGTTCATATGGATCTTCCTCCCACTTCTATGATCTCTTTGGGATACAACCCCAGAAGTGGTATTACTGGATCAAAGGGTATGCAATCATTTATAGCACTTTGGGCATAGTTCCAGATTACTCTCCAGAAGGGTTGTATCAGTTCACAGCTCCACCAACAATGTATTAGTATTCCAGTTTTTCTACATCCTCTCCGGCATTTGTCATTTTCCTGTTTTGTCATCTTAGCCAATCTGACTGGTGAGATGCGGTACCTCAAATTGTTTTGATTTGCATTTCTTGAATCAATAGTGATTTTTTTCATATGCTTATAGATATCTTTAATTTACATCTCTGAAGATTGCCTGTTCATATTCTTTGACCATTTATCAGTTGGAGAATGACTTGTATTCTTATTAGTCTATTTTTAAGGTGTTGTTTTCTTCAGTATTTTTGTGCCTATTTTACCAAGCTGTTGACTCTGTTTTTTCATGATTTTCTTGCATCAATCTCACTTCACTTCCCAATTTTTCCTCTACCTCTCTTAATTTTAAAAATCCTTTTTGGGGGGCAGCTATGTGGCGCAGTGAATAGAGCACCGGCCCTGGAGTCAGGAGGACCTGAGTTCAAATCCGGCCTCAGACACTTAACACAAAAAACTAGCTGTGTGATCTTGGGCAAGTCACTTAACCCCAACTGCCCTCCAAAAATAAAAAACAAAAACTGTTAGAGAGAACTCCCAGGTGAGGAAGCTCCCTCTACCAGGGTAGGTTGGTGCCTTTAGGGGCGGCTAGGTGGCACAGTGAATAGAGCACTGGCTCTGGAGTCAGGAGGACCTGAGTTCAAATCCGGCCTCAGACACCTAACACAAAAACTAGCCGTGTGACCTTGGGCAAGTCACTTAACCCCAATT